>OY728163.1:936017614-936642614 GCA_963277665.1 Viscum album | reverse complement strand
GGGTCGGAAAATATCGAGCGAGATGTCCCATGCCATCACATGAGTAGCATTGCCTCTCTCGAGGTTGGCTGGATGCATCCTGAAAACCCTGTGCAGAAAATCCACTGTCCTGGGATCTCCTCTAAAAACGTCTCCCACGCCTGGGTTCCTTGCGTCGGCTCCCTAATGCGGAGGTATCTGCTCCAACTCACCCACTACTGACAACTGCCAGTTGTCCCTTCTCTTCTAAGAATCTCGCAACCTCCAATGCCCGCTCAAGCACCCCAGCAGAAGTAGGAATGCTCATAGGGATGATGCTAGATCAGATATCTCTGCCCAAGCCCCGCTCAAAAATCCGAGCTCTGAAGTACTGATCTCTGACATATCCATCGACTACAATGAGAGGTCGGTAAACCTCGATGAATAGTCAGCCGCTGTCATGGTACCCTGCTGGAGATGAAGAAGTTCTTGTATACGTACTGCTCTCAGTGTAACCAGTGAAAACTCTTTTCTGAAGAGATGGTCAAACTCCGACAATGCAAGAGTCGCCTCGTCATGAGTATGAATAACCAAACTCTACCATCGCCATGCCGATCCCTGCAGGAGGCTTGCTTCTAGGATCACCATATGGTCTGCTGGTGTTCTGACCAAACGGCAGACTCTGGCCACTGCCTCATGCCAGTCCTCTACTGCCTAAGGGTCATGCTCGCCTCGAAACCTGAGGGTTCTGTGTCTCTAAAACTGGTGGACAGCGATCAGCCTGTACTCCTCCTCCACTGGTACAGTTGGAATGAAACACTGCTCCACAGGTGCCGGGAAAAATGGCACACCACCTGATGGTAAAACTACGGGATCTGGTCCCTTATCGAAGCCTCATCACTTAGGGGGTCATCCTCGGGATCAAGCTGCTGGATCATAGAGGATGTGCGTCGTGGAGGAATCTTGTAATGAAACAAGATGTATCTCAGCCAGTGAGTATATCTGGAGAAATGACACAAGAAGGACATGGAAACCACAACCCATTCCTATATGATGCATGTACCGTTATTTTCAACTGCAACCAGTGTTTTCACATTCCGAGTCGAATAGCAGGTTATCGGAGTCCTGGTGTATGGATACATCGGCCGCCCACACCAACACTAGGGTCCCTGGCCTGAAAGCCGAACTCAAAACACTTCACATTGTTTCCCCAAACTGACTCACAGACTCTCGGTCCTATGGTAGAACCGACCACCTCTAATACCACTCTGTCACGACCCGTCCTAGTGGGGCCCAAGCTGTAAATCCCCATGCCCGACTCCAATAGGCTAGGGGCTGGTGACTAGCACTGAGTAGGCATGCTACTAACATGGGAGGCATTGCCTAAAACCTGTACACACACACACACATTTACAAGCCCATAAATATGAAACATGAAAACTACTAGAAATGAAAAATGAAATCATACACTAAAAATCTCAATCAACAGAGTACGATAGGAAAGTAAAGTAAAACAAGTTTAAAACCCTGGGTCAAAAGTACAAGCCCACCAAAAGAGAGTATGCAACAAAGTCCAACATGTAAAGAAAGGTACTAGGACTGCAATACATAGTCGTAAGAACACTGCTCAGCCTATTTGATCTCACTGTGTACCGTTCGGTCCTAGTCTGCCTAGAATCATGTCAAAAGATCGCTTGTCTTCACAAGACATGACACGTGCGGGCAAAGCCCGTGCATATGTGAGTATAACAATACCCAGTAGGACACCCCAAAACCACGAAGGAATTAAACAAGGGAAAATACCACAAAAGAAATACATTTTCATCTCTACAGAGTATATGTCTATAGAACATATAACAAGAATATCCGGATATACTCATACATGATCGACTACCACGAAACCACAAATAAGATCCAGCTTGAAGATTCCACTAAGCACACAACGAGGAGAACATACTCCTAGGTCTGAAGAGAGAGACACAAAGTACTCATTCTGAGAGAATAAACTCCAAAATTAATTGGGAACATGATGCTCAGATGAGGATCATGACCAATAGTCATGGGGTGAGACCAACAACTCAGTCTGAACTAATCTGCTAAGTAGAGGATCAACGCCCGGGTAAAGTTGTTCATGTTGATACCATGAACTCTACATAGGGTTCCAGGAATGAATAGGGGATCCGGATCTATGTCTCAGAGAGGGGATTCAAAAAAATTATTCAGGAAGTCCTACTGAAGGGATCATACTCTTGTATGTTGGAAATGATACGAGAACCTTTAGGAGAAAGACCAATGGGACGAACCCTTAAGGAAACAAGCCCAAGTCACAGAAGGCAACTGGCTCAAGCCATGTAAAATTAGTTACACGGCATGTAGTATGGATACACTCCATCTTCCTTGACCCCGATTACTGCCCATGTAAAAGGCATGTCTCATTAGTTCAAGCTATGTAAAACTCAACTACACAATGTGAAGAGTAATCACATGCCGTGTTCCTTGACTCCGGGTACTACCTGTGTAAATGGATCATTTCATTTGGATCATCGTATTAAAGTAACTACATGACGTGTAGTAGGATTACACATCGTGTCCGAGCACCTGGGGCTCACTCTGTGAACGTTGGCCATGTACCGGTACACGGTCTCCATCTGTGTCACATGCCTATGTACCTGTACATGGGTATCCCATATATCTGGTCGGTTATGGTCTGGGAGGGGTATACACGTTGTGTCCTTGGATGTGTACCCAACCCGTATCCGTGTACTCCCGGAGTACATGCAAAATGGTCCGCCGACGAACACACGCCGTGTAACCCACAATACATGCCGTGTAGTTGGGATTTTTTCTAGAAACGTCGTCTTCCTCCTCACGCCGTGGCTAATCCTACGGATCCATGGTTTCTCAAATGTTCACCCAGATACTCCAGGGGTTGGTTCGTTTTATCATACGAACAATGAAACGGGTGTTTTAAGTCGTTTAATCAGATCATAAACCTTGAACGATCCATTCAATGAAAAATAGATGAAAACTCATATCTCTCGATCCGTTCTGAATTGTCTGCCGAAACCGTCATCTCACCTCTGTGACATCGCTCCAGGGTTGGATCTAAAATCTTGGATTGTTTCATCAAAAAATGAATGTGCAATGATATATTTCCCTCTGGATCGCGTAGAATGCAACATAGAACGTGAAGGAGAAAAAAATTACAAAGAATTGAACAAGATTGATGAACCTCGATTGTTGTTCAAAATGATCTGGGTTCATCATCGTTTGATCAAAGACACAAGATGCAATAGGTTATAAATCTTGAGTATTTGATTTCCCGATGAAACCCCAAATCACACCTGCTCGCAAAACAATCGATCTGCGGGCTAAACAGTTCACATATTAGTCTTCATTCATTGTAGGAAACATGCATGGGGAATGGAACCAAGGTCAAACATCCTACCTAAATTCACAGAGTTTTCTGGTGAAGATCTGGTTTTCACGTCGTCCTCGCCAGCATAGTTCGTTAAGAACACTGTCGCCGCATTGGGATATTTTCTCCAAAGCCTCCAGAGCCACCAAGTGTTTCCGGGTTATAAGGTTTGTGTCCATGGACCCCTATGCAAGACTTTATTTAAAAGTGATAAAGGATATTTGTTTGAACAGATTTAAAAATATTTCAATGCAAAATGAAATATTTTTATTAAATATTTTATTACTGTTAAGTCCAAAAAACAATATTTCACCATTGTCCTACGTGAGCCGATGTTAGGCCTCTCCAAAGGTAAAATCGTTGTTTTGAATGCAACAGTTCCATAAAATTTCCGATCTGAGCACCCATTCGGTTGTTTTTCCCGTCATTCAGGAAAACCACTCACGCGTGAAAAATTTAATTATCTAATTAAATTCAAACATTTGTTCCAGGCTCACCTGGCCTTGGAACTGCACGCTGTCTCGAAGAATGGTCTCGAAATAATTCCCATATATTATTAAAAATAATGCCTGGAAAAATCCGAGACATTACAATTATGACAAAATCATTGAAAATAAAACATCTCACCATTGGATAGCTGTTTGTCACCCCATTATTTTAATGTTATGAAGTCTTTTCTTTAGAATCCCAAGCCGTGTGACCAAATTGTATTAAACTGATCACATTATTGACCCTATAATACATTTATTACAATTTAATTTACCACACATTGAATATTTTTGGGATTAAATATATACATATTATTTGTTTTTTCACAGTTTCCTCTGACCATATACTTTTCATACTATTCCCATCTCTATCCACATAAGTGTCAAAAATCTCTATCTCCTCATTCCTAGCACAATAAAACAATTTACCAGGAATTTTATATAATTTTGTAGAAAACATATTCATAAACATGGATTTAACAATGATTATAATTTTTTAATTTTATTATAAGCATATTGAATAAAATTTGGAACCTACATGGCCAATCTTGTGAGGTTATCATTATATGAGTCTATAGGATATTCATCATATTTCTTCACTTCCATGAATTGTTTTTCTGTACAGAGTTTATAAAAATTAGTGTGATATTTCTATAATAAAATATTTTGAAATGTTTCACATTCCTAGGAATAAATATTATCTTTCTCTCAATATTTATTAACAAATGGATAACATCAATCAGCTTCATCATCAAAACTATAAACTAAAATTGATATATTTATATGTTTCAAACATCACATGGTATCAATTATCTACTCTTGAGCATTTGATCCACCCTAATTCTACCATAGTCTCAGATGTTCCACAGAATTATGGGGTATCTTTAACCATGAATTTAATCACATTTGATATGTTCCTTAACGTTATATCAGGTTTCTATTTTTAAAGGACACAACCCCCATTAACATCTTATGTAAACTAATACATCATTGAAAAAAACTATTCTAGTCTAATTACAACGATCTATATATGCTTATTTGGAAGAATATATTTATCTTGATTCCTTAAAACAATAGATTCCTGGTTTCCCCTTTATGAAACTATTGTAAAAACATATAGTTTAGATAATGAAACATTGTAATCCAAAATTCTATATCATTTCAAAATAAACTTAAGTTGAATCCTACAAAAGTATGCAATTAGTAGTATCCTAAACTTGAAATTTATCTAAACCTCCCATTGATAAAACTTATAAGGACCAAGAATTAAACATTACATAATATTTAGTTTTAATTCATGAATTTATTATATAACAATTTTCTCAATAATCAGATTTATAGATTTAGATAAATATGGAATAACTCATAAATAAAAAACTATTCAATACAAAGTGGAAACATACTATCAGTATAAATGTATTCAAAATATGAATCTTAAAAAATGATTTATTATCATGAAAAATGCTCATGTAATTCAACATAACTTCCACACTCACCTTAACAATGCATAAACCCGATGTCTTTTTTTTAAAATTTTGTATTAGTAAAAAAATCACTATAACAGATATAAAATAAAGAAAATTCATTCATCTAGTGAAAAAATAAAACCCTAAAAATTATCATAACTTTACGTAATTGTTTTCAAAAAGAAAGAGAGAAGTAATTTTCACATGAAAAACATAGACTTTTAATCATTGAAAATCACTAAAATCCATGTAAATAAAATCATACACTCTTTTTAGAAACATATAGATTCACATTCATAACCTATTTTAAACCTATGTCAGATGTAAATTGAGACATGTTATAAATGTTTAGGAATCCATTTGGAAAATCATTCCATAGAATTTAGAATAAGTAACATTACCCAATGAATTGGAGTTTTATTTTGTAGCACCTATCATATAAGTTGAATTGTGCTCCCCCAACTCTATCTTGGCACCCCCACCATATATGAAATATAATCTTACTAGGTGTTGTCTGAGTGCCCTAATTTCTCAAATAATTAACCAATATTATATCATGAATGAAAAATTATATGTTTGAATTTCTATTACATCATAAAAAACATGAAAAGTACATTTACAATAACATGAAAATCACATTGTAATATTAAAATATCATTTTCTATTAAAAATACACATTCAACACCGCAATACACTTCTAATTAAGAAAAATTCTATTCCAAAATAACGAGAAAATGGGAATGAGGTTTTTTATATGAATAAAATAGTAATCCTTGTAAAGGAATCCAAAAACTAAACAATTTTCATGGATGTATGGAATTTTTTCCACTATATACATTAAAAAAACGACATTAAAATATTATTTTATAAAAAAGGAACATAATACATACAAATATATTTTATAAAAAAGAATGATAAAATTTCCCATTATAAGACTTTGATTTCAATAATAAAACCATTTATTAAAATATATATTTAGATGGGAAATATTGGGAATGAGAACATTAAAATGTATTTTTTAAAATAAATTGTACTTATCTCATCAGAAATATTTCAATCATAAAATATATATTTTTAGAAATGAAATATGTTATGACCATGATATTTTTTTTTGGAAATTTGTCTTAACCATATTCGGATGATGCTCTAAAATGACTTGGTTAGATTATGTACTGTTAAATAGGTAACTGTATAAAACTATCCATAATAATTATAATGAAATAATTATCATATTTATACATTAATTAGAATCTAGTGTCTAATCATCAAATATATTTTCTAGAAATTAATTATTTTTCAATCAGGGAGAGAGTATGTCGAATGTACGTATATGTAACACTTTTATTTTTCATCGACCATTATGGAAATGGGGGAGGTTATGTATTATATTATAAAAATATTCATAACATAATATACACCAAATTATTTATTAAAATATACATATATATATATATCATGCATGTGGTGTTATGATAAAAAGAGAGCCACATAACATTTTGAAGGTCATAGTCCACGCCTATACGAATGACATTATCATTTTTTATTGAGTGAAAATGTAAGAAACAAAATGATATATTATATTTTCAAAATGATAAATATTTATTTAATATCATAATAATTTCATTTTATATGACATATATTCATTACCTTTAACCTTTTTCCTTCCATATAAGAGTTAGTGAAAAATTGATCACATCAATATGAGAGGTTGTAGTATTCCATGCATATGAATGATGTTATTGTATCCCATATGAAATTGAAAGTATTAAATATATATATGATATAATGACTCCAAAATTATTATAATGTTATAGGTATCATATATAATCTTTATTACCATCATTATACCAAACCATGATATATGATGGAGAAAAACGTCTCACATCGATTTATGAGGTGGTAGTCTTCCTTACAAATGAGTAATGCTATCTATTCTATTTTGGGGTTAGAGTATTTCAATATAGGTAATGTTATAACCACATTATTTGAATAATATAATGTAATGGTAATTATGTATCTAATGGTTACTAGGTCTTTAGAAATCAATTTACAATATAAGGAAATCTATTAATAATTTGGCTATGTGTTGAAATGACTTACCACCACACTTGAGTCAATTTTGAGGATCACTTATTATCTGGAATGACCCCCAGACAAGGATAAATCTCCACTGGGGATGATTCAATTATATGAATGAGTCACCATTTAGAATGAATCATCACTATAAAAGACCTACCTCAACGAATTAGTCACCGCTAGAAAATATTCAACACCAAATATTAGTAATCATTGAATATGACGTAATGTTAGAGTGGATCCATTTGTAGACAATTCCTACAGTCATCATGGAATTACCATTATGAATAACTCACCACTATATATAAGTCACCAATTGATGAACAACCACCGAACATGTCTCAAAGATGATATTAAGTCACATTCAGATTACCAACCCCCAGAAGACCTTCCACCAGAATGACTCACTGTTTTCCAGACTCACCTCTGGACATGATCTGATGTCTCTATTCTAAGATATTGGAATTTAATTCTCCAAAATTAAATTTTAGTTAAATTAATTCTATGGAATATTTTATGATTAAAATTTTTTAACTATTTATACAAACATTGAATTATTTCAATTATCATTACAAGGAATAAAAAGATCTTGATGGTTGTTATTCAAGTGTAATCTTGTTTTTATTGTGCTTTATATTAATATTAGATTCCCTAGAGAAGGTATGGGCGTAAAAGAGTGATAATAGATAATATGAATAATCATTCTTGAATACTGAAGGGATCATTATGATGGTGCATACATGAATTATCCTTAATTTCATTCAACTTTAAAAGAGTGGATCTTATAAAACATTCAGTTCCTTTACTATAATGACAATAAATATATCATTACACACCCAGTTTTATTGTTCTTTTCAAAAAAAAATCTCAATATTCTCCCTAAAAAATATTCTTGGAGTCTCAAGATTCAATAGCAGATCAGATCGAGAAATACAATATTTTCTATATCATGGTGCTTTTCCTTTGGGATTGTTGCCTTTTCTTTTTAACAAATGTATAGTTTCTCTTGTTTATCAATAGACACTGTCTCGTACACCATAAATGGATAATCATAAATTTTCTCAAAACTCTCTTTTCATTTGTATACCCAAAATTTTTATGGATTTCATAATTATGTGGACAGTGTTTTTTTAACTCCCATTGTTATTATGGAAGTGTTCCCTTTGTGGACATGACATATTTTATATTGTGTTGTGCATATTTGATATAGGTTTTGGATCATATTATATTAATTTAATACCCCTAGAAGTGGTTTATTTCCATTTGGAGTCATTTAAGTATCTTCTTGAGATTTGGAAAAAAATTATTTTATTTTTTTTGTTTTTTATTTCATTATTTACAATTCATTAAACTGCATTGTTTTTTAAAATTAAAACAAACATACATTTATAGTTAATCATAACCAGTGATTATATAATTTTTTTATTTAGTAAATTGATTTCAAATGTTAATCTACATTTCATTTTATATTAAATGACCACTAATCAATAATTGAGAAATCATTTATATGTTATATTTTTTATTAAACTACCATTTTTTAACAGGGTGATGTAATTTTAACCTCTGAGATTTTATTTAAAATTGATCCGAACCAATTTTTTTGGGAACTCATCACCCCCCTCTTGAACCTCTTACATAAAAAATGGTTTTGTATTAAAGGGTTAAAAATATTTTCAACTGTGATTTTACATTTTGATTTGTAGATTGGAAATTTATGATAGTTTTGAATTTAGTTCTTTAAATTTGTAATAGGAAAGAAGGTACTACTACCAATACACCACCATTATTTAATGGCCCTAACAATTCTCAATGAAAAATATAGACTACAATTTAATTTTAATGAATTTGGTCTGATATATGGTCTTATATATAAAGAAAATATAAATTGACAATGACTAACATAAATAATGGGGATGAAACCACTAAACATGCTTATAGAAATAATTATAAATACCTGAATTATATTTGTTGTTTATTAGATGAAAAATATATTAAAAAGGCTATAAAAGATAAAATTTATATGAAATTTGGGATACATTACTTATTTATCGTGATGAAATAACTAATTTAAAATTATTAAAATTAAATACTTATACAATTATATACAATACATTTCAGATGAAACAAAATGATCTCATTTCCGATGTGTTTAATAGGATCATTGAGATGGTGATTACATTGAATTACATTGGAAATATTATTTTATAAAAGTTTTTGATCATGAGATAATTCAAGGGTATTTCAGAAATATGGAGTTGAATCATATTTTCAATAAGAAACTCTTGCGTCATTAGTAAAACACCTATCAATGAATTTTTTCATAAGATAATGTTGTAAGAATAATAACATAAATTAAATATATAATAGGAAGATGAACCTAAAAGGAACACTATATAATCAAGACTACTTCTTCAAAATAGAAAGGGAAATGGAATGTTAAAGATGAATGTTCTGGTGAAAAGGAATAATAATTAGATAATGAATAAGATATTTCTACCCTACGATAAGGTTTAATAGGTACTACAATATGAATAAATTATTTATGAAACCAAAATATAATGTTATATATGAAAGTAGTGAAAATTAAAAAAAGAATTTGAAGAGGGGTGATAGAAAAAATTATATTATCTTATTTGAATATATGATAAAAGGGCACTTCCAGGTAGACTATCTCAAGATAATGTATAAAACAAATATGGTGAAAAAGATATAAAATAAAATAAATAAATGAAAATACATATGGTGGTTCAGAAGTTATCTCTAGTGACTTATACTAGACTCTGAATAAAAACAAGAAAAATAAAACATGTGTTTCATGAAATCATATTTCAAGTGTCTCAAGCATTTTTCTAATCTCCTAAATGTATTTAGAATAATACTATGTTATAAAATGATTATGAAAATATTTAACGTATGAAAATTATTGAATATTGTATCATTTTATAATACACTTTTAATGAGTTGAGAGATAACATTCTTTATCTCCAAATGATAAATCTAAAATTTCAATTAAAAAGGATTAAATGGGTCAAATACTAAAGTAAAATATTGTATTAAAATATTTTAAATATTATTTATGTAAATTCATAGATATATTTAATAATTCTATAGAATATCTCACACAAAAAATAACGAAAAAATATTATACTAAAGCATATTAATCATATAGGTTATAAAAATTGATAGAGGAGAGTAATTAAAAATAATTTTATCCATAAATCTAGTTCTAGAATTTATGTTAAATTTTATTATTATACATGTCTAAATAATGTATTTATTTACAAAATTTTGAAATCTTCTTATTCAAAACTAATTTACAATTATGGGTTCTAAATGTTTTAATTACATAAAATTATGGAACCAAGAAGATTTGGGTTCTAAAATGATTTTTTGTAAATAATTGTATTGTAGGTGACCTTATTAAAGAGAAACACGAAAATAATACTCTACCTGGAAAATAGTTGTTCCAAAAATATGAAAAGATATTAATCATTAATTAATAATGTGATAAAATTTGATGGTGGACATGTCACATTTGGTGAAAATACTAAAGAAAAAATCCTTAAAATTTTACAAATTTATAACATTAACTCAATATTATTTTCAAAAGTATTATTTATTATTGGTTTGAAATACGATATTCATATTATATCATAAATATGTGTGATGGTTTTCATTTGAAAATTTAAAACAATTCTTTTAATTTTTTTCTTCAAAAAGTTCTTCATTTCTTACTACATTATGAAATGAAAATGTTTATGATGTTAAATTATATTTTTTCACTTTATAAAATTGAATCTTTTCTAAGTTTATTTTATAAGGATGGTTGGATTTTGAATGAAAAGGAAAATTCAACATTTTCTCACATAGAAAGATATCTTTGAATATGATATTCAAATATCTACATAACATTTAATTCTATGTGATAAATTCAGTAACTCCTATCAAAATGATAAATGATACAATATATTTTTAAAATAAAATAATGATGTTTCTATATCCCAAAAAATAGAATATGTTTAGAAGGATTCTTCTAGACTATATAGAGATTCTAGAATATATGCGAAGCAATATGTCTATGTCGTAAAATATTAATTTTATAGGCATACAAGGGTATTCTTTTGAGATCACCAAAAGTGAATCCTTATCTTACATTACCACGAATGAGAGATCTATAGATAATATTGTTGGACCTAGAATTAAGTCCATATGTAGTGATCAGGGAAGTGTTTATGAAAATCAAGACATTGAATCCTTTTTCTTACAAAATAGTTATACAAGAAACATTTCATATCCTAGTAAGACACAAAATAATGGTGTTATAAAATGAATAAATAGGACACTTCAATATATTTATAGAACAATTCCTAAAGAATATGACCATCATGTTACTTTTGGGATGATACTTTGAATACAACCAGCTATATCATAAATAGAGTCCTATTTAGAACCATTTTAATAAAAAATCATTATGAGGTTTTGGATAAATGAAATAATAAGGATAATTTAATTTGATTTTTCATTGTAATTTTTTTATTCATAATACTAATGATGATTTATAGAATTTTTTTCCAAGAGCGGTGACAGAATTTTCAAGAGTTATTCAATATATAATTAATCTTATAGAGTGTTTAAAAAATGAACTACGATTATTGAAGAATATATTAATTTCATTTTTAATGAGATTGATCCATATGAGCCTAAGGCCACTTTTAAAAAAAAATTGGCTGATTTTTAAATTGTATTCATAAAGAATAATCTTTATTATACTATAGTAAAACATTCAGAAATTTAATGTAGTTTTAATGAACCTTCTCAACTGTAGCCTGAACCTAAAAATGAACATGACATGGACCACCCTTCCTTTAAAAGGACTATTAGGAATGATAAATAACACGATCAACAGTATTTTTTGGAGACCTAGAGAATGGTTCACATAATAGTGATTTTCTTAGGAATATGGTTGAACAATAAGAATTAATGTCACATCATAAACCAATGAACATCACTGATGCAATTTCTAGAGAATTCTGGGAAGTGGATTTGCAAGAAGAACATAACACATCATAATGAAATAAACTTATTGATTTTGTGGTATGATTTAAAGAAACCTAGAATATTGAAACTAAAAGTGTATTTAAAAATACTATTAATGAATCTAGAACAATATTAAGGAATAAGTATAGATTAGTTGCACAAAGTTATAATGAAGAACAAGGTAATGAATATGATGAAACATTTTCATTAATATACATACATGAATACATTATAAAACATCTTAACTAAGTATCACATTTGAATTTGAAACTATATCAAATAGATTTCATGTGTGAATGAAGAAAGATTACATAGTTTACGATTTTTTTGTTAAACAATACCATGGCTTTTAAAATCTTCATTTTCCAAATCATTATTTTGATATAATTGTTATATATGGTTTAAAATAGTCTCCCTATATTTATATGATTGGATCAGCTATATTATTATTTAAAAATGTTTTAATAAAGGTATAGTTGTTCATTCTCTTTTTATTAAAATAATTTCAAAATATTTTTTAGTAGATGAAATCAATATATATGCTATTATATTTTCACATTCTACGAATTAGTTGGGTAACGATTTTTCAAAAGAAAGGAATGATGAATTTGAAATGAAATTAATGGGAGAACATAAATTCATTCTTTGTATAAATATTTTTTAAATTAATAAAAAAGTTATTTTGAATCAATGTAAGTTGAAAAAATAAATTATAAAATGGTTTCGTATGGATAACATTAAAAATAGTGACACTCCCATGGGTACAAGCAATAAATTGGACATTAATGATGCTCAAAAGGAGGATGATCAAACTAGTTAAAGAGGTATGATTATATTCATGATATATTTGATATCTATCCATCTAGATATTATGTTTATTGTGTGAATGTGTCCTCATTTTCACGAAAATACAAATGAGTCAAATTTAATTTTTTTAATATAGTTTTAAATCCCATAAAATAATAATCCAATTTAAAATTATTCTACCGTAGTGGAATAGAATTTGAAATAGTAAGTTATTTAGATGTGGATTTTTGTGGTTTCAAGGTAGATAGAAAAAGTAAATGTTTAACCTAACACCTTTTGGAAAATTCTAGTATATGTGGTTGTAAGAAAGAAAATATAGTTTCACTATATACTGTTGAAAATGAATATATTGTTCCTAGTAGTTGTTATGATCAAATTTTGTGCATGGAACACAGTCTACAAAACTATGGATATCAATTCAGAATTGTCCATAAAAATTGTGACAAAAAAGTGTAATTAAAATTTATATGAATATTCTATCTCACAGTAGAACATTGAACATTGATGAGAGATATCACTATTTGATAGATCATTTCCAAAAGGGATATATAACACAAGAATTTAGAGGAATTGAACATCGTATGGGTGATATTTTTACTGATCCATTTAATAATGATAGATTTAATGATGTAATACATGAATTATGAATGATATTTTTTTGTTAAACGTTAATTTTTTGAACCCACCATTGGAAAGAACCCACCATTTGGAATTACCCACCATATGAAATTATCCCACATTGGGAATTACCCATCATTATAAATTACCCGTAGATAGAATTTACCCACAATTTGATATTACATGACATTGGAGATTACAAATAATTGGATATCACCCACCAATGGATTAACCACCATTGGATAACCCACCTTTAAAAACCCCACCATTGGAAAACAAAATATTGGGGATGACCGACTATTCTTAGTTTTTATTTTGGATTTAATTATTTTATTTAAATTAAATTTTAATATATATTTTTAAATTTATTTATCCCAATGAGATATAAATTAGGAACATAGTCTAATTTTTAATCACTCTCACCCTCACACCATTCCATTGGAACCTCTATATGAACATTTCCCTTCTAAATTTATAAATTCTCTCATCCTTGACTAATCCTTCCTACACTATTGCAATGAGAAGAATGAATTTAGCTATTGTGTCACCATCTGATGTGTTTCATCCATCAAAGAAGAAAAAATAAGATTATAGAAGATTTACAGTTCTGATGTTAAAACCCCACCTCGGGAATCACATTGTAGTTCTTGAGAATGAATTGATAGCTAAGTGGTTTTTATCTACAGATAGATTTTATTGGGTGCTCCAGAACCACAGAGGGAAATATTGTTTATCAAAAAGTGATAGACCATTATATCTTATATTTGAACAATAGTTCTATCATTATGTTAATAATTTTTTATAAAATTTAAATATTTGATTAGAAAAAGAATAAGTTAACATAAGTTAGTCTTCTATTTGAGATAATGTGATATGTGTCTTAATTTTCCTCATTATGTAGTTTCAATTATTATTATTGATTGATTCATAATGTCAGTGATCTTTTTTGTATTTGAAAATGCATTGGATGTCGATACAGAAGATGATACATTAAGATGACATAATGTATCTGAATTATAAGGTGAATTCTATTTCTTCCTTTTTTTGTTCAACATATATCGTACTTGGGAAAATGATATTATAGAACAATGTGATACCATGATTTATATCTAATATAGATTATGAAAAAATGACATAGAAAAGTAATTTTAAGATATATGGGGGTGTATGTTATGTGAATGTTCAAACCGTCATCATGGTCAAAATCTATTAAATATCCTAAGATCATTTCAATCCTGATTAATTGCATGGGATTGGTAAATGATGATAAGGAATCTGTTGTAAAATGTGGAGGCTTTAGCCTTTCACAATTGATGTTATAGAAGAATTAATATAAATTGGAACCCCTCGTTGAGAAAATAGGTTGATGATGTTGAAATGAGATATTTGGATTTTAATAATATTCAACACCCTTCAAGTGGAAAATATATTATTGATCCTATATTGGAACTGGGTGAAATGGTTTTGTATTATGATGATGAGCATGAAGATGTTGTTTTTTAGGAAGATTATTTAACAGAGGAGGTACATGATATTGTCATTTCTAAGAGCTGTGATGTAACTTAGGGTCCATCCATTCCTCTTAGACATCATCCTTTTAATGAAACTCATTTTATTGGGAACTATTATTAATATGATAATGTTAATGTTTCATGAGAATAATAGTTTAAGAGTTACATATAAATATCTTTCATATATTTTATTGATGTATCTAATTTTGAAAATGGTGACGGTAATGAATGTGATGAAGATAGAGAAGAAAAAAATTAACTGGATGATGGTATAGATAGCTTAAATGATGGTTCTGAAGATGATAGGCCTGATGATCATGAGATGAATCAGGATGGAGTTTCTTATTCTAGTTTTTCTATTGCTTCATTGTACGTTGAGAGACCAAATATTTGATTGAGATTGTTTTAATTATATTTGAAATGAGTTTAGAGAATCTACAAAGGGGGTGGAAACGACTAGTTTTGACCATATAGTTGATGAGCTATCTGGTTTGACTAATCATGATTACATGTTTCCAAATTTGAGGAATGGTAAATATTCTAATGGTTTTTGATGCATGGTTTATATTATATATATATATATATGTATTAGTATATTGATTATAGTATTTCACAATAGTGGACATGCTATCCTAGTTCGATATTTGATAGATCATATGTGATCAATGGTTCACCAGATGGATGATGCATGAGAGCATTAGATATTTTAATTATATGAACCATTAATTGTAGGTAAAGAAGAGGATATTAATTAGATATATTATACACCATATTCATTCATTGAACATTTGCTTGTTGATTTTGTAACTATATCTAACTTAGTTTCATTTAAATATAGTATTATATCTAACGTTGTGATTATTGTCAGGATTTTGTCAATTTCTATAACTAATTTTAATTGAAAAAGTGCTATATTAATATTTCATATTTTAGCATGACGCAGTAATAGCAATATGATTCACCATATTCCAGAGTTTATGATTGAAGATAAGATATATGATAATGATATGGGGGATTGAGATCCATAAGTTGTTTAGGGAGGAGAAAAATGTCTAATTTTGTGCCCTGGGGCGAGGTGGAAATATTATCACGGACTTCCTAAATATGATGAATCCATTCATACAATTACATGCTACTATATTTGTAGATCATTAGATTATTCTAGTGACTACACACTATCCTTCTCCTCTCACAACTCCAAATATGTTCATACTATATTTTTTTTGGAATATCAATACTCCATTTCCTGTTATGCTCTAGGGTCTTAAATTTCCTCTAATGGACGTTGTTCAGAACAATTGTCTAGTCAACATATGTGAGCTGACCACCTCCACTACATTTTACCCTTATCCATTATCTCAACCTAAGATTCATCATTTTTCAATCTAATCCTGAAATGGGAAAGGCTCCTATGAATTCAAGAACAAAAGCTAATAGAGTATTTTTTTAGACTATTTCCATCATTAGAGAAATCAATTTAATATTGGTTTATCTCTTTTTTAATGTATTTCAATGACCTTGTTTACTTATAGTGTTTCACTTATAAATGTGTTTCATGTTTTACGATAATATTTTTTAATGTAATGTAATGTGGTGAACATTTATGTAACTGTTGACAAGAATAACCGATATAATTGAGTCATTATTGAGAGTAATTAAATGTCAAGAATAACTAAAAACTGGTGATGAATTACTACTAGGGATGATTCATTGACCTGAATGAGTAACTATCAGAAATCACTCACCACTAAAAATGACATACCACAGATAAATACGTATAGAGAGAAAATAGTTACCACTGAATGTAATTCGTCATTTAATATGACCAACTATAACATTGTAGTCACTATAAGGATATACCTATACAAAATAATGACTAACTACTTAGAATGATTCACCTATATACACTATCATGCACTATATATGAGTCACCTACAGTTTCTCATCCACTAAACATGAGTCATTGTAGAACATGAGTCACAATAATATGACCATCTTTCAGAAGAACTACTATCATTTTGACTCACCATTGGTTTGACATTCATCGAGACATTACCCACTACTACTATTCTGGAATATTTTAATTTAATGCTCCATATGGTTATATTAATGAAATCTAATGTGAATATTTGTTTTATTATTACATTCTAAACTAATACAGGGAGCATTAAATGATTTCAGATATTTGATGGAGGAAAAATATGGTCATGATTATTTTTTTTCAAATGGAAAATCTTTTTAGTCATTCATAATATTCAACGAGGTTCCCCTCGTATGGATATAGGTTCAAAAGAATGATGACATAGAACATACATAGAGTTATTGAATACATTATGGATCATTCCAAGAGTGATTTCATGAAGAATCCTTAAATTATTTTTACATTTCATGAGTAGAGATTATATAATATTCAAACAATTTTTTGTAGCAATAATAACTAGATATTACGATGCTATATTTTACTATGGTTTTCATAGAAATAAATCATTATTGTCTCGAAAAAATAATAATAGAGTATCAATTATCTTGAGCACAACAGGCTGAGAAACACAATATTCATATATTAATAAACAAGATCTTTTTGTTTTTGTATTTACATTACATGTAATGTATTTTTTGTGTGTTTATTATCGAGCACTATCTTCTTCACCATAAATAGAGAATACTAAATATTATCATAACTCTCATTTCATAACTATTCCTATGGTTTTTTCATTAGTTCATTATATGGAATGTGTTTGTTTTCAACCAATTATTATTGTGAAAGAGGTTTGTGTGTGTCCTGGACAACATGTATTTTGTTTTGTATATACCAGATCTAGGTTATGGAGAAGATTATATTTATATAATTTTCTTAATAGTGGTTGATTTCCATTTGAAGGGGATTATATTGTATTGTGACACTCAACCCCTTGTTTTATAATATTGTGTGTTCTTTTTTCATAATAATTTAGAAATATTTAAAATGAGTTTTTTTAATGAATAAAAAAAATTACAGTGATTTTTAATAATAACCTGTTCTTACATAATTATTTAGATGAGTAAATTTATTTTAAAAGCTAATATAAATTTAATTTGTTTTTAAATTCGATATAATCAATCCTTGATAAATATTTTAAAAGATAAAAGTTATATGAAAATAATCCTTTGATTTATTAGGTGATTTTTATTAACTTGAGGGAATTTATTTATATTTTTATCATAAATATTTATTAGAACTCAATAACCCCCCCCCCCACCACCCTCTTGAGATTTTCCATTTGAACAAAATTTAATTACCTACTAATAACAAAGTCCTATTATTTTTAAATTACTAAGGTTATTAAATTATCATAGTTTCATATAAATTATAGGATTTTTAGGAAGAAATGGAATAAAATTTCTCATTGAAGAACCCCACATTGTCTTAAGTAATATCATTTGGTTTTAAATAAAATGTATCTTATGGTTGATTTATGAACAAAGTAAATAATATAGGATGAGAGGAGAGAAGTTAAGAAGTTATTTTTGGGGGATTTTTAGGATCCAAATGGATGTGGTGGTGTGGAGATGAGAAGATTAGGTGTTTCTTTTTATATATTGGAAGAGTGTAACCCTGGTAATTGTAGATAACGAAATTGTGTCCCCATAATTTTCATATTTCAAAAGGATCCAACATGACAATTAAATCTAGTAAGGAAGAATTATCCAGGTAATATCACTAGTACACTTCTTATAATCATTGACGATATGATTAGAATCTGATTGAACCCATAAGTAATTAAAATTATGATAAATATTATGACTTATATAATGTATAATTTCACATATATTCGCATCATATGCTTAACCAATTCAAATATAATGATGTGAAATTATTTTAAAGAAACCCCGATAGGTGAGAAACCCAACAACACATCGTAATAGGCTATACATTTTAGCGGTCGTGATGTCAACATAAAACATAATCCATAATGGAATAAGAAGAATATAATGCACATATTTCATCAGTTGTTGTTTCTTGGGGCTTCCCTATACACACAATGATCTTAAAATGTAGTGATCATCAACGTTTTTTGAATTTCATCAAACTATCCTTAAAAATTACATTTATTAATTGAATAAAAATCATACCCTTTTATATTTTGAATCATCTATGTTTATTATATTAATAATGCTTATGATAACACTTTGAAGCCTCTCATTTTCTCAAAACTTCATAAAATGTTTATAATTGATAAACATTACCTTCATATGTGTGATGATATATTATGAGTGTATTATGACATGGATATGGGTTAAGAATTATTTCCCTCCAATGAATTCAGTATTGTACTATTTCTCAAGATATTATGAATGATATTCATGCACATGATGAATTTTATCATGAAATTAAATTCATTAATCATTGTGCACATATTTTATATATGATCATGGTACTATATGTTTCAAATTCAATTCAATTGATGTCTCCATAATGTTATATTTTATATATATTCTACATTCCAAATTTCATTTACATGATTTTCATATGATTTTGATAGTAGTAATATTGTCATAATATAATAGCGTCGGTCATGTTCAACAAAATTTTATATTGTATTTTGTCTCATGATTTCTTTGTATTATCTATCATTTTTTTAAAAAAAATAGGCCTCTATATTTCTTAATGTTATATAATGTACTAATGAAAATTTTATATTGTGTATCAGGAAATTAATAAAGTTTTAAAATGCATATTTATATTTTATATATGTTCATTCTGTATTATACTAATTTTCTCTATACTCTAAAACTTTTTATTTTTAGGATTTATATTATTATATATTAATATCATTAAAATTGTGTAATAATAATTTATTAAAAAATTTGGTTGGAATACAAATTAGACATTTAGATCCACGTTCACCATCAAGATTGTCACGTGGGATGAAAAACCATAATCACAGATACATGTATTTATTTCATTTAACGCATTTTGTGAAATCAAATTTCTTATATAATTATTCATATTATTATATTCAATATGTAAAAATTTATGTTTATTTGTGAAATCTACATGCCTATGTAAAATATTTTATGACAAACTATGATGCAATATTCATCCTATTAAAACATTGATTTTTTTTTCTTGTGAAATTAAATTAAATGGAATCCTATTCAATCTCTTAAATTATAATTGGGGTATAAATTCATTATTACATTGAATAAATTAAAAATATTTTAGAAAAAATCAACAAATACGAAATATCCATTAAAAGATTTTTTTTTTTTGATATAGGGTGATCTGATTTTTCAACGCTGTATTAAACATTCCTATCATTAAAAATAAGTCCCAATATAATATAAATGTGCTATTTTTTTACACATTTTACCAAAGGCAAAAAATTCATTAAAGGATATATTTTTTTCCAAATGCATCTTATTTTCTCACATAATGTTGATATTAAATTTATAAACATTAATTGATGAATCGGTATTCTATCCAAAATGTATACCTTTTTTATCTACTGAATTAATCTACCATTCATATGATGATTATTATTCAAAATCAGCTCCAATTTTACTAATGTAATTATATACACGACCATTCAAGTATTTATCAATAAATATAATAACTTTTTATCATTTTAATTTATTGAAATATTTTATATGAACCAAAATTAGTGTTTCTTTTTGGAAGATATTTCTTTGGACTATATTCTACAATACTGTCCAACAAAATAACAACTTATTCAATGTATTTAATATATTTTCCAATATCTTTAACAAAATTATTAATGTAATTGATCAACATAACTTATTTCTCATTTTTTATATTTAAAAAATAAAAATACCTAAAATTTTTATATATAATATCTTAAACATCTTATATTTCAATTTACATGTTAATTTTTTTTTCATGAATCTAACGTTGGTCAATAGATTTCTAAGGAACTTTTGAGCCAAAATTAATGAAAAATTTTATTTAGTTTTTTTTTGTATGAGGAATTAATTTTAATTTTTATGTTGGTATATTAAATTGATTTTTTGGATAAAAATATGGATACTATTGAGTGCCCATTAATGATTGATAAGAGGATTTATAGATCATGGGGGATTGAGTTGTAACAACCTATAGTTCAAATTCATTATGTGACACTAGGGACCTTTTGTTGGGGACTAATAATATATTAGAGTTGGTGGAGGTTTTTATCCCCTTATATTATCATTTTGTAAGATATAGACCTAAAATGGGAACCATGCATACATAATTCAATATTCCTATTTAAAATGTGGGATTATTTCATTTAACACTATTATTATAAATCCCTCCACCCATTCATTTTTACTCACTTTACCATAATTGTTTTTATCCTCTCCAATGGACTCATATAGTCTTTCATCTCCTCTTATATTACATTAAATGGTCCTGGGTGAAATCTTGTGTCATCTTTAAGAAAATAATAATTCCTTCTTCCCAAATACACTTTCCCTCTTGTTCAATTATAATTTCACTGATTCTCATGTATTGAGTGGGTTTTCAATGTTTATATTTCTCCACATAAATGTTAAATTTAATTTGAATAGATTATGTTATTCATATATTGGTTAATGATTACCAGGGTGATTATTTTCTCAAATATTGATCACTATTTTGGTATGTTTATATTTAGTTTTCCATTATTATACTAGATTTCGAATTATAATTTGGAATATCATATGTTGAATAAAATTAGTTTATCTATGCGTTTAATGTATAACAATATTTTTTGATATTATTTTTAGGATTTGGAATTCATATTTCTTTTCCTTTTTTTGGGTTGTGATTAAGTATATATAAATTAATAGTAACAGTGTTTTGAATTGTATTTGGATATTATATAATTTCCCAATAGTGAAGGTGTGGAAATGTAAATTATAAATGATCTGGAACATGATAATCATACCAAAATATTTCAACATTTATTATAAATACATATTATATTATAAGATAAATCATTCTTTATAATGGTGATGATGTATTTTCATTTGAGATTAGATGAATAACAAACATATCTCTTTAATGGTCTTTTAAATCTCATACAATTTTCTTATCTTAAATAACCTTATTAAAAATCACAACACAAAATTATTCTTTATAACAATATGAAAATTGAAATATAGTACTGTTTTTGGCCATATACTCAGTAATGGAAAAAATGGGAGATATTAGTAAATGATCATATATTTAAAAAATATATGAATAAAGGTAGGATATTATGAACATGAATACAATTTTTTTACAGAATATTTTAAATATTATAAATCATGTGTTTTCAAAAATGATTTATAATTTTAAAAGAAAAATATAAATAATAGTTTGGTGTCATAATTTATCAACAAAGATACATTAGAGAATATTATATGAATAATAACATGTTATTCGATTTTTTGTAACAATGGAAAATAATTAATGTCATTTATTAGTCAAACATCACTTTGAAATAATCCTTTAATATTGGGAAAATCACTAAAAGTAATTGTTTTCAATCCACAACATCATTTTATCCATTGATTTGGTTCAATCGTAATACTATTTCATATTATCTCTTGAGATATTTAACCAATTCATTAGAGGTATTTTAAAAACCCCTAATCATATAAAGAAAAAAATACATATGTATTCCATATGACTATAAACAAATTCATCACCTCATCATAACATAACATGTTGTAATGAAATAGGTTCTATAAACATTTAAAAATCATGTGATCATAATGCTTCCATATAAATTACATCGATTGTATCGTTAGATCATATACAGAGTGAATCATTATATAAATTAAATTACATTGACATAGGATTAATGTACCATTAAATGAATAGTGTTTTATTAAAATTTGAGAAATTTCGTTTTATAAAATAAAAATAAGAAATTTGATAAATATTGTGAAATTAATTTTATTGTAAAATGACCGTAGAATATGTTTTGAAACTATACTATGAAATGAACAGTCATGATAACCGAAAAATCATTCATGTGGGAAATAAAATGTAACATTATCTTATTCTTTTAGGTACTACTTAACACCACTTTTGATCATTCATTAGTTGATATTTGACATGGGCTTTTTTGGAATAATTTTAGTTATTTTAGAAGCTCTTTGGTAGTGAACGGCTGGTGCATAATATTCCTAAACCGGAATCCCTGCTATTGATAAATGGGTAATCCCAGGAAGTGGGAGTTGAACGAGTTTCGACAATTTTTTAAAAATTATGTGCCCCTACATGTGGGGTTTCATGGTTTCTCCATGACTGGAACACAATTTGAATATTTGTTCCCCAACTATACAAATTACCACTTCTTATATTTGTATAATTTGCACTAAAAATTGTGTGAGTTGGTTCTTTAGAAAATTGTTATTTCATAATTACCGCATTGTTTTGCTAACAATTTGAGAAAAATATGTGACATTACACACAAGATCCATACTTTTTTTTGATGTAATCCAGTTTTGTACCTTAATATTTATTTTTCCCTTAATTGGAACTAATTCTATTTTCTATACTCCCAAATCCTATACAGAACCTTCCCCTTGATCTGAGAGTGAACCTTTGGTGAATCTTTCTGCATAGAAGGAAGGGATTCTTATTTATATTTTTTTCATGGTGGGTTTTCATATATATATTCTTTGTATATGTATTATATTCAAATATATAGTCTATTTGGGGATAAATATATATTATTTTCTTTCAATAATGATGATATTGGGATTTTTTATGTTATTTATTCATTTCTAAGCTGTATTTTTGGACTCTCAACCAAATTTTGTTGAATAATCTATGCCATCATTAATTTTTTACAATAATTTTTAGGTAGGTGGATTTACCCTCAACTACACTTATTATAACATTAATGTTTAGTTTCATTTTTTTAGTTTCTTGATGTTTATAGTAAAATATTAATGAATCTCTCGGTAGAAATCTTTTTTATTAATGGTTAATGAAAATTTTTACTAGTTATGATGAGTGAATTGTTGAATTATTTTAATAGTATAATTTTATTTTTTTTGGTTTTTAAAAATAATGTATTTTTTGAGTTTTTTCATAAAAAACAAAATTTTTATCAATTTTTTTGTCCTAATTGGATTGGAAATGGTTTTTGAATAAATTGATTTTTTGTATTCAAGTGAATTATGAAATAAAAGAGCTATGGATTTTCCAACATTAATAATGGGATGGATAAGGTTTTGAACATTCACCGATAAAAAATAGGATGGATAATGGTTTGATGCTTCCCCTAAAAGTGGTAAGGAAAATGGTAAGAACTTTCCCCTATAAAAATGTTTCCGCCAATGATCTATTTTTTAAATAATGACTAATCAGTCTTGAGTATAAGGAGTTCTATGGATATATACATGTTAAGATGTGTGTATATGTGCAATAGAATGAATTATGCTAAAATGGATGTTTTGAAATAGTTTTATAGTATTTTTATATTTACATGGATATTTATTTGGTGTGTGAAAACTACTTTGGAATAGAAATTGTTTTATATTAAGACATAAAATTGTTAAAAAATTATATAAAAATTATATTTAAATTTAATAACATGTTCTATCCTAGTTCCCTAAGTAGGAAAGTCATTTTGGAAAAACTGACTTATTTTCAATACTCCCCCACCTCATTGGAACATTATTTTTTTATATTATTCATTGAGGAATAAGTTAAAGAGAAATATATCATTTATTTACTAATGAGTAAACATAAATTGTGTTGTATTGTGGATATGTAGATTAGAGAATATTAGATGATTTAGAGTTTTTTACATTGGATACTTTGAGATTATGGTATTTCCTTCATCTTTATACAATGATGTTTGTTGTATTCTACTTTTTTACACAGTTATAGATTCTATTATATGAATTTTACTACATTGAGTTGTATAAATTAGAATCATGCATTATTTAGTGGTTATTGGTTATGGTGTTCTTGGTTGGGTCATTTTAATTCTCAGAGGTAATGTCATCCACAAATTGTAGTGAATCCCTTGGAAATTATTTTTTGTTGTTGGAATCTAGGGGATACCTCCTAAAGGCTAGTAACAATTCTTCCATGACATAAGACAATAAGGAGGGTGGGGTTATTACAAATATAAAATTCTATAGACACAACCCAATTGAATGGAATTGGGGGTTTCCCCTAAATTTAATTCCAAAGAAGAATCAAATTAAACTTCGTCTAAATAGGTTTTTCATTCATCAAATTGAAATAATTTATATTCAAATAAGTAAATTTATCTTTAAATAATTTGGAGAATACTAAATAGAACCACCAAAAAGAAACCATAGGATCAAGTAAAACTACTTTTCCAAAGTGATTCTACAATAAAAAAGCTGAAAAAATTATATAATAATACATCCTACATTTATAATATTTAAAATATGGGGACTGGATCATGTAATAAAATGGAGATCTAAAAAACTGTAAGGAGGAGAGGAGAATAGTCTGGGATATATATAATGGGAGAAAAGGTATTACCAAATAGAGATAAAATGATGGATTTTTAACTTCAATCCACTATGAAGAGGGTTTATGGGACCCAAAATTGGTTCATTTGAGCTCCAAGTACCATGTAAATCATCCAAAACTAAGTTAGTGTCACGTAGTGATCAAAATAGAGGAATGGAAACTTTTTAATAAATTTTTTAAATTATTAAATTCCATGTGCATGGTTTGATAGCCATTTCAATACATGGTTTGTAAACCATGGGCCCAATTTGGGGGGGGGGGGGGGGGTTCATAGTTTCCCCTTGGTGGTATCATGGTATAAAAGACTTCTCACTAAATTTGAAAACATCAACTACCAGAGTATTCATGGATTTACTAGCAGGGATTGTGGTTTTGGAAGACAATTCACCAACCAATCATAGCCCAAGGTCCTTATAAGATATTAAAATTTATTCCTAAAACAACCATATATGAATCCAAAATAAATAATGATCAAAATAGGGATAAGGAGTACCAAAAAAGTGTAATGGGATGTTATAACCACATCACTCTATTGTTTTTCTATCCCCAAAAGGCTTATTATGAATTTTTCATTTCAAAAAAATGATCCCAATATTCTATATTCAATTCCCCCCTATCCTATGTATCATGTGTATTAGAACTACGATGTTATTGTACTCAAACTAATGTTATCTTCCTTTAATTATGTAAATTGGTTTGATAATAAACTATCATGATATTATTCATAGTCCCAGATAAATCGAGCTCAACCACAGGATCAAACTAGATCAGAACCTAATATGGATCAGAATGATAATTTCATAAATTTTTACATAGATCATATTATATATCAATATCCATTGTAGAGTAAGATCTAAATAGTAAGACAATTTATAAATTTATATATTAAGTTCCTTATGTATCTCATTAACTAATGTATCTTCTTGTTGGTCTCATGTTCAATGTACATGTGATCTTGAAGTTCAACCCAATTTTTCTGTGATTGAGTATCAAGTCAATATAGTTGATTCTAAACACACGATAAATATCTGGAGGAAAATTATTTTCATTCACATGATATAGTATCTTATTTATCATATTCATTACACATGTGAGAGTGACTAACTTATGAGTGAACAATGTCCTCGTCTTTTTGACATGGAAGCTTATTACCATGATTTGTGGGGATAGAAATATTCTATGGTGGGGCGGTTATAACATCCTATTACATTTTTCATGATTTTAATGACCCCTATTTTGATCATGATTAATTTGGGATTAGTCTAGAGTGATACCATGATGAGTTTTTAATATTTTGGAATTCCTTTAGGTAAACCAATCACCAACCATTCATTTCCCAAGATCCTTAAAAAAATTTCAAATTTCATCCTAAAAATACAAAGATGAATCCCAAATAAAGCTTGATAAAAATTGGGGATAAAGTGTACCTGAAAATATTAACAATATGTTACATACTCCAAACCGTATAATCATTATGTCCCCACAAATCCTTTTAAGAAGAATACATCTCCAAAGGATGAGGCCATTATTATCTAATCATTCCCTCTCTCTACCAAATATCATGATAATTAGAATTGTTCTACCAAAAACCGAAACCCAAGGTATCTTCATCCCATATTGTACCTTAGTTTCACAACAAAATATCCTAACTAGAAACACAATCAGAGATAAATAGGTCTCAAACTCAAGATCACTACAACTCAAAACATGTGATTTGATAGAAAGATACATTATGTGCTGATATAAATGGAATAATTTATATATTGATGTCAATTATGGATTAAATTCTAAAACATCCTCTACATTTTACAAAAATTCATATCATATTCTAGGTACCGCATCTATCAAAGTATCATTATGATTAATCTCATGTTCTGTGTTGAAGTGATCTTGAGGTTGATTTTTTTACCCATGACAAAGAATCCAGACTGAATAGTTGATACTAAAACCAAGGTTATTCATAAAACAAATATACATTTGGTTTGAGTGATATGAAAGCACAGTTATGATAGTCATGATACATTAGTGGTAGAGATAATAAATTATGTGAGAACAGTTGGCTCAACTATTTGTCATTAAAGATTCATAACAGGCTTTCTAGGAGTGGAATTTTTCTATGGTGGGGGTTTGTAACATCATGTTACTATTTTAAGGAACTCTGTAACCCCTATTAAAATAATTATAAAGTTAGGATTCATCTAGGGTTGTTTCAAGAATAATTTTATATATATATTAATGCTCTTGGATTTTTAATGGTTGGATCACAGTTTTCCAAAAATGGGTGTGCTTCAAGTGAAAACCATGAAAACCCAGGATGTGGGTTCTTTATTTGTTAGTGCATATTTTTCCCACTATGTTCCAAAAATGGATAAATAGTGAAACCCTAATCCAAGGGGAACATAGTAAGGGAGCAATTTTTTGGAAAATCATGTGGCCTATCCCAAATAATTGTGCATTCGAGATATAATTATTCTAGAAATCATTAAAAATTTCACAAAACCCCATTTATATTGACCATCAGCCCTAACAATGAATTGGTTTATTTTATAGGCATTTAGAGCTCCAAATAATCTATTTTGGATAGTATGAACCCTCTTTAAGGTGGTTATAAATTAGGAAGTCGTCATTCAATATCTCCTCCATAAGAGTCAATCTCATGTTATCTATCTCCGACTCTCCTCTTCTCTCCTCCAAAAGGTTTTTTATATCAATGTGTTGTTTTTTTATTAATCCAACATTTTGTAAAATCAGGAAACTAGGTTTTATTCTTAGATCACCATTTTCGTTTTTCTCCCTTGGATAATTCCATTAAAGAGTATGTGTTACATGATCATTGGATTAATGGTTGGTGGTTTAGTTTACGATTTTTCAATTGATATGACAACAAATTTAATGATTTGAATTTCATTTTAATCAATTGGGTTATGTAAAATACAATTCTCATCAAATATGGATTTGATTTCTTTCATTGGCATGAAATTTTGGGAAAACCCACAATTCAATTTAATTGGGGTGTTTTTGTGGAATTTGATGGAATGTTGTTAAATTAAATTGTGGAATTAGAATCGTGAAACTGATTTTCTAACTTGATTTTAGATTATTATTTTATAAAAATGGATTACTGATATTAATAATAACTCACTGGTTTTACAATAGAAAAGTTATAAATTGATTAAAATAATATTTTGGGTTTTAAATGGAAATTTTTATATTAACATAGAAAATGGGTTATTTCTATTTTTAATAGTATGAAGAAAAATTGCACTAAGTTATTGTTATATGAGAACATGAAATCCTAGGAAGTTAGTTATTTATTTGGGAAAACACTCCAGTGATGCTTTAAAGCCCTAAAAATATAGTTTGTCACATCCCTAATGCTATGTTTATGAGTCATATTTGACCGGTGTCTAAGTTACAAGTGTACACATATTTTTGTGAGCACTTATTAAAGGGTGTGAGTATCCCATAACTTTAAACTAGCATACCTCATTCCACATAACCATGTTTCTCATTTTAAATTTGTCACGACCCATCCCACAGGGCCCTGATGTGACTACCCCAAGCATTCCTTCCATATCCCATGGGTTGGTGACTAGAACATGAAGGCTTTTCCCTAATAGGGATTTCATTAATATAGAGTTTTGTACACACTATAAAATAGAAACTGAATTAAACAACCAAAAGAATTAAGGTACAACCATGAGAGTAATGTACAACCACAAGTATAACTGTAAACTGAAAACAGTGGGTTTGAAAACAAGAACTAGATATTAAAGGTGTGTAAACAGATGTCACGTCAGCCCTAGTGATCTACCTAGCGGGTAGTAGTTGTATGTATGATGTCGAAGAAGAGGATCTTGATATCTCTCATCGCACCAAGCTCCACCAAGTCCTAAACCTCCCATGTCTGCCTCAGATCGTTAGTAGTCTCCACCGGACTCACAGAAGTGGGTGATTCTCGTGCAGGGGGTATAATAATAACCAGTAGGGGACCCCGAGACCCCTGAGGGTCTCTTAGTAATCCAAAAAGGAAAACATCACAAGAAAATACCACAAAGGTAGTATCACAAGAATGATCTAAACCCCAAATCATAAATAAAGAGAGATAAATCACTCTAATGATATGACATCAAGGTTACTGGGATAGGGATTAATAGTCATAAATATAGATCATCCAACCTATATTAACTCTACTACTTCCTGTATAGGTCACTATATGTTGACCCATATTGGTTGCTAGATGTAGACTCCTATTGTTCACTGGTGCTGACCCGTATTGGTCGCTTGATGTTGAACCATATTAGTCACTGGTGTTTTCCTATATTGGATGTTTGTTCTAACCCATTATGGTCTCTAATTTAGAGGTAGGGATGATTATTCATATAGATAGATCATCTCCCATTGGGGTTTCTGATATTGACCAACATTGGTCGCTCTTCTTCCCCATTTCACAGCCAGCCACTGGATTCCCCCACGAAGCACACTGGATCACTGTAAGACTGTAATCCTTAAGAAATCTATCCTTTATCAACCAGAACAAAGTCTTTCTAACTGCTTACCTAAGGGACCATCCCATCATAGTGGTCCCAACGTGATAGACGACACATTGATCGGATCCTCAATCTGTGTGATATGAGAACTTCTGTAAATAAGTCCTAGTTTAATTCATGTTTGATCCAACCCAGGTCGTACATCAAACTCTGTCAAAACTCACATAGAGTGTATCTAAAGTCTCTCCTTGTCACAGGGGTCCTTAATCCATAGACAATGCGTTGAATTGATGCCCAATCAGTTAGTTAAACACCTTTTCGTGAAATGGGAATGATAACACCTCAGTCTGGCCCATCTAAGTCGGGCCTACTAGAATATTCTAAAGAGATTGCTTCCCAAATGGGGTCCCAACGCCACTGCCGATTTGTGAAACAGTCACCCGGTTCATCAGTTATAGGTGTTTCTTTATTCGGGGGCTAGTTGGGTCTTTTCCATGTCCAACTCGGTCAGGCTGGCCAGACGCAATAGCTCCGGAGGTCTAGCTGACCCCATCCATGTCTAGCCCATTATGTGGCAGCCCATTTCACTCTTTTCGGCTCGTTAGGGCACCCCGGTTGGCTCATGGGCTTGAATCATGATTAGCCTGGCCCGCTCTGTGGGGCTCGGCCCACCCACTCTATCATGTTAGGCTGCCGTTTCGGACCGGTCCCCCTGAAGTTGGACGGCTTCACCCAACTGGCCCCACGGATGCAAGACCGTTTTGTTCAGCACGTCACATGGTCCAATGCACCCCCACCTACCACATCCCATTGGCCACAGATGATGCCTCATTCGGCACCAATGTGCACAACCCTTCTCTCATGCGGGCGGCTCTGGCCGGCCGCCTGTGGCCACCACTTCATGCGACGACGCACCGCTTTTCCACTACCTGTGGCCAGTTGTCGCGGGTCTCATCCAGCCTCTACCGACATGGCACGCCAGTGGCTATTTCCGTGGGACACTGGACATGCTACAATGGTTTGGTTTTCTTTTAACTATGCCTAAGGTCCTCCCGTATCACCACCCCAAAAGTGTGACCTTCTATCTCGCGTTGCTATTGAATTGTGAAAATCATCACTAAAAAACGCAACAACAAAAAAACAAGTTGTGTAGGTTCCAAGAATTGTTGTTTTTTTATGATCCATCCACATTTTCTTTTTAACAAGAGTTATTTAATTAATCATCACATTTTAATAATATTGAACCATAGTCAAATCCCCCACAAAAACCTCCTAAAAGAATGCATTAACATTGAATAGAATCTAAGAAAAATAGTGAATTAAAATAAAACCCCTACTTCTTAAATTGTTATGGATATTACAGTCATTGGCGTTCTTCATCCACCAACCTTATGATCAATCCTATAACGGGTGTCATCAATCCTACATTCCCCATTGGTGGAAGGCATGGAATCACTTTGTTAGGGGTTCTTCGCTTGAAAAATTTCTTCCAAAAATTAAACCCAATCTCCATATAAATAGAGTGGGGAAAGGCGAGAAATTCCTTGAATAATTAATGAGGTTTATTAATTGACACAATTAATGTACCTCATTAATCGAGGTAATTAATGTGTCACATTAATTATGCGATGGGTGGTTACACAAAAATTATGAAACCATGCAGGTGGCACCCCATAATTAAAGGTCTAACAACCTCCATGGTCCATGACACCCCCACTCAACTAGAGTCTGGAAGATGAAAAATTAATAAAATAACAATTTATGTTGTTTTATTATTTATTTAAAAGTCCCAATAACTATCTTTTTCTCCCAACCAACTGCGGTCAATGTGAATCTTCCCTTCAGGGAATCCCAACATTGCAGATTCAACTGTGCTCTCAGATATCAATACTTAGCACCAGTTATAAAGATATGAAATTCCACCTGCGCAATTTATGAATGTACCTAAAAAAATTAAAAATTTCATTCTGGGCACACTGGTCCTCAGAATCACACATAGACAATTTTTCTAGACAAGAAAAAATTTCAAATAATTAAAAAACATACAATGAATTTTTCAGAATTTACATTCTCCCCACCATAAGGCTCTATGTCCCCAAAATCCAAATGAGGCTATTAAAACAAAAAGGTGTATTGGGCATGCATATGATCCTATCACTCCCATGTTCTCTCTAAGAGATTCTCGTGCTGCCAAAAAACACATACTAGAGGAATCGACCGCCCATGGAGAATCTGCTCTTCTCGATACTCTATCTCTTCTAGGGACTCTGTAAATGACTCCCCATAATCATTCTCCAGATTTCCATGGTCGATAATGTGAGACTGGTCATGCACATATCCCCTTAGATGTGATATGTGGTAGATGCCGTGCACCCTCTCCAACTGTGGTGGTAGTACCATTGAGTACGCCACCTTGTCAATCCTCATAAGTATTAGGAATTGACTGATAAACCATATTGATAGATTTCTACCTTGACCAAATCTCTTTTGTCCCCATTTACGGGAGACTCACAAGAATACGTGGTCCCCCTCCTTGAACTCCACTGGTCTCCTTCGCCTATCAGCAAAGAACATCTTTCATCTCTGTGTAGTCTTCATCAACTCTCAGATGACATACACCTTCTCATTGTTATCATGTACCATCTCTGGGCCCACAAGTTCTGGCTCTCCTATATCTGTCCAGCATATGGGAAATCTGCACGTTCTTCATTATAATGCCTCAAAGGAGATATACCAATGGTGGAGTGATATCTATTTTTTTAAGCGAACTCCACCAAGTGTAGGCGGTCCTCCCAACTACGACCAAAATCTAGAACACATGCATGAAGCATTTTTTCCATGGTCTAGATGGTATACTCCGTCTCACCATCATTATGGGAGTGAAAAGCTCTTCACATGTAAAGATGAGTACCGAAGGCCTCATAAAATCCTTTCCAAAACCAAGATGTGATTCATGCATCCTAGTCTGAGAGTATTATCGAAGGCAATCCATGAAGTCACATGATCTCTTGAACATAGAAACATCATAGGCTCTCTAATGAACCCTTCTCTTGTATAACAATGATGTGGTCTGACTTGGTGAGTCGGTCAACGATCACCCAGATGGTATCGTGCCTTTCGGACGTGTGTGTTATCCTCATCCCTAAGTCCATCGATATCCCTTACCACTTCCACTCCCATATCTTGAGGGGCTGGGTCATGCCAACTCATACATGGTGCTTGGTCATCACTTGATATAAAATAAGGCATCTAGAAACAAATTCTTCCATAACATTCTTCATCCCAATCCAAGAGTACTAGTGCTGGAGGACTTATACATCTTCATCACACCTGGAATTACTAACAAGGGGGTGTGTAGAACCCCCTCAACAGCTCTTCTCATAGAACCAATGGTACAACTATATGTCTCTAGTAGTCAATAGGTTCATGAACTGTAGATAGCCAGTCCATGCCTAGAATGACATCGTAGGGATTCAATGCCACTACTCGAAGATCCCATTTGAAATAGTCTCCACAAATATTAAGATCACACAGTCGACACTAGTGAGTGATTGCTGAATCTCCTCTCGCATGAGTATACACACACAAAGGTGAAGCTAAAATCATAGTCAGAATCTCATAGTTCCGAACCAAGATTTCACCAAGGAATAAATTGATAACACCTTTGTCGATAAGCACTGATTCTAAAGTAGAGAAGATACATATCATACCTCGTATTATCTATGGGACATCGGGATAGTGACCCTCAACATCATATATCTTGGATTGTCCCCATCCCCCAGTTCAATTAGCTTGTCGTGGACCACCTTGTGCTGGTGGTGGTAGTGCATAGTGACCCCGACGACCTCCTATTACATGTCCTGCTCCCACTCCTCATCTTTCACCTAGAAGACGGTCATACTCTTGTCGCTACTACTTCCTCAGTGGCCCCTCCTCCGTTTGTTAATCAACCACCTGGGGAGTCATACAGTCTCAAGCTATGTAACCCTATCCCCTACAGAAAAAATAGATCATGCCTTTCTTGTGTCTCCCTCAGCCTCTCGAGCCTCATACCTCTGACCCTACGTCTTACGGTATCCTTCGAAGTGGTGAAGCCTACATTGGATTTTTCAGTGCCTATCTACTTCCTACTGCATATAAATCTGCTGCCTATTGTCTGGAAGAGGATCTCGCTATCGGTGCCTAATTATAAAGTAATCTCCCCATCAATAATTCTCTCTCTAGTAGCCCATCATGATTCAGGATGCTGGGAGTGACTGTTGCAGCTCTCATCTCTCGTCGGAGACCCTACTCAAAGGTTTAGGCCCTGAAGTAAGGGTCATTTACTACGTCAGTGGAGTATCGAGAGAGGTCAATAAAATTTGTTGAATAATAAGCCTCAATCAGGATTCCCTAATGTAGATTCCGCAGCTCCTCAATATGCACAGAGCATAGTGTCGATGGAATGAACTATTCATTGAAAATTTTCTCAAACTCCCACCAGGTGAGGGTTGTATCCTTATACACTTAGAGCAAGAGCTCCTCCATCGTCATATCGAGCCATGAAGAAGGCTAGCTGTCAATATTCCCATCTACTCAGTGGGTGTCTCTACTAAGAGAATGACCCTAGAAACCACCTCAAGCCAGTCCTCTACTACCAGGGGTTCTATCTCTCCTTGAAACCTTAGAGGAATCTATCTTTGGAACTCATGTAATGCACTCATTTGGCATGTGTGATCCACGGGTAGCATCTGTTTCTCAACATGTGGTTGTGTTGTTGGTACACCACCTGAATGTGCCATCACTATGAGTGGTCCATGTACTGATGCCTAATCTCTCAGTGGGCCACTATCATAGTCTCTAACCAGAATACTAGCTAGCTGTCTTCATGGAGGTATCCTGTTTGAAATAGATGTGGTGCAACATTAAATCAATTATACCTGGTGATTTGACTCATGAAATATCAAGAAAAAATTACAAAACACAAGTAACTAGTGTTTTCATGTATAGATTCAGAATACAAAATTTAGTGTCCTAGTGTTTGGATACATTGGATACCACACAATCACTAGACTCCATATACTGAAAACCGAACTCAAGACACATAACACCATTGCTTCATTGAAATTATACTCATAGTTCTTCTGGTAGAACCGACCAACCCCTGATACCACATTTTCATGACCTATCCCAGGCGGCTTGGATTGGTAAATATATGTTAACCCGTATTGGTTGCTTGATGATGACCCGTATTGGTCACTGGTGTTGACCCATATTGGTTGTTGGATGTTGACCCATATTGGTCTCTGGTGTTGGACCATATTGTTCGGTTGTGCTAACCCGTAATGGTCGCTTATACAGACCCATCGTGGTCACTGATACAAGGAATTGATGATTAGTCATACCACTAGTTCATCCCCATCTAGAGTTTCTGATGCTGACTAACATTAGTCGCTATTCATCCTCATGTCATAGCCACCCACTGGATTCCTGCAAAAAGAACACCTGATCTCCTGAATACTCTGCTTCTAAAACCATAGTTCCCTTTTCAACTAGTACGAAGTCCCGAAATAATCTTATCCATGGTACCACTCCGCTATATGGGTCCCAACGTGATGGACGACAGGTAGATCGGACTCCCGGTCTGTGAGATATGGCCAATTTTATAAAAATGGACCCATATGATTCAATTCTGATCCAACACAGCTCCCACATCAAACTCTATAAAAACTCACTGAGAGTATCTCTAAAGGACCACCTTGTCACAGTGGTCCTTATACCATAGACAACACATCGATCGAATGTCTGGTCTGTTAGTTACACCACTTTCCGTGAAATATGAGTGATCACAACTCTGTCCAGCCCGGCTCAGTCATCCCTAATGAGATATTCCAGAGGAAAACTACACAAAAGGGGTCCCAATTCCACTTATGGAATGTAAAACTAACACCTCATTCGTTACTTGCATGTATTTTTCATTTGGTGGTTGGTCAGGTCTGGTCTAAGTCCGACTTGGTCCGGCCAGCCTGACGTAATGGGTAATGGTGGCTACGTGAACCCGCTTGGGTCTGGACCATTAAGCAACATCCTAGTTCACTAGGTCTGGCTCATTAGGGTTGACCTGGCTTGTTCGTGGGCTCGTGCTGCAGTAGGCCCGGCCAGCCCGGTGAGGCTCGACCCACCCGCACTGGCCCGTTCGGCTGCGGATGCGGCCCGCTGGGTGGGTATGGACCGCTTGGTGGGTCTGGCCCATTCGAATGACCCATGTCCGGCCTAGTCTGTATATAGATGAACCACTTCACCGAGTAGGCCCCATAGATGCATGCCCATTTCCTCTGGTGTGACAAGAGGTCTGGGTCGCCCCCTCTTGATGTCGCCCGCCCACGGTGCCTGCAAGCGCCGCCCTTCTCTTGGGCGGCAGGCTCACACCAGCTTTCTTTGGCCACCGCGGCATGCAATTACATATTTCCTTCCCACAGCATATGGTTGGTTTCCGTATGCCTACTCCCACCACCGTCAGCTGCTGCCAGCGTTGCACATAGGCAGTTGTTTCAGCGGGTGATCAGACCTGCTCTGGTTCTTTGTTCATGGTGTCGTTAGTGCCTAGAAACCTCTCAGATCACCACCTCCACAGCATGACCTTCGGTCTCATATTTCCTTTGAATTGGGAAAAATATCCACTAAAAATTCAACAAAAAAACATGTCACAGAGGGTTTAGGCCTTTTTCGTTTGGCTTGCTCACTCCGTGATAGCTTTTTAACAAGAGTGATGTAAATATTCATCACATTTTAGTAATGTTGATCCCTGTTCAAATCCTCTGCAACAACCTACTACAAAAATACAAGAATGATGGAAAGAATCAAGCAAAAATATATAATTAAAAGGCAACCCATACCTCATGATTCATTTGAGATACTGTTTTCATTGGCATTCCCCATCTGACGACCATCTAATTGATCCTAAAATGGGTGTCGTCAATCCACCATTCTCCGTCCATGGAAGGTGTGGAATCACATCATCTGGGGTTCCTCAATTGCAGAAGCCCAACCAAAAACTAAACCCAAGATCCATATAAATAGTGGAGGGAAATGCTAGAAACGCCCTGAGAAATTAATGAAGTTTGTTAATTGACGTAATTAATCCACCTCATTAATTGACATAGTTTAAGTTTCTCATTAATTACGCAAGGTGTGGTTATGAAACAATTGTTTAACTGCACAATTAACACCCCAAAATTAATGGTATGACCACCTCTGTGGTACCCTCTACCTCCAATACACAAGTGGTTGGAAAAAAAATAAAAATAATTATTATTTATGTTTTTTTTAATTTATTTTAAAGTCACAAAATATGTATGTTTTCTCTAAACAAACTATGGTCGAAGTGAAGCTTCCCTAAAGCGAATATGGGCACTGAAGATTCAATGGTGCTCTAGGATTTCAATTTTGAGCACCAGTTCAAAAGATAGAAACACCCCTAGCACATTTATTGAACGTACCTAAAAAGCTATGAAATTCATTCAAGGAACACTGGCATTAGAATCAAGCGCCGTTAATTTTTATAGACTCGTAAAAATATCAAATAATTAAAAAAAATTACATCTAATTTTTGAGTCTTCGCATTATTACTTTTATATATTACATTTTTTTGAACACATTCACACATGCCATATGAATTTATAGAAAATTTTATATATAAAATCATTATTAATTGATTGTTTTGAAGTACTTCCATCAATAGAAATGTCAATAATGGTTTATTTTAAAGAGTATTTTGAATAAACAAGCCTGTATATTTTAATATGAAATAATTATATGGTAAACTAACATCATATCTTTTTTTGGATTCCTTGGCGAGAACCAACTAGGATTTTAACTCACACCATACCTATACATTTATGTGTTTCTATAATTCCTTATTACAGGTTCGACCAAGGTGAAAACACTACTTAGTGGTGGTATTTACTAGTTATCATTGGTATTTGAACTTATGTTTCAATTAGGACATGGGGTTTTTGTAGTATTTTCTAGTAAATTGATGATGTATATTGAATATTTTATACCAGTTTGAATTCTGGAATTGTTCACAGTGTGGAGTTATGTTTTTTTCATAATGACATGTAACTCTTTCTTCTATTGGGCTTGTGGAAAATGTGGTCCCACATTGGTATTGTTTGATGAACAGTTCTAGTCACCAGCTCTTGGAAATCTCTAATAAAATTCAGTTTATATTAGAATTTGATTTCTTATCACGGAACCTGGCTATCACTAATGGATCAATTCATGATTACATAAATATTCTTTTGACACTTTTTCTAAAAAGTAATAAATAAATTATTTGAAAAGTGAATTAAAAATTAAATCATAATAAATTGAAATTATTATAAAGTATGATTAAAAAAATTTATATCAAAAAATGAATCATTGAATCTAATATTACTGAAATCATTTCAAATAAAATAGTTATGCATGAAAAATATCCTCGAGCAAAGAAGAAATAAGGTGGGTATTTTCTAAATTAATATCTCACTAGATTGAAGTACCAAAGGGAGGATAGTTAAAATAATAAATAATAAATAATAAATAATTTAGGTATTACAATATATTTTTGTTTTAATAGATTATAAACACCCCATTACACTAAATTATTCAATAATAAATAATACTTATTAAAAATGAGATCGCAACCTAATGCATTACATTATGTCATTAAATTCATCGCACGTTCTCCTATAATCATATAATATTAAATTAATTTTTAGTTCCCATATATACCTTGATTATAATTTTAATTTATATAATATATAAAATTATATAATTTTTTTAAATTATGTAATTTATAAAAATTATTCATTAAAATAATCATTTTGGTGTTTACTATTCTATCTCTCATGCATATTTTGGTTTGATAATTCCATCCCATTCACGATTTATATGGTTTAATAAACTAATGAAAAATAAAAAAAATAAACTATACTATTTATTAATTACATAAAATTTTATAACCCTTCAAATTGGTATATTTAGAAGAATTATGTACCACACTTAATTGATATTGTCACTCATACATATGCATTCAAAATGATTTAATTTTCCAATTAATATTATGAATGAAAGATAAATAATAATATATCAATAAAAAATAAGTATAATATCATAAATATCTGATATATACATTTAAAAAATCAATATGACCGTCTATGTGTGTTGGACATTAAAAATGATTCCCATTTCTTTTATAGGTGGCAGTCCGTATATACACTAGAATGATGTTATCATTTCTCATAAACTGTAATGTTATAAAATAATGGATTTAAAATTAAAATAATAATAATTTAATATATTAAAAATTTATATTTAAAAATTTATAATGATTATAGATGTTTTATAATTGGTTATGTTAAACTAATAGTCAAAATAGATCGATAATGACATTACCTCATGTCTAGGAAAAACAATTAACAAAAACCTTAATCGGTCAATAAATAGTCTTTTGGGATAACCAACAACTCTAAGATATAGTTATTGAAAATAAGATGTTATTTTGGTAGGTCCTGGAAAATCTATATGTCTAAGAAGGTGTGAATAAATGAAAATAATTGGTTCCTTTTTATATGTGATATTGTTGGGAATCCATTATAAACAAAAGATATTCTAATATCATAGAGTCATATTTATGGGAGAGTTGCACAATGGAAATCCAAATCCATATATAAGATATGGATGGGTGGAAATACTCTTAACTAATATCATTAATTGATGTTTTCTAGAAATTTTATGACCTAAATTTATGTCCAAACCCTAAATTTATCAATTTAATAAACAAATGGCGATAAACATTTATCATGGTTAATATTTACTAGGAATAAAAATATTTGTTACTGAAAATAATAATTGTAAATCGTAGTTATAAATATAAATAATATTTTAATATTAATATTCTATAATTTTAAAAATAATAAATTTTTAATATGCCCCAAAAAAGAAACAAGAATAGTTTTTTAAACATTTTCATTTTTATGTATAACACATAAGTAATTATTAAGTTTTCCATGTAAAAAATGTTTAAAAATGTAGAATATATTATATAAAAATTTTATTAAATAAAATTTAAAATAATGATATATTTAATTATTTATGAATAAACAAATTTTTTTATGTAAAACCAATTTTCAAGAAAACATATCTTTTTACATTTATATGAATTTATTTTTATTTCAAACAAATATATATAAAATAAAATATTTTTATACAGGTGTGAAAATCCAATATTTTTCTTATTGGATTCTTGATAATCATATAATTTTCTATTCTATTTTTACTACAATGGTATATCGATATATTTCATATTATATATTAAATTCCCTAGTGGGATGTTTCTTTCAAGGAAATAGTTTCAAGACACTACAGAACTGATAAATTATTTATTTATGCGTTAATTATAGTACTTGAATCATACCACATTAATCATTTAGTGTTTTACTCACATACACTAACATATTTTATACCCTTTTCTTTAAGATCATGGAATACCTATTCTATATTCATGAGAATAATTCAAGGAAAATACATATAGTGAACCTACCATCATTACATGATTAGTAAATAATTTCAAGGACAAAAAACATTAAAGCTTTACACAACTAGGATCCAAAGGTTTAGTTTCTTTGTAAAATTAGGAAAATATGAAATTATTATATTATTAAGAATAAACATTATTTAATTGTTTCTTATCTAGATTATAATTGTCCTTAATTTTTGATATAGTATAATTATTCACCTAAGGGTATACATTAAAAACTGGGTTAACTAAAATCCAAATAAGAGGATGAAATAGTGTCTTGAAACACAATTGTGCATAAAACTAAACATCATAACATATGAATAGTATAATCACAATAACCATGACATTAATCATTATAAAAAATCAAGGAATGTATCAATCCTTAAAAATTAAATGTCTAGCCTCAGTGGTCTTCCACAACACGTAGTTGTGAAAAAATATAGCATCATGTTCATGCATAACATATGGGTATCATCATAACAACATCATTATGAAAAAATATAAGATCATTTTCATTCATATATCACGTTGTCCCACGAGATACATCACATTAATCAATGAATTTGAGTCTTATATAATTTTTGGCAAACCAGTCACATCATGACATTTATATAACCATGCATACCACATATAACGTATAACAATAATTGCCAAAAAATAACCCATGGAAAATAAAACAAGATCTATAAGAATTTATCAAGGCTTTAATTAATTTATGAACATTGGGGTTCCATAAATAAATAAGTAAAAAAGACATGGTATAAGAATCATCAATCTTGATTGATGGAGAAGCAATATTGAGTAAAGTAAAAGATTTGTTTCTAAAAAAAGAGTTCTTTTGGAAAAATCATTTATATTTTCATAAAATAATATTGTAAACCAATATATCCTTGAAAATAAATAGGAATGAAAAATAATGAAAATCCTAGAGGTATGGAAGTTCATGTAAAATAAGGATATTCTGAAGGTGTTTGTTTTCATCATTTTCATGATAGTTTTGTTTGTATACATGTTTGGAAGATCAAATAAAATAAGGATAATCCAACAGATTTGATATTATGTTATATTAATGAACTTATTGAATATTAAATTATCTTATATATCATTGAGTCATGATATATGAGGATAAATCCTTTGATAAATAGTTAATGAATGTTATTTAATTTACACTCATGGATTTTATGACTATTATGAGGTTATATCATCGTGTTAATATATATATATGTGTGTGTGTGTGTTAGTTTGTTACATGACATTATATAACATAAAAAAATATAATAAAATCATATTTTACCATAATAATGATTTTATAACCAGCCTTGATGGTTTTTCTAAATATTGAAAATGCATTATCTATTGTAGCGGTAAATCGACACACCGTGGACTATAATTTCATTTCTTGAATAAAAGAAAAAAGGAAGAGACTTCAAGATGATTTATTCCTTTAACATAACAAAAAAAATAGTTTATAAAATATAATATTGTTATCATTACCCTTTTATTGGTGAATATGTGGGGAAGATACTAAAATAATTTAAATTGAATAGAAATTAAAAGAAAAAAACAGAGTATTTTACATCTATATTTTCATCCCCTTGAGAACCACCATATGGAAATGGTTTTGGTCTTCTGATTATAACATGTATTCTTGAACACGGGGTAGGGTCTTGGAATGAGTATTGGTTAGATTATGGAAATTATTCAACACATGAATGGTGTGAAAATAATAGATGGTATTTATAGGGTAGGATAAAGATTTTTCTCTTTATTTTAATCATTACTTTACTATTTTGGATCAATATTATAAATATCTCAAACCTTATACCTATATATATTAAACTAATTATGGTGTGTTTGATATGTCTCAGCATAAATCATCCATACATCAACAATGGCTCAAAAAACTAATGTATTTAGCTTTAATTTTAAATTTCATATTTTACTATTCACTGAAAATTCATGTAATTTATAAATGTCCCAAAATATCACCCTAACCATTTATAGACATGTTTCACAGAAAAAAGTACTCAATTTTATGAAAAAAAATATTAAATATGTGAAATTTTGTTTTTTATTATAATAATCATTTATTCAAAAAAATACTGATTTTACAATTATAAAAAATTTAATGAGACATTAAAATTTTACTTAAAGTATCATAAAATTATATTATAATAATAGGAAAAAAAATACTAATTTATAAAAAAAATTTCTTTCAAAGGTCAAGTTTATATTAGAATCGTATAAGTTTCATAACATCAATAAATATATCGTATTCTATTTTGTCCATATTTATAATGCTTTTATTGTGTCCTCTAAGTGACTTTATGTGTTCTACACTATACTACGTAATTATAATAAGGGAATTTACATTGATAAAATTATGGTTCATTATGTTCTTCCCTCATTATGAAATTCCTCCCTCAAAATTTTGTTTTACATATTATGGTAAAAACTAATGTTGTTACTTCTCCATTATCACGTCCTCTATTTCACATGATGCCTCTTTATAATTTTGGTTTTTACATAGTACTTTGTCTAGGTGATTAGTCTTATTTCATAGAACATTATCACTATGATCTAATATCAACAATGTCTTCTCCTTGTGAGAGTGATCATTTTCCAACTCTACCACCTCTACATTCTGTACATGTGAGGGATATGGTATGTTATTTTTCTAGAGGGATACATAAAACAAATCAAGTACTTTAGAAATGGTATGTGGATTTTCTAGTCAATAGGACAAAACTCTGACATGATCTAGAATCATTGGGGGGATAATGTTATAGGGACTCAACATTCCTTTATTCACTAACCTCATGATCCTATTATATGTAGATATGTGGTGAAATACAATGTCTCTAGCCTTGAACTCTAGGTCATGTCGATTTTTTTCTTTATAGATCTTCTGTCAAATAATGGATATCATATTTTATTGCTGAATAGTTATCAAATTTACATCATTTATTTGACCATTTAAGGTCCATGAAACTTACAATAACTAACTTCATCCCATCACACTGGTGTTCTGCATCATTTATCATAAAGGTCACTAAAAGGATACGTTTTTGATTCTTGAGTGGAAATTTATATTGTATGTGAATTCAATCAGTGAAATATGTTCTTCTCATTAAACTTTGGAGTCCATAGAACAAACTATTAACTTCTATTCATGTGTCTACATTTTGAAAATTGATTGTCCATATGTTTGAGGTTTAATATCATATTTTGATCATATATTATCAATAGTGTTACTCTATATAGCCTTTCCACTTCTATGATATATATCCATGAATATTGATCAATTGATTGATCTTATATAATAGTGATAAACTACTCTTTCATTGTGAGATGATCCATAACAACCAAAAGATCATTGTTTCCCATAGAAGTATTCGAATGTCTGGAGGAAAAGTCTATGGTGAGGTTTCCCCATTTCCATGTATGTATCTGTAATGGTTTCATCATCCCCTTATACTTTTTCTATTAATTCATCACCTCCCGACATACGAGACACATTAATGTATATTCATCCATCTCTTTCTTCGTATTTCCCCACTAATAGTTCTATTAGAGTTCTCGACACATATTTTTTCTACCTAGGTGAATATAGATTTTCAATATATGTGAAAAATTAATAAAATCTTTCTCTGACTATTGATTTCTTACTACACATATTCCTGACCCAAATATTACAACTCCTTCCTCATAAATTTTGAACACTGATTATTTCTCTTTTCCAACAGCTTACTTATTCTTCTAATTTTCCTCATAAATTCTCTGAACATTCATGAATTACACCATGACAGATGTTTGAGAAATCATTTGAGAAAGGATTGATGATGTTCCTTTTCTAATTGTACCCATGTACATCTACTAAAAATCAATGAATATAGGATTATTCTCAATTCTCCTCATTGATAATTTCATATGATACTTTCTAATTTCATTATCCACCACACATTTCTCTTTTCCAGAATGGTAGTCTATTGAGCAATCATAATCCATGAAAAGATCTAACTTGTTTTGGACATATTATTCTCATTTTATGTGAATATATATTTTAAGATCTTATGATTAGTTAATATTTCACACATCTCCATACAATGATAATGTTGTCATATTTTCAATGTATAGAACATATCTTATAACCCTAGATCTTATGTGGGATCATTTTTCTCTGAAGCTTTAAACATCCTATATACACATGTTATCACATAATTATTTTTCATTTGTATATTTTCTAATACATTTTATGAACGTTATCTCTACACCAAAAATAGTGTAGAGACCCGTAGCTTTATGTACATGGACATTACATTACTTTTGCGGAATTCATAATACATAACAAAAATAGACACATAAGGACCGTAATAGTTTAGTGTCTTTGTAAACTCGGAACGTAATCTTTTAATCGTGGTGGAAGATCTTCAACATCTCCCGTAAAGATATTCCCATTTTTTTCTTACCTAAAACCTTTCTTTATATCCAAGGGAAAATAAAACATAAAATGGGTGAGCTAAAATGCTCAGTAAGGGAAAAAATTGATAACATAAAACAATCCATAAACATTTGGAAGCAAAAACTTAAACATGAAATTTAAACATCAAAATCTTGAGCAAAGACATAAATCATGTAAGTACGTACGGAATATGTCATAATAGAACATTAACCATGATAAAATATAATGGTAATAAAACTTGTAATTGTGGAAACCATTCAGCACATTTTATGATTTCCATAGTAGCCCAGGCATTGCTGCCAAGACCATCTTAGTGGAAAAAGTCCCTTTCTGAATCGAGTTCACTCCTCGTTTCAGTCCTGTAACACTGAACCAGATTAACTTACCATTCCATCCATGTCTATATCATGAGATATAAATCTTTACCCAATTCATTGGAGGGAGATATAGGTCCCACCCATATCATAATGAAATCATTCTTACTTGTGCCACAAAATAAACATACATCATTCTTAATAACCCAACGAATAAAATGGGTTTCATAAACATCATCCCATCATCACATAATCCATATAAAAGAAATTAATATCATTTCATTATAAGGAAATTGAAACCATGTAAATCATATAGACATGATACTTGAAACATAAACATATGAAATAATGTCATCTTAGATGAAAAATGGTTTTGATAAAACACTTGAAATGATTTCTTGATGAAAATATCCTTTCTTCTTCAAAATCATTTTCTTTTCACAAAATTTCATGCAATTTTAAAAGAAAAGTATTTTGTTGAAAATATTTATGAAATATTTTGGAGGAAGCTTCATTAAAATAAGGCTTTATAAAACCGTAAAAAATCCTTCCATGTCGTGTAAGTTAAAAAAACATTCTTCTCGTACTTTTGCTGAAAAAGTCAAAAAGTACCTTGTAAAAGAATGATTCCATACATACCATGTAGTGAAAGTAAAAAATATGTTAAAAGGACTTTAAACATACATGAATCCATTTTTAGGAAACATGTACATGGATGAGAACAATAACCCCAGTAAATACTTACGAATAAACAATCTTGGATAAGAACAACATTGGAAAAGTTATCCCTTATCTTAGGTCCGATATGATTTGTATGGATCCGAAACTCTTTTATAATGATTTAAATAATTTCATTGACTTATTAAATAATCTTATTCATTGTTATTATATCATATATGTTTCACTTATGACTTCATATTACCCGTTCTTTTGTAAATCCCATGTTAAAGCAGCGTTTCGGGTAAAACCATTTCATTTATCATATGTGTTTCAACTTGTCGTTCTTGATATTATTACTTATATCCTGATTTATATAATTCCAGAATTTAAAACATAATTTATATATAATATATATTCATCATATACATATATATTATAGATCAATAAAAGGAATGAAATATACCGTTCATGGAGACGGTAGGTCGTACGTACGCATGAACGATTTTTTAGTTTCCTTATTGAATTGAATGAAACTAAATAGATGACATAAATATATATATACATAAATACAGTAGCATTATTATTTCACATATTTCATTATTATTCATTATATAAACATTATAATCATTCATGTATGGTTAACATGGAGAATGAATCGCATCGGGTCGTGGAGATGGTAATCTGTACGTACGCACGAGTGATGATATCATTCCCATAATTATTGAATAGAATTGGAGTGGATGATATAATATATCAGAATCAGTATGATGTTATTATAACCATATTTAGTTATTCATTACAACATTATACCCATCCATGTTTGGTGTTGGTGGAAAAATAGATTGCACCACGGCATGGAGACGGTATTCCGTACGTACGCAGGCGTGGTGATTTTGATTTCTGTAGGATGGATAGAATGTTAAATGGGGTTTCTTCATATTTATAATAACATATGAGTATATTATTGATACTGATTTTATTAAAATATAATAAAAAATTACTAAAGAATAAAAAGATTAAGAAGAATGAAAATTGAAAGAATCAGTAACATATATTACCTCTTCTTTGACACGCCTCTTTGAAACCTCCCCATAGGGTACTAAAATTTGTCTTTGTAAAACACCAGTACCTCTAGTATGTTTCTAGGGAATATGAGAAGGGAAATTATCAGGGTTTGTCCGAGCTTAAAGGCTCCAAATTGTGTGAGGAGAAGAGGGAGGAGATGCCCTTTTATAAGGGAGGAGATGGGCACCTTTGGAAATATAAGAAAATATTAATTAATATTAAATCCCAACCCCACATAAAAACTTCCAAAAATGACAAAATTCTAATATTAGATGATATAGTGTTGTAATTTCATCTACAAATAAAATTTATACATGTTTTGAATTTATTTTAAACCTTATCAACTAGATTTATCATTATTTAATCTATTTAATTTTATTTTGGGTAATAAGATTCTAAATTTTAAATCGTTATAAATAATTACATATGTATTGTGAATTTTCCATAATTGGTTAATTTATGAAATTTTTGACCATATAAAATTTAATTTATAATTTTTAAATATTTTTTTAATTTTTAAAAAAATTTATATTATGTTATTTTTATAAAATAACAATAGTGTCAATTTTGCACTATTCATTTATTTGAAATAAATAAAATCCTCACAGAATAGAAGTTCAAAATAAAATCTTTAATACATTAATAAAATGTCATATATATCTAGAAAACTATTGGATCACATTAAATAGTTCATATAATATATATTTAAAAAAATTTAAATCTTTTTATTTGGTATATCTCTTAATAATATAATTACTACAACATTTGTGTATAATTATTTAGTATAATTATTTGTTGAAAAAAATTAAAAATAAAATCCTATGATGAAGATAAATATAATACCTTTCATAATAATATTCTTACTTGAATTTATCATCCTAAAATCTCAACATTTAAATTGTTATATTTATTAAATTATGAAGGTGACATCTTTGACATCATTTAAAATAAAATAATATAAATGTCATAATCGGTTTTATTGGGCTTAAAATGGTCCAAAAATAGACCCTTGGATGATTGGGGTATAGATAAACTCGACCAATAATTTTTTTTGTCATGTTTTTTCGTCCTTTTGATATGTATTGTTATTTTAATAAAAACTATATTATTGATTTTTCACTAAATAAATAATTTCTGCATCATTATTGTGTCACCATTAATGACAATTATGTAATCCCTAAAAATTCAGAATAAACTCTCATGATGTAGATAATTTTTTTAGCTTTCTAGAGATTATTCATGATCGAAGTTTCAATAAGTTTATCACTAAATTAAAATTATTATACTTATAAGATTTAAGAGAGTGTCATGTTGTCACTTTCCATGGTTTTAACAATAATTAAATTATTTTCAAGGCCAAAAGTCCATAAAATGAATCTAATCCGACCCTTTGATGATATGGGTCTACTTTTACTCATCCAATATAATATTGGCATGTCTTAGGGTAATTTTATTACCCAATTTATCTTTAACTGAAGTAAATAAAAATTATCGTAGTTACTATTCTAATGCCCAAAAATAATATGTATCTTATTAAAATAATTTGTACCCACAAATTACAAATATGGAATTAATTTTTACAAATTAAATACAAAAATGTTTCAGAAATTAAATTAAAATTAATCCCGTTGTAAATAAAACAGGTTTTTGTTTCAAACATTGCAAAAGATTGAATTGATTTAACCTACGAATTCAAGGTAAAATAAATGCTAAGAAATAAATTATATTAAATGTTAAAAATATATTCTATTTATACTTTAAAAAAATTCAATATTATAATTTAACCATATAAACTATTACGATGAAAAAAGTTGTTTTTAATTAAAATATAGCATGTTTTTTCTATTCATAAAAATATGAAAGTTATCAGAAAAATATCAAAACTTTATCCAATGGAAATTTTTATATCCTGATTCAAAAAAAATGTTTGTTTTGTAAAATTTAACTTATAAACATGTCAAAAACTAGATTTAATGTGGGTGTTCCATCAAAAGGTGGCAAAACTACATTTATTTGAAAAATACTTATACTACCCAAAAATTTTATTTTGTTCTCATACCATGTTTTAGAAAATTTATAATATGAATAATAATGTTATAAAATTAAAAATGTAGTTAATACTATTCATATTGGCTAGTCCATAATAATATTATAACAATATATCATCGTTTAGTAAAATCTGGTATTGCGTACAACACAAGCTATCGAGGAATGTTGTGATTGCGTGTAATGCAAGCCACGTCCGGGTTGCGTGTTGTGCAAGGCTCATTTTTTGATTCTTTATAAAAGAATCCAACCATTTTTCATTTATACATTGAATATATATATATATATACACACAATATTGCGTAGAATGACTATTATAAAACAAACTTGAAATTGTGTGTATCACAATCTAAGAATAGTGTTGTGTATACTGCAAGTTAATACAATGTTGCGTATAGAACATGATTATCTTGTTGAACATGACATAAATAAATTAAAAAGAATACTCCTCATTAAATACCAGGTTGTTATATTATATCCCCCTTAAAATGAATTTCACCCTTGAAATTCGTCGGGGTTATACATGGTTTTCTACTTGAATGTTTCTTTAATTCAAACCCACATCGTAAAATGAAATACCAAAACATAACATTAAAAACTAAAGTATTAAATGTAATGGTTACCCAAATTAACTAATCACTGTGTTTCCACATAAGAGAACATAGGTTAAAATATGAATATGGAAGAAAAATCTAACCATCATGTTCTGATGGAGAGTGGTAAAGAACATGGTTATGAAAAATCCATCAATCACAAAGCCATAAATTTGGGATGATCTAAGGTTCCATCTGATTTATCGAATATAAGAGCACTGGGACAAAATTTTTGGTTTTCGATATCATTTCCCTAAATTTGAAAATTTTAATTAGAATAAATACTTTCTTTATTTTGGTACAATCTCACTATTGTACATGCTTTGAACAATTTCCACTTCATCTCTTAAAGAAATGATGTTGAATTTGTTATTCATGAAGTGTTAATATATCATGTGATAAAATGATGGGTCACTCCATCTGTTTCAAAAACAAGGTTAGAAAAAGTTATCAATTACACATAAGTCCATTTTTGGCGACGTTAATTATATACTATTCCAAAAATGAACTTATAATTCATATATCATACGCTTAATAAAATAAAACTAGTTTCTACAAACTAGGGACTTCCTGTAGGCCAGTGGTAGGCGATAAAGGCCCGTCGCACTTCGGTTGTGGGTTCGATTCCCACAGCCTTTTCCGACAGGATGGGTTGTCACCCGTCCTGCAGTTGTCCTTTTTTTCTAAAAATACATTATCATAACTTTCCATCAATAATATCAAAAAAAGGTCTATCCTTAAAAAATACTAACTTATGTCCAACATAATCCATTCCAATCTTTAGGCTTATCTAAAATACTTCGGTCCAAGCTCATAGTATAAAGAAAATGATTACTTGAAATTTCATATAACAATCACGTGAATGCCATCATTTATCCCCCATATATCATAAGATATATCCTGTTGGTCAAATAACAAACATATTAATACTGTAATCGTGTATTCTCTTGAAGAATTAATACCAATTGAACCATAGTGAAAACATGAATGTTGTTAAATTTTAACACTTTCCACATACCAAAATCCCAAAAATTCTATATACTCAAACCATAATTTCACTTAGTCATAATATCATTCATGAGCTCGTGAATACAATCAAACATCTCATTATCTTCTTATCCCTTCATTATGAACATATCACCTACTTTCCAAAAATATCTGAATAACTTATCATGGTTACCGGTATCATTCAACATATACTTTCAAATACTTTAAGAAAAAAAATAGTGTAACAATCCATAGATGATTCTTTATTCCATAGTACCATTAATCATACAACATAACTCTTGTTAAACATACAATAATTCCACTAACTTATTAAACAAATGACTGAGCTTCAACACTTCTTTCATCTCCTATATCATTTGTAGCCACTTCATCATCATCCACATAAATACTACCCATTTGACCATTCTGATTCTCTTCATGAGATTTTCCCTTAGGGCATTGGTTTGCATAATTCCTAAACATTCCACATTTAAAACGTCTAATCATTGTTGATGTGGTAGAAATACCATTATACTTGTCCATATTGTTAAATGGCCATTTTCCTTTCCACTTTCTATCTTTGTGTCATTATTTTCCAGACCCAAAGCATCTTCGATTTCCTTTGAAACAATCTACCTGATACCTCTTCCCACATGATTTACATGAGGGAAATTGAACTTTTGTTCCTCTCTGATCATCACGAAACTCCATCTTTCTCTTATTATCTGAGTCAGGAAACATACCAAATTTGAGATTATTGATCATATTATGTGATTTATGGATAGGAATAATAATGATTTTTGGACTTCCAAATCCTGTTTCATTTGGTTTCTCATGAAGAATATCATTCCATTGTCCTTCATATCCTCCATTATCGTGAATTTTCCTTTTTCCAGCCATTTTCAAAAACACAAAAAGAATAGCGTGAGAGGGAAAAATCATTCTTCGGAAAACAACATAGTAAAGGGGGAGTATCCTCAATATCTAACATCTTAGGTTAAATTCTAATATCATTACCATATTTCTAGGACTATATCCTATACGTATACTTATCCTTAGGTACATCCCTAGACATACCTTAGAAATATCTTTAGAGATCTCACTAACATTTTCGAATCCTAGTTTCCAACGGTTGATTAAACCTTTCCCCTGATACCAACTATAGAGACCCATAACCTGACATACATGGACATTACATTACTTTTGCTTAATACTTAATACATAACAAAAACAGACACACAAGTACCGTAATAGTTTAGTGTCTTTGGAAACTCGGAATGTAATCTTCTAATCATGGTGGAAGATCTTCAAAATCCCCTATAAAGATCATACCCTTTTGTTTTCTTACCTAAAACCTTTCTTTATATCCTGGGGAATATAAAACATAAAAAGGGTGAGCTCAAATGCTCAGTAAGGGCAAACATAGATAACAAAAAACAATCCATAAACATTTGGAAGAAAAAACTTGAACATGAAATTTAAAGATCAAAATCATGAGCAAAGTCATAAATCGTGGAAGTACGTAAGGCATATATCATAATGGAACATCAACCATGATAAATTATAATGGGAATAAAACATGTAATTGTGGAAACCATTCAACACATGTTATGATTTCCATAGTAGCCAAGGCATTGCTGCCAAGACCATCTTAGAGGACAAAGTCCCTTTCTAAATCAAGTTCACTCTTTGTTTCAGTCCAGTAGCACTGAACCAGATTAACTTACCATTCTCGCCATGTCTATCTCATGAGATATAAATGTTTACCCAATTCATTGGAGGTAAATATAAGTACCACCCATCTAATAGTGAAATCATTCTTCCTTGTGCCACAAAATAAACATACATCATTCATAATAACCCAACGAATAAAATGGGTTTCATAAACATCATCACATCATCACATAATCCATATAAAAGAAATGAATATCATTTCATAATAAGGAAAGTTATTCCATGTGAATCATAGAGACATGATACTAGAAACATACACATATAAAATAATGACATCTTAGATGAAACATGGTTTTGATAAAACACTTGAAATGAATTCTTGATGAAAATTTACTTTTTCTTCAAAATCATTTTCTTTTCACAAAATGTCATTAATTTTTAAAAGATAAGTATTTTTTTGAAAATATTAATGAAATAGTTTGGAGGAAGCATCATGAAAATAAGGCTTTATAAAACCGTAAAAAATCCTTTCATGCCGTATAGGTTAAAAAAACATTTTTCTCATACTTTTGCTGGAAAAGTCAAAAAGTACCTCATAAAAAAAAGATTACATACAAACCATGTAGTAAAATTAAAAAATGGGTAAAAAGGAATCTAAAAATAAATGAATCCATTTTCAGGAAACATGGACATGGTTGAGAACAATAACCCCAGTAAATACTTACGAATAAACAATCTTGGATAAGAACGTGATTGAAAAAGTTGTCCCTTACCTTAGGTCCGATATGCATCGTATGGATCCTAACCTCCTGTATAATGATTTAAATATTGTCATTGACATATTAAATAATCATATTCATTGTTATGATATCATATATGTTTCACTTATGACTTTATATTATGTGTTCTTTTGGAAATTCAATGTTAAAGCAACATTTCAGGTAAAATCATTTCATTTATCGTATGTGCTTCGACTTGTTGTTCTTGATATTATTACTTATATCCTAATTTAAATAATTACAGTATGTAAAACATGATTTATATATAATATATATTCCTCATATACATATATATTATTGATATATAAAAAGAATGAAATACACCGTTCATGGAGACGGTAGGTCGTACGTACGCATGAATGTTGTTTTAGTTTCCTTATTGAATTGAATGAAACTAAATAGATGACATATATATATATATACAAAAATACAGTAGCATTATTATTTCATATATTTCATTATTATTCATTATATAATCTTTATAATCATTCATGTATGGTAAACATGGAGAATGAATCGCATCGCATCGTGGAGACGGTAATCCGTACGTACGCACGAGCGATGATATCGTTCCCATAATTATTGAATAGAATTAGAGTGGATGGTATAATATATCAGAATCATAATGAAGTTATAATAACCATATATAGTTATTAATTACACTATTATACCCATCCATGTAAGGTGTTGGTGGAAAAACAGATTACACCACGGCGTGTAGACGGTATTCCGTACGTACGCTGGTGCGGTGATTTTGTTTTCCGTAGGATTGATAGAAGGTGAAATGGGGTTGATTCATATTTATAATAACATATCAGTATATTATTAATACTGATTTTATTACAATATAATGAAAAAAAATAAAGAAGAAGAAGTTGAAGAAGAAAGAAAATTGAAATAATCGGTAACAGATATTACCTCTTCTTTGGCACGCCTCTTTGAAACCTCCTCTTAGGGAACTAAAATTAGTCTTTGAAGAAGACCAGTGCCTCTAGTATGTTTCTAGGGAAGTTTAGAAGGTAAATGTTCCGGGTTTGACTACACTTAGACGCTCCAAATTGTGTGATGTGAAGAGGGAGGAGATGCCATTTTATAAGGGAGGAGAGGGGCACCTTTGGAAATATAGAAAATATTAATTTATATTAAATCCCAAACCCACTTAAAAAAATTCAAAATTGACTAAATTATAATATTAGATGATATAGGGTTGTAATCTCATCAACCAATAAAATTTATACTTGTTGTGAATATATTTTAAACATTATCAACTTGATTTATCATTATTTAATCAATTTAATTTTTTGTGGTAATAAGATTCTAAATTTTAAATTATTATAAATATTTACATATTTGTTGTGAATTTTCCATAATTGGATAATTTATGAAATTTTGGACCATATAAATTTTAATTTATAATTTTTAAATATTTTTGTAATTTTTAAACTATTTTATATTATGTTATTTTTATAAAATAAAAATAGTGTCAATTTTAACACTATTCATTTATTTGAATTAAATAAAATCCTCACAGAATATATGTTCAAAATAAAAGATTTAATAGATTCATAAAATGTCATATATATCTAGAAAAATATTTGAGCACATTAAATAGTTCAAATAATATTTATTTCAACATTTTTAAAACCTTTTATTCGGTATATCTCTTAATAAAATAATTACTACGTCATTTTTGTATAATTATTTAGTATACTTATTCGTTGAATAAAATTTAAAATAAAATCCAATGATGAAGATAAATATAATAAATTTCATTATAATATTCTTACATGAATTAATAATCCTAAAATCACAACATTTAAATTTTTATATTTATTAAATTATGAAGGTGACATCTTTGACATCATTTAAAATAAAATAATATAAAGGTAATAACCGGTATTATTGGGCTCCAAATGGTCCAAAAATCGACCCTTGGATGCTTATGGTATAGATATACTCGACCAATAATGGTCTTTTATTTTTCCATTCTTTTTGATAGGTATTGTTATTTTAAGAAAACCTATATTATTGATTTTCATTAAATAAATAATTTCTGCATCATTATTGTGTCACCATTAATGACAATTATTTAATCCCTAAAAATTCAGAATAAATTCTAATTATGTAGATAATTTTGGTATCTTTCTGGAGACTATTCATGTTTGATGTTTTAAGAAGTTTATCACTAAATTAAAATTATTATACTTATAAGATTTAAGAGAGTGACATGTTGTCACTTTCTTTTGATTTAATAATAATTACATTATTTTTATATTACAAAGTCAATAAAATAAATCTAATCTGACCCTTAGGTGATATGGGTCGACTTTTAGTCGTCCAATATAATTTTGGCATGTGTTAGGGTAATTTTATTACCCTATTTATCTTTAACTGAAGTAAATAAAAATTACCATAATTACTATTCATAATGCCCAAAAAAAATTAGATTATTATCATAATTTGGACCCACTCATTTTTTATATGGAATACATTTTTACAAATTCAATATACAAATGTTTCTGAAATTAAATTAAAATTAATCCTGTTGTCGAAAAAAACGGGGTTTTGTTTAAAACGTTGCAAAAGATTGAATTGATTTAAACTACGAATTCAAGGAAAAATCAATGACAATGACATACATTATATTAAATGGTAAAAATAAATTCATTTTATAATTTAAAACCATTCAATATTATAAATTATCCATATAAATTATTGCGATGAAAAAATTTGTATTTAATTAAAATATAGCATGTTTTTACTATTCATTAAAATATGAAAGTTATCAGAAAAATATCAAAACTTTATCCAATGTAAATTTTTATATCCTAATTCAAAATAGGAATTTTATTTGTTAAAATTAAACATATAAACGTGTCAAAACAAGATTTAATGTGGGTGCGCCATCAAAAGGCGACAAAACTGCATTTTTAAAAAAAAATACTTATTTTACCCGAAACATTTTTTTGTTCTCATACCATGTTGTAGAAAATTCATAATATGAATAATAATGTTATAAAATTAAAAATGTAGTTAATAATATTCATAATGGCTAGTCCATAATAATATTATAACAATATATTGTCGTTTAGTGAAACTTGGTATTCCGTACAACATAAGCTATCGAGGAAGGTCGCGATTGCGTGTAATGCAAGCCAAGTCCGGGTTGCGTGTTGTGCAAGACTCCTTTACTATTTCTTTATAATATAATCCAACCATTTATAATTTATACATTGAATATATATATATAAATACACTCAATGTTGCATCGAATGACTATTTTCAAATGAACTTGAAATTCTGTGTATCATAATCTATGAATAGTGTTGCGTATACTACAAGTGAATACAGTGTTGCGTATAGCACCAGATAATCATTATGTACATGACAAAAATAAAGTAAAAAATAATACTTCTCATAAAATATCAGGTTGTTACAAATAGTTCAATAATTTTCATAAGTGTGACTAAGGGAGTCGTGATATGACGCTTTTTTTACTGTTTTAACCAGTATTCACATTCACTAATTCAATGAAAAAAATATCATTTTGAGTCATCTTGTATAGTGGGTTTTAGAATCAAGATAATTTATTCACAAATTTTTTTTAATACCCAATGACACCATGGAATCTATGGATCCTCAAGATGGTTTGTGTAATATTCCACTTTTAGATTTTATTGACTTAATAGGGTCACTAAAAATTCTATTTCTGGTGATATAATTCCCAAATAATGATAATTACTCCATCCATTACACACAATTACAATACTTTTCCAAATTTCCCACCTTTTCAATATCATTATCATAGTATTAAAATTCTATTCATTTTTCCCTTTCAACAAAAAGTATATCAGAATATCACTAATAAAGAATACAAAAAAATTAATTGGGGTAATATCTAATGAATCTACTTATTACTTCAATGAATATTTATAGATCATTGTTGATTCGGAAAGGCATCACTACGAACTCATAGTGTTCATTCCACATTCTAATAGTAGTGTTATAAATTTATTCCTTCCGCACACTTAATTTTTAAAATCCTGACTGAAGGTCCAACTTAGGGAATACTTGGCCCCACACAGATTATCCAAAAATTCATCTATCCATTACTGGGCATATATTTTCTTTATCAACATTTTATTAAGATCGTGATAATCAATACATAGGAGCATTTACCTATCCATCCTTTTTGATGAAGGGGACTACAGCACCCCATGGTGATGCACTCAGATGCATAAAAATCTTTCACAAATTCTCTTGTTATTAATTCTTAAATTTCATAAACTAAATGTAGGACATTCTAAATGTTGTCCCCAATGTCATCATTGATCTAGAAATAAGTTCAATTTATAACTCAATATCTCGTTCTGGAGGAATACCAAGAACTTATTCTGGAAAGTCATCAGTTTATTCCACCATAATGGTTCTGTCCTCATAAATGATTCTCTCCACTATCTCAATAATTTGAGTTAGATATTCAGGATCATAAGTCAATAATATACTCCCTTAATATTATAGATATATTGAAGATTCATCATTCTATTTACACATGTACAAAATTGGAGATTCCTTAGGATGTTAATAGTGATATTCTTTTCCTAAAATATGATGTTTTTTATTAAATATAGTCAATCCATTGCCAATATAGCATCAAACTCATCTAAAATATGTAGGAATAGATTTTCTAGGATGTTTAGTAAATTAACATTAACATGGGAGGATTTATAAACTTTGGATGCAATAATTTCCCCATTTGTTGTTCTCATAAGAAAACATAACCTCCAAATTTGGAGGTGTTGTTCCAATTGTTCATCAAAACATGTAAGACATGAATAAATTAGAAGAACCAAAATCAATTAATATATTCTCTACTATTTAATTGATAACCTTTATTCCTTTCACAACATCATTGTTGGGCTGCAAATCAGTAGTAGTGATGGCATAAACATACACTTTATCCTTTGGATTTGGTGACTCTTAAAATTAATTACCCTCAACAACTCGAGGTTTTGTAAACATTATTTCATATTTACCTTGATAAATAATTTTGTAGAATTTAACTATAGGTGATTCCATCCTTTTATCCACCAAATATTAATGATTCCACATGTCTCTCTGACTATAATGATCATGGTGTCCTTCTCTCCTAGGCATGAATCATTTCTTTGTCCCATTGAGGAAATTACCATGATTATTCATCCAAAATATTGACACGTGAGTGGGTAATATTTCATTCCACATTTATCACTATATCCCCCATATTGAAACTATATGTTTAGTTTCTTATCTCCACATCCATACGACCATTATCCAAACTCAATCTCTAATTTGAGAGTACACCAAACAATTTCTTCATAATTCAAAAAGTCTCAAATTTATATGGGCTTTTTAATGGGTGGTTTTAAACAAATAAAGTATATAACTATTTTGATATAATTTTTTATATCAAAACCTCTATAGTACATTTCAATCCTTGTGTAATTTTCTTCATAACCCGTGACAGATTCACCATCCTTTTTCTCCAGCTTTATGAATTCAATCTTCATCATTATAGAATGAGTTCGAGGGGAAAAAATTTAAGAAATATTATATTGACGTCTTCCCAACACATATCTTCAATATCATCCTTATTCTTGGTGCTCTTAATTAGCTCCCACCATTGATCAGCCTCTCTATCTAAATTAAAATTTGGATGAATCGCCTTTTCCATCTCAGAATAGTGATGCCCCAAAAGGATCATGTCCATTGAGTTGACCTACTGTTCCATGACTTGAGGATTAGAAGATATACTTAATTTTAGTGGACATATTCCCAAAAAAATACTTGATATCTAGTTACTCCCTCTAATGTGAATAGGGACGTTCCAAATTAGTCAAGTTATTATTCATAGAATGACTCATTTGGGTGAGTGTCTCCCTGAAATATTGAACTCAATATCCCATGTAGTTGGGGATGTCATTCAACATTCACTTAATTTTCACTCACATGGACTGTAGGATTGATATCTCTTAGTTCCAATAATTATCTAATATAGAAAGTGTTTGAGGAAAACATAAGTCAAAAGTAATTAATAATTTTTTCCTATGTGAAAATAACAATAAACACAAATCCACTATGATACCTATGTTTAGAATTTTTCAAAAAAAATAATTGGGTAATTACATATAATTCATTCTCATACTAAGGGTTTTCACTAATGTTCTCTAATAATAATTCCCAATTTCACAAAATTGTGCTCTGATAGCAACTATAGAGACCTTACTTATCTTATCATATTATTTCATTTTCTAAAAGATAAACAACATAAGACTGTTACATAACCTGGATCCAAAGGTTTATTGTCATGGAGTAATTTGGACCATACAAAACATTCATATAATAAATATAAAATATTATTTAATTCCTTATTATATATCTTTAATTGACCAACGTTTTCTTCTTAGTACATTTTTCACTAGTGGATTTACATTATAAAAATCAGGTTGCCAAAAATCCCAGTAAGAGGATGAATAAGAAATGTGAAACATGGGTGAGTATAAACATCATTATCAGAACAAAAAACAAAATATCATCATTATAATCATGATTGAAATACTTATAAAGTGTAAAGTAATATGAATATTCATAATAATGAAAAATCATGTCAGAGTAGTCAGTTACTAGACCCAGTTTTGGTAAAAGATAGTATCTTCTTCACGCATAACATATGTGTGTCAACATAACATTATCATCGTGATAAAATATTGAATAATGTTCACACATAATTCACTTTTTCTCATGAGGCACATCACATTAAATAAATAATTTGAACACTATATAATAATGGTTACACACGTTACATCATAACATTTACATAATCAGGCATGCCACCTAGAACATGTAACAATCACTACCAAAAAATAACCCATAGAAAAGAATCTCGGTTTCATGTGAATTTTATAAAGAATAAATTTGTGGATAAAATTGGGGGACCCTAAAGAAAAATGGAATAACATAATTTTTAAAATATAAATCATTCTTGAGTGAAGAGGAAACAATATTATAATAAGTAAAAGATGTTTTTTTAAATGAAGAGTTATTTTGGAAAAACATTTGAATTTTTCATAAAACCAGATTTGAAACATGTATATCCCATAAATTAATAGATAAGGAAAAATAAATTATATTTTACGAATGCTAATGAAACATTCTTACTGGAAATAGAGTGAAAATGGAAAAGTCAAAGAATGAGAGTTGTGTTCAAGAATCCACTAACTTATGTATAAATTCTATATTCAATTTAATATCCTTAGTAATAAAATTATATTAATTAAATAATATACACACAATCTATTATACATTTATTTTATTCATTATAATTTTATTAAATTCATTTATAGACATTTTTATGTGTAATAGAGTTCAATTCCAACCATCTATGGGTGTTCATTTTCATGGTTTTCATGATCATTTCACATGTATAAATTTATTGGTGTTCATGTATAATATGATTATTATCCAGATTTGAGATTATATGTTATTGATGAACATAATTAATATTAAATTATCATATATTTTATTTTTTATATGATATGTGGATGAATCATTAGATAAATATTTAATGAAAATGATTTAATTTATTTTTTGTTGGAGTTTTTGACCATTACGATATTATATAATCATGTTTATATGTCTAGGTTATAAAACATTATATAAATGTTAATATGTATAATAAATAACTATTTAACCATAATTTATATTTATTTACAATCCTTGATGATGGTAGTGAATAATGTAAAAGAATTGTCCACGATGGTAATATATCAACACTCCACAGAAGTAATTTTAATTTTTAGAATAAATTTAAAAAGGGATGATATTTCAAGATGAATAATAATTATAACATAATAAAATTCATGTATAAAAAAGATACTATTTTTATCATTCCACATTTATAAGTGGAGGTGAGGGGAGGAAAAAAATAAATGAAGCTGAAAAAAATTTAAAAAAAGGTAGAGGGTTTTACCTCTTGAATTTTCCACCTTTAGAACCTCCTTTGGGGAAAGTGTTTTTGTATTTAGATGCATCCAAGGGATCATGGAAATGATATAAGGTATTTGGATGATTATTGGTAATATCATTCATAATATTCTTGTCTTAAAAGGAGTGATGATAAGTGTTGGTGTGGGGTGGTATTTATATCGTAGGAGAGACATGTTTTCCCATTGTTTTATTTATTAGTTTATTATTTATGACCAATCCTATAAATATTACTAACATTATCACTAAAAATATTTTTATAATGAATTATATAATTAATTTTTGACCTTAAATCATCAGTAAAATAAATAACTCAAAATATTTATGTATTTTGATTTTATCATAATTTATATAATTTTACTATTTACCAAAAATTTACGTTTTTTGAAAAAATCCCAAAAAAATCAGTCTATCCATTTATTATGTGTGGAATTAAAAAATGAACTCCATTTAATGAAAATTTTTTCTAAATATGATAAATTTAGTTTCTAAATGAAATCATCATTTACTGAAAAAAATTGATTATAAAATTGAAACTGGTTTTATGATACATTGAAAAACTATGTAAGGTCTTATAAATTTTTCTTATAACAATAGGAAATAAAAATAACAATTTATTAATACACTTTTTGAAAAATAATTTCCTTTTAAATAATTATAATAATTATAATATTTTTAGTTAATATCTATAACATCCCTAAATAACAATACTTAATTTATAATTTCTAAAATGTTTACTGACATATTCCATGAAATGGATATATCATATACTCTTTCATAAGATAAAAAAGTTATATTTCTACATTAATATGCAAGGATTCTATTTTATTGGTCAGATTACTATTTATGAAGGTCACATTACTATTCCAAAGGTCAGGTTACTATTCTATTCTTATATGTTCTGTAACATTTATAAATACAACTTCTTCCATTCATTAATTATTTATAAAGTTTTTATGGTGTCCTCTATATGAATTTATAGGAATTTATGCTATATAACATAATTATATAAAGAAATTTCCATTGATAAAATTCTTTTTTATTGTACATACTAAATAATTCCTATTAAACTCATGCATTTCTAGAGAGATAATTGATTCCTATTTCCAAATTCTATATATATAATTCTTCTATTGGTCTGATTATCCTTATAAATGATACATAACCATGAAATATTTATCATTCTTCGACCACTAGAGAACATAAAATATATTTTTCGTGTTAATGATCAATTTCTCATCCATTAGTAGATCATAGGATAACTTGTATAAAATTGGATGTTTCCCCACAAAATACTCTATGGTGTGTTTTTCATTCCTTTTCTTATATTTAATATTATAATAATTCATGGGTTAGTAAGTATTAATGTGCATAGTGAAAATATTTTGTATTCACTCCTAACTCATTCTTTTTTTGAAGAGTAAAATCATTACCCTTCTACCTAAGCCATTTTATATTTTATTTTCCCTGGTTTTATCCATCTAATAAAAATAAAAAATAATATCATAAAAAGAAACATCAATAGTTATAGTGATAAACTAAATTGAAATTAAAATCATTCCTGATATGACTCAATTTAAGAAAAAAATTATTAACCTTTGTCACGTTTATGTTAACCCTATATCACATTCAGTACATTTTAGTTTAAATATGTTATATCCTCATGTTAACAATATCATAGACTTTAAAAACAACTAAACCCTTCTCTTAGAAAAGCTATTAAGACCAATAGAAAAACATGTAAAAAGATTAATTTTTCTAGATGGAAACATTATATATTACTCATTAATTATCACAAAATAAATAGAATTGTTTTATGAAACAAGAGAAAATATATATTATCAACTTAATCCATAAATTATATTCAAAATATCCCTTAACATTATTCTTCTATAGTACCCTTCAAAGATAGATCCTTTATATAACCTTTCTATTGACATGAAAAAACTATAAAAAATGAAATGGTAAGCATAGATTCCCATTAAAGGTAAAAATGGATGATATAAATTGATTATCATATGAATTAATAATATAAAAATAAGGGTATGTGATATAGATAGTATCATATAGATTTCACACACAGTCCTTCATAGATAATAAATCATGATTCGTTACATAATTTTTTTTCATTTCAATGATACGAGTAAAAAGGGTTAGGAATCACAAATAAAAAATTTGCAGATGTAGGAACATACGATGAGCATCAAATAATTTCATAGGTTATACTGAAAGTCATTAGAATATGAAATCATTTAAATATTTAAGGATTGATATCATGACCATTATCAAACAATGAACAAAATCTCATAATATATTTTATTCACTACCAAAACTCTTCCCCTTCTTAGAATGGGTTCACTATCGATCCACTATCATATTGCCAAATCAAATATTGATTATTTATAAATGAATTAGTGGAATTTAATTGAACAACCATTTAAATAATTAAATCCTCATATATTTTTCAACCAAATATTATAAAAAATACATCAATACATCATATACTAATATATGGAAATAAAATGAGATTCATGAATATTTTAACATCACAAAAAAATTTCTAGCAAGAGAAAGAAAATTGATGTTATCATTTTATAATATAATTAGGTAACTATAAGAAAATTTTATGTTTATTGACATAGATGAAAAATATAATTAAAATGGCATTAACATACTAATTTAAAATGTGAAAAACACATTAATTTTGATTACATTTAATATAGTTTAAAAAATATTAAGAAAATGGTATCATTTTAAAATGACAATTGAAACATAAAAATAAATTTTTAAAATAAAGAATAATAATGATGATGTGAAAACCCATTGTGTGGTAAATGTTAAAAAAATTGCTTTATCATATTGAATAACAAATCAATAATAAACTATTTGGAAAAAATTATAAAATATAATTATCAATAAATTGAAAAAATTTTATGTATAATTTATTATAAGATTTAATAATCACTAGATCATATAAGAAAATTATATAAAATATTTTCGTTAGATTATCCAGGAATAAAACGTTCTTTATCCAATGTTGAAAAAAATTATACATTATTAATAGTCAATTTCTCAATTATTTGAAGTAAACATGATTGTAGAATGAAAAATAAACGTGAAAATCCTAGAAATAACTCATGGATAATAAGATATAATTTTTTAAAAGATAAAGATCATATAATTCATTCAAAGGATAATCAAACAATAAAAAATACTATTTAAAAAAGAAATTATAACCTAAACCCATAACATGGGTCCTGAATTTTATTTTACACAATATTGAGCTCTTGTAGAGAAAATATACATTTATTATACATATATAAGATGACGATGTTAATACTAATCTACTATATAACATTATCATATAATTTGTAATTACCTATTTTTCCTAATTCGTCATTAATATCAACAATCAACTATATTTTTTTCCACTTCCATTAGTGTTTTGGTTCGAAGGATGTGGTATATTATCATTGATCAGGGTTTAGTAATATCAAGAATATTAATCATTAAATTACCATCATCCTCATTATTTACATTTATTTTCATAATGTCATAAATTATCGGGATGAGAAATGAATTACATCACTTCCTAGAGAGGTTAGTACACATATAAAAATGATGAATGTTTTAATAATCCAATGGATGGATGAAAATAATTATGAATAATAATAAATATATAATCTCCCCAACCTAGGAGCCACTAAACTAGTACCATGAGCAAATAATCCACATGAAATCAAAAAATATCCCTATAATCCATAGGTTTCTGAATAGCACTGTGGGCCTAATAATTCATATTGGTAGACTATACCATCTTTATTAGATTAATCCAAAACATATAACATAATAAAATAGAGGAAATAATAAGAAATAAACCATATACTAGCATTACCAACCATTTACAAAACATGGTACAAACCAAAACCAAACAATAAATATGACATTTCATGATAATAGTTCTAATGTACATTAAACACATAATAAATAAAAAATCCATATCCACAAAATGGTTACTAACACCAAGTCTATATCCTCAACTATGATCATCCCAATCCCAAGTCAAATCTCTAGAATATATCCTTTTCCTTAATCCTAGACTAAAACAATGATATCTTCATGGGGGCCCGAGAAGGATGACAGTGAATGTTATTTGGAAAACACAAATGGTTTTTATAAAATATCATTTCTAATAGATATTTCTTGAATTTAAATAACAAATGGAAATGTAAATAGAAGTCAATTCATTGTACATTAGTTATCAATATACTCTTGAACCATTTTTATCATTAAGTTCATTTCATCATAAAAATTATCTTAATTTATAAGTTCATCTTCATCATGTGTTCCATGGTTTTGGAATTATATAAATTACCTTGTGGCCTATTATGGTCGATTACTATGTATATAGAAATAAGATGATTTGCCTAATTCTCTTGGTATAACATTTCAAAATAAATACAATACACATACATATAATCCTCTATATAGGTATTCTAATCAAATACATATGTTAGGGGAATAAAGGCTTCTTCACCTTCCCTAACACATTAATTGTGGGGTGGGGTTAGAGCCTTAGTCATAAAGTAACACGTGGGTGTAGACCATAATATTCGTTACCCATAATAGCTAACCAAAATACACGTGGTTAGTTATCCATTACCATATGTACTATATCATAAGAAATACTCAGTCAATAACATAACATTCAAATTTCATAATAATTCAACTTATAAGATTAACATCATGCCTTAACCGATTAGTATATTAACCATTTTCATTGCATATACCGTTTAACCCATTTCCATTATTAACACCTTAATAATTTATACATATTCCACAATTCTCATGTATTATCCCAATTTACCAAAAGTATCAATTCTAATATGTTTTCCAATTTAAAACACACAAACACATTGATATATATATATCACCTAATGATAATTTACCCATTAAACATAATTATTATTATACAAGAATTATCTCACTTATGAATTTCACGAAAAATTCACAACTCACTTTGCATAATCACTTTATTACCTCAAAAAAATGTTTTCTTTTCCGAACAATCCATTATGCCAACATCAAAGCCTAGATACCACTATTATTAATTCTTATTTAATTCAATTTAACATAATAATGTGATCATCAAGGGATATAATATTGTTGAGAAAAGTATTGTTTTCAACAATACATGTTAATGCTATTTAAAGGGGGAGATTATTGAAAATAATACTCTGTCTCTTTATGATAATTTTTATGCTCACAAATACCCTTACTTATTTTCTAATGATTTTATATATTTTTTTGTAGGAATTCATTAATTTATTTTACTCATTAAATAACAAGAATTTATTACATATTCGGAATCTACTTTATTGGCGTTCTAGAATCACTGTTCATACCTTACATAGATAAGTATAGTGCGGAATCTACATTAGCATGTTCTCGAATCACTGTTCATACCCTACACGGATAAACGTAGTGTAATGATGAAAATAATGTATACTTTTTGAGATAAGAGAAAAGTATGGTTAAACAACCATACTTTTTTAGAAAAGTATGGAAGGAGACCCTTACGTTAAGAAGGAACCTTACGTTTTGGTTATCACCAAATAATGGAAGGATAACCGTACGTAAATTCTAAATGTTACGTTTGTTTCTCAAAACTATGGTTCATCAACCTTACTTTTGTAAACAACCATACATTCTTGGAAAAGTATGAATCATGTAAAAGTATAGATCTTTTACCGTACGTTTGAGTGTTGAAGAAAAAGTATGGATCATCAAACCTATGTTTGTGTTCAACCTTACGTTTTCAACCTTATGTTTGATGACTATGTTATTAACCCTACATTTTGAGGCCACGACATCAACCTTACATTTGGCATCAGAAATGTTGACAGACGTTATTTATGTGCAGCGATCAGTAAGCTAATTTCTGGGCGGATTTCAAGCCGGATTTAATGTCGTTTTTAAAGTATGAAATTGACTAAATCAAAGATGTTTTATTAATGGATTTAAGATCTAATTAAAATGATCTTTATATTCTGAGTCTTAAGGGAAGTTACGACTTCTCTGTAAATTCAAATTTTTGAATATCGCAAATCAGAAGGTGACTTTTATGGATCTAAATGTGCATGAGATATTCTTAGCTTTATTATATATGTTCTCTCTGAAACACCAGGTACGTATGTGTATGGTGATTGATCTATTATTGAAAAAGGTGGAAAACTGATATTGCATCTATTCACGATGATCTGCTGATTCAAAAGGAGTGTCAAAGCTCTATCTGTTCAAGAAGAAGGAACTCGATAGAAGATTCACCTGTTCTACATCGAATATCTATTGTGGATATACTACTGATGAATTTGTGAACTATATCTTTATATCTACTAGAACTAAATCAACTTAGAACTGCTTCATCATAAAGATCAATATTTTTAGAGACTTCGATCCATCTGCTGTCAATTGCATTCTGTTTCAATTGTGAAGATCAACTGGAAAATTGCTTTCTGAAATTCTTTTTATTCTTGAGTAACCAGCTTCTCATTCTAAGCTGTGTAGGTTCGTGTTTGAACTAGAAGTCTTTGTATTGCCTTGGATTGTAAAGGTGTCAACTGCCTATACTCAGTTGTGAACCGGTCAATGGAAATGTGGATCAGATAGTGAAAATCACAATGCCTGTGGAGTTGAGAATTGGTGGTGTGGAATAGGGGCCTTTTGTTCCCCGAACCACTATACATGTTTGTGTTCTTGTTTTTACTTATTCCACTGCATGATCAAATCTGATAAAGTATAAAGGATAGAACTCGTTCAATGAAAGAGTTAATAAAAAAATTGTGAAGACACAATTCATCCCCCTCTTGTGTATTATATGCAGATTCAGATCCAACTATTGTTATCAAATGTGGAGCTTATGATATAGCCTTATAAACCTAGAAGAATTTAAGGATTATTCAACAGAGCATCAGGACTGATACAAGTGAGGGAATTTCAATGGTCAAAGCACCATATTTTAATGGAGACAACTGTGGTTGCTGCAAATCGTGCATGATAATATATCTGAAAAACCTCATATATAGAGTTTATTCAATGATTTTGACTCATTATGGAATTACTGAAAATCCTGAGACATGGAGGGCTTCTATAGAGGTAGAGTACGATATGAACGGAAAGGCTATGAATGCAATTAGCTGCGGTCTAGGACCAGATGAATTTAACAGAGTATCTCAGTGCCCGACAACATATGAGATGTGGAAAACAATAGATGTGGCATATGAAGGAACAAGAAATGTGAGGTAAATGAGATATGCAACTGCCAAATTGAAATTTGATACTTTCAGAATGGTTTAAGGTGAGATCATTCCCCAAATAAATGTGATATTGACAAAAAATTTCAATAACATAACAGCTCTAGTAGAACCTATCATGCAAGCTGATCATGCATTAAAAGTACTGAGAGTACTTCCTACTCGATGGAATGGTATCTCTGCTACAATCAGACAATCAACACCTGTCAAAGATCTAATTATGAGAGAGATTATTGGTACACTGATGATGAATGAAGCTGAAATGAAAGATGAGGCTAATGAACATAAAGTTTGTATCAAAAGAGAAGATATTGCCTTGAAGGTAACATCACAACAAAAGAATATAAAGATGAAGAACAAAGAAGTCAAAGCTAAATCAGAAAGTTCTGACTCATCCAACTCAGATAAAGAACTAGCTCAGCTAGCCAAAAAATTTAGAAAATTCTACAGAAAGAAAATAGGCTTTAAAAAATCCTTTAAGGGAGATAATAAAGAAGTAAGATGTTATGAATGCAAAAAATATGGGGCATATCAGAATAGATTTCCGACAATTGAAGGATGAAAAGAAGATGAAATTCTTCAAAAGAAATGACTTTGAGTAGAAAGACAAGAAAGCTATGAAATCCACTTGGTGTGTATCTGAAGACTCCAGTAGCTCTTCTGAATCAAGCTTAGATAAAAAAGAAGTCAATATAAAAGAAAATGTGTGTTTTATGGCAGCAACTGATGAGGTACACTCATATTACTCCTATGAATCAAATTCTGAATCAAGCTACACAAATGAAAAACTTTTAGCCTACTGCAATATGCTTGAAGAAAGACATGACTCACTATTTACGAAACATAAGTCACTAAAAAATATATATAAATCCTTTTCAGATGAAATAGATACAATGATGAAACAACATAAGGAATTAAATGATAAATACAATTCGATTAACACTAACTAAATTAATTTTGAATCAAGAATAAAAAAACTGAAGGATAAAGTAGAATCTTACAAACAGGCTGCATTGGTTTTTACAAAAGGAGATAATTCATTAATTGAAATTTTGGAAAAACTGTCATTAAAAAAGAGAGAATTGGAATTGGCAGTAAAGGAGAAAAAACAAAGCTATATAAAAATTATTTTGTTCCTAGCTCTAAAAATGTTAATTTTAATTTTTTTGAGACAAAGGGACATGTAGCTAAAACCGGTTTCATAAGACAACCTTAAATTTTTTGTATTAAGAAAGCCTATGTTTGAAAAGAATAATATGATTCAGCTAATTTTAAAATAACAAAGAAAATCTAGATACCCAGATCATTGCTAGCTAAAACCCCTAGACCCAACAAAATATGGGTACCAAAGCAATTTGATTGAATGTCTTTGTAGGTAGCAGGCCACCAGAGAACAAAAGATAAATGGTGAATGGACTGTGGCTGCTCAAGGCATATGAGTGGAAACTCATTGAATTTTTCTTCACTCACTCAAATGGAAGGAGGACTTGTCACATTTGGTGACAATACTTGTAGAAGAATCATTGGCATTGGAACTGTTGGTGATCCAAAAATAGTCTCAATTAACAAAGTACTTTATGTACAAGGTCTAAAACACAATCTGATAAGTATCTCTCAACTTTGTGATGAGGGATAGACCGTTGATTTTACTAACAATTGTTGTACAGTTTCTAATGATAAACTGTTTAAATTTAAAGCACCAAGAACTGAAAATGCCTATACTTTGAATTTAAATTCCTCGTGTAAACAACAAGAAAACATCTTGACTGCTAAATTAAGTGAATCCTGGATCTAGCATAGAAGACTTGGTCATTGCAATGTATATGTTTTACATAAGTTATTTATGAAAAACATAGTTTCTGATTTACCTAGTCTCAAATTTGAATGTGACAGATTTTGTGATGCATGCAAACTTCTGAAGAAACACAAATCATCCTTCAAATCTGTTAATAAGGTTGCTACATCTAAACCTCTAGAACAAATTTATATGGAATTTTTTGGACCTTCAAGAGTAGCAATCTGAGCTGGAAAATTATATGTATATGTTTTAGTTGATGACTATTCAAGATTTATGTGGATTTTCTTTTTGAAATTTAAAAATGTTGCTTTTACTTTATTTTAAAGTTTCTGCAAATCTGTTAAAAATGAAAAAGCGTTCAATAAAATTTCATTGAGAAGTGATCATGGTGGAAAATTTGAGAATATGGAATTTAATTCCTTTTTCTCAAATATGGGTATTAAACACACCATCTCTAGACCAAGAACACCTCAACAAAATGGGATTGTAGAAAGAAGAAATAGAACCTTTCAAGAAATGGATAGAACTATGTTAAATGAATATAGCATACCTATATATTTCTAGGAAGAAGTTGTGAATAAAACTTTTTATATAATTAATAGAGTTTTAATTAGACCTATTTGGAAAAAGACACCCTATGATCTATGGAATATCCGAAAACCTAAAGTAAATTATTTTATTGTTTTTGGATGCAAGGTTAACGTCTTAAAGACCAAGGATAATCTCTGTAAGTTTGATCTAAAATCTGATGTAGGTATTTTCTTAGGTTATTCTGTTACCTCCAAAGCTTATAGAGTTTATAATAAGAAGTAAAGGATTGTGGAATAATCAGTTCATCTGAAATTTGATGAATCTGATCCCTTTTAGAAATGGACAGAACAAATGGATGAACATGACTCTAATGATAACATGAGACTTGAGAATTTAAAGAATTATTTTGAAAATGATATAAAAGAAATTCTGTCCAGTTCAGAGGAAACTGATATTGAAGATCCTTTAAATATATTACCTAGACAGTCTATAACTCTAAAGAATCACCCTATAGAAACTGTAATAGGTGACCTAGAAACTGGTGTTCAAACTAGAAGAAACATAGAAAACCAAGTGGAATTCTCTGCCTTCCTATCTCAACAAGAACCCAAGACTATAGAAGAAGCTTTTGATTATGAAAGCTGGGTAATACCAATGAAAGATGAATTAAACCATTTTAAAAGAAATGAAGTTTAGGAATTAGTGGAAAGACATTAGAAATATCCTTTAATAGGAACCAAATGGGTCTTCAGAATAAAACAGGGTGACCAAGGCAAAATAACTAGAAATAAAGAACGATTAGTAGCTAAAGGATATAATCATGAAGTAGGAATAGATTATGTTGAGACTTTTTCACCTGTAGCAATATTAAAACCCATTAGAATCCTCTTAGACTATGCATCTTATATGAATTTTAAATTATTTAGGATGGCTGTTAACTCTTCATTTTTAAAAGGTTATTTAATGGAGAAGTTTATTTTGAGAAACCTCCTGGTTTTGAAAACTCTCAGAAACCTGATTCTGTTTTTAAACATACAAAATCACTTTGTAGCCTTAAACAAGCACCTAGAGCATGGTATTAAAGATTAAGTTCTTCTTTTTTGAAAAATGATAATATTGTTAGAATGGAAGACCCAACACTCTTTAAGAAAACTATTAAAAATAATGATTTATTGGTCCAAATTTATGTTGATGATGTAATATTTGGATCAACTAATAAAACACTTTTTCATGAATTTTCAAAATTAATTCAAATAGAATATGAAATTCATATGATGGGATAATTATATTTCTTTTTCGGTCTTCAAATATTTCAAAAAGATTTTGGAAATGTTTTAAATCAAAGGATATACATTACTGATTTACATAAGAAATTTGGACTTGAAAACAGCAAGCCATTTACAACTCCTATGTGTACAAATAAAAAACATGATTTAGATAAAACTGGGGAATCAGTTGACAACAAGTTATATATAGGTATGACTGGTAGTTTGTTATATCTTACAGCTAGTAGGCCAGATATAATGTATTCAGTATGTCTTTGTGCTAGATTTCAATCAAATCCTAATGAATCCCATCTATCTGCTGTTGAACTATTTTTAAATCTATTATTTATCCAAAAACCTCTGATTTCAATTTGATTTCATATTCAGATGTTGACTTTGGATTTTTTTAGATTAGATAAAAAAATTACATCAGGTACATGTCACTTTTTAAGAAAGTCTTTAGTATCATGGTCTATTAAGAAACAACATTCAGTGTCCCTGTCAATAGCTGAGGCAGAATATGTTTCTACTGGAAGTTGTTGTGCACAAGTGTTGTTGATGAAAAACACTCTTATGGACATTGGATTGAATTTTAATAATACACCTATTTTATGTGACAATACAAGGGAAATTAATATTTCAAAAAATCATATTAATAAGTTTTGAACTAAGCACATTGATATAAGGCATCACTTTTTAAGAGATCATGTTATTAAAAAGGATATATTTATAGAATTTATAAATACTGAAATTCAATTAGCAGATATTTTTACTAAACCACTTCCCACTGCAAGGTTTGATTTTATTAAGGGGGATATAAGATTACTTATTTTTAAATATTTCTTATTTTTATTTACCTCTATTTATTTTTGTATTTTTTTATTGAATAATGTTTAAGATTTTCTTTCTTTCACAATATGCAAATTTTATTTGTTTAAAATATATGTAATGATTAGTGATTACATGGGAATCAAGGCTGTCAGAGCCTTTTCTACTTCTAAAACCTTTCACTTCTATCGAAACCCTTTCGAAATCCAAAAAACGCATTTCCTCTTGTAAACCCTAACCGTCGAACCTCTGAAACTATAACCTTCAAACCTTCATAGAATCTCGTAGAAATTGTAAGGACTAAAAGAACATGTGATGAAGATCCAAGAAATTCCATGAGACAATGCACCGAGGGAATAAAAATCTTACAAGGCAAGGTAATCGATCACGACTGCTTATTTCAGAAAAATCTGTTGTTGAAGCAAGCGCTGTCGTTTCAGAGTCTTGAAAATATGTTCAAAAGTGAAAATACGGAATTTCTGTATGAAGTAGAACATAGATACTTCTTCATGTCTGTACAATTCATCTTGGGGGGATACCGAGGATAGTATGATGGCTACGATAGAGGATAGGGGTTTCTCAATCTAATCAGTAGAGATTAGTCATATTCTCAACTGCCCTCATGTGGGAGATTTTCATTTTGATTTGAAAAATATTGGATATTCTATGCATAAATCCGATGGCATCATGTCTTTTCTTTTTGGTACTAAGTCAATAAAGAAATGTTTTGTCAAGGATTTGGATCCTTATCAGATGATTTTGGTTAAATTTATTCAGATAGGAATAGCTCCACGGATGGCAGAAATGGAAAAGATTTTGTACCCAGATATGTATATAATGCTTCTTTTGTTAAGAGATATTATGTTAAACAATCCAAGATACATGATATGGTATCTCAGTTACTGCTGTCAAAGCGAGGCCTGGATGAATTTCTTCCCTTTTGGTCAATTTATTTATAAACTGTTGTATAAGAAAGACATGGTGAGATTAGTGGATGCTCGAGTTAACTGTCATCATAGTAATACGTTTAATGCTGGAACTTTAATGAATGTTGTATATTTCTGGAGCACAATTAAAGAAAAATTTTTGCTAGTAGGAGCTGAGGAAGACTCAAAGAGTGCTCAGGCTCAACATGCTAAGTCCAAGGAGGGAAAAGTGGAATCCAGAGACAACAATGTAGCAGGAAGGATTCGCTTTAAAGGGGTAGATATTGAGGAAGACAGAAGTAATGAGGTACTTCAATCAAAAAGAAAGAGACCAGTAAATGAGGATGTCACATCCCATGCTTTGGAAACAACCAACGAAGCTTTATTTTCATATTCTTTTGTTAGGGAAGATATTTTTGATAAGACCGTGGAAGATGTTACTGAATGAACAACACCAGAAGAGGGATCATGAGATCCAAAAGAAGATCAATGGGAGAATCAGGAACAGATTATAGCTGATGTTAAAGTTACACTTCAACAGGAACAAGAGATGGATGCAGTGCCTGGTGAAGAAGTGGCCAGACCTCAGGAAACTACAGAAAATATTGTTCTTGAAATTCTAGTGGAAGACAAGGATGCAGATGAATGTGATGAGCATGCTTATGATGCTCAATAAGAGGTACTTCAAGTGGATTTTTCTGTGGAGGAGTCTGAAAACTCTAAAGAAAAATCTGTGGACCAACCTTCTCAGGATTGATAAAAAGAAAAATATGTTGTTGAATCATTGCCTTTGGTACTGCTACATCAATCTGAGACTGTTAATCAAGCACATGGTGAATCTTATTCAAGGAAAGAAGAAGTTGATGAACTGTACAGAAAGGTATCTCTGTAGGAATCTGAGAATGTTTCTCTGAGAAAGGCCATAGACTTAGAACACTTGAAGTTTCAAAAGGTGAAGGAGTGTACAATTTCAAGGCAAGAAGATGAAATTTTTAATGAGGATATGATGAATTCTATTTCACAATTGAAATATGAAATGGTTATGAATTCAGATTTATCAGATCTAAAGTTGTTTATAGAGAACCAATTTGCATCAGTTTCAAATAATGTTGTTAGTGGATCAGGTACATCACCTAATTTAATTAGAAGGTTTCAGGCTATCACAACTGCGATGAGCAACACGAATGACATGTTATAAGATCTTCAATGTAACTGTGCTCCTTTATCAGTGTTGTTGGACAATTATATGTTCTAAGTGGATCAACTGACATCTAGTGAGCCATCGATCAGAATTTTGTTAAATCAGTTGTCAGATAAGCTGTCAGTATATGTTGAAAAAGATGAAAGGATCCATGAGTTTTTTAGAGTAAATTTAATTGATGATATTCATATGACTCAAGAGAACAGAGATCTCATTATCAAACTGGGATATGGGATGATGAAGAGACATCAGGAACAGTTTACAACAATCATGTCTGTAATTCAGAGGAGATAGAACATGTTTCTTATCTTACCCAAACCTTGATTCCTGTGTATATCATTGTCATGTATATACTTCTGTTTTTCAACGAAAAATTCATTCATTGTTTATTTGTTTCTTTATTTAGGGGGAGAATTCATTTTATTTAGGGGGAGAATTAAATGAAAAATTTGGATTTATAATTATCTTTTTGGTGGACAATTTTTTATTTAAAACTTTATAACTAATTTTGAAAGTTAATTTTGTTTAAATAATATTAATTATTTTCTAGCTTTTGTGATCATCAAAACGGGGGAGATTGTTGAGCAAAGTATTGTTTTCAACAATACATGTTAATGTTATTTAAAGGGGGAGATTATTGAAAATAATACTCTGTCTCTTTATGAAAATTTTGATTCTCACAAATATCCTTAGTTATTTTCTAATGATTATATTTAGTATTTTGCAGGAATTTATTAATTTATATTACTATTTAAATAACCAGAATTTATTACTCATTTGGAATCTTTTTTAGGCGCGTTCTGGAATCACTGTTCATACCCTACATGTATAAACGTAGCGTAAGGATGAAAAGCGTGTATACTTGTTGAGAAAAGAGAATATAATGGTTAAACAACCATACATTTTAAGCAAAGTATAGAAGGAGAACATTACGTTTGGAAGAAACCTTACATTTTATTTATCAGGAAAGTATGGAAGGAGAACCATACATAAATTCTAAACATTATGTTTTTTTCTCAAAATTTTGGTTCATCAAGCTTACTTTTGTAAACAACTATACGTTCTTGGAAAAGTATGGATCATGTAAAAGTATGGATCCTTTACCGTACGTTTGAGTTTTGAAGAAAAATTATGGATCATCAGACCTACGTTTGTGTTCAACCTTATGTTTTCAACCTTAGGTTTGAAGACTGTGTTATTAACCCTACATTTTGAGGCCACTTCATCAACCTTTCGTTTGGCGTTGGAAATTTTGACAGATTATATTTATGTGCAGTCATCAGTAAGATGATTTCTAGTCATATTTCAAGCCGGATTTAAAGTCATTTTTAAATTATGACTTTGACTGATTCAAAGTCGTCTTCTTAATGGAATTAAGATCGAATTAAAATGAGCTTTTGATGTCGAGTCTTAAGGGAAGTTACGACATCTCTGTAAATTCAAATTTTTGAATATCACGAATCAGAAGGCGACTTTTATAGATCTAAATGTACAAGAGATATGATTAGATTTATTATATATGTTCTCTCTGAAACACCAGGTATGTATGTGTATGGTGATCGATCTATTATTGAAAAGGATGGAAAACAGAGATTGCAACTACTCATGTTGATCTACTGATTCAAAAGGAGCATCCAAGATCTATTTATTCAAGAAGAAGGATCTCAATAAAAGATTCACCTGTTCTAAATCTAATATATAATGTGGATATACTATTGCTAAAGATGTGAACTATATCTCTATTTCTACTACAACAGGATCAATGTAGAACTGCTTCATCTTGAAGATCAAAATTTTTAGAGACTTTGATCAATCTGCTGTCAATTTCATTCTGTTGCAATTGTGAAGATCAAATGGAAAATTCCTTTCTGAATTTATTTTTATTCTTGATTAAACAGATTCTAGTTCTAAGTTATGTTGGTTCATGTTTGAACCATAAGGCTTTGTTTTGCCTTGGATTGTAAAGGTGTCAACTGCCTGTACCCATTTGTGAACTGGTCTATGGAGAAGAGTACCAGATAGTGAAAATCACCAAGCTCGTGGATTTGAGCGTTGGTGGAGTGGACTAGGGGCCTTCAGTTCCCCGAACCACTATACATCTTTGTGTTCTTGTTTTTACTTATTCCTTTGCACGATCATGTCTAATAAAGTATAAAGGAGATTACTCATTCAACAAAGGGTTAATGAAAAAATTGCAAAAGACACAATTCACCCCCCTCTTGTGTATAATCTGTAGATTCAGATCCAACAAATATATCACATCTGAATTTTTTGGCATAAAATTATATTTCTAATTATAGGAATAATTGGATCACCCCATGGGTGGCACTAAATTGGTCTCATCAACCTCAATTCATTCGAAGGGGATCCTGAGGGTTCTAAATCCCAATTTAGACTACCATATTACAAAATGTTTTTAATGGATAAATATTCATAACAAGACTGAATAAATACTGCAACCACACATGCACAAATCTATAACAAAATGGCGATATATAAAATGTAGAATATTTTCACTGAAACTGAAGAAGTACTCAACCATAACTGCAGCCATGTATCTAATTTCAAACACCCATTGAAGCCTCAACATGGATCTTCGATTTGGAACTAGGGGTTCTCTCAATGGGTAATAATAGATGAAGATCCACCCTTCTGAAGAATAGGGATCATGACCTCATCACATGAGTTTAGAGGAGAATAATTGTTGGAATAATTGGTCAGGAATCAAAAACATCCGAGGTGGTGTTTCAATAATTTCACCATTTTAATGCAGCACATGGTTTTTCTGCATGGTTTGACAAACTATGAACAATGATTTATCCTTCCCTTATCCAGGAGGTGTTTGAGCCGAACTACTACATGGTGAGGTTACCATAGTTTTACAAACTGTGTGCCAACTGTGTGGAATGTCATAGTATCAACATGAACGCTTTTCTCCCCTACATTGTTTTCATTTACCGTATCCAAACTGTCTGAATTTCATAGAATGACATGATTCCCCATTTTTATTTCATGAAACCCATGAACATTACTGTACCTCCTCATTCATCGGGAAAAAAAATCATTAACCAAAAAAAATAACATCAACCTGAAAATTAAATAAGTACATAACTTCTAGTTGTTTATAATGATAAAAACTCATTACCATATAATGGATCATCCTTGAGTTGTATTCACAAGCATCACTAATATTTTGAAGAATAAATATTGGTTAATCGTACCCACATTTTCAACACTCACTCCCATTCTTCATCAAAAACATTATCAAGATTCCAAACAACCCGAACTAAATCCATCGTATTTCCTCTCAAGACATTCTCGCTAAGATAAAAAATACGAACATGATGCTCCTTAAAGAACATATCATCTTAAAACATTACATAAACCGCATTAATTCTATAGTGACACCTAGGAAACACTACCTAATGTGAAATATAAGGAAATTATAATGGTTACCCAAATTCAAAACCACATAAAGAAATTATGTGGTCCTTCTGACCACATTTCTTAACATAGGTTACTCTATAACTAAATGACTGATTTTCCAATTCCATATTGAAACCTCCAAGACATAACCAAAATCATCGAGGAGCATAACCAATCAAACACTAGAAAATTCTTGCAATCAAGGCCAATTCACCCAAATAGTACTCACTCGAGTCCCTCCAATATGAATCTCTGGTGTTGTTATTTATCAACCACTTTCCAATTGTGGTTCTCTTTCACCATTTTACATTTTTTGGAATATCCACTATTGAATAAAAACCACTACAACCTCATCTCAACTGTCACTAAATATATGAAAGGTTACCAACTCACATTTCTTAAACATCAATTTGGACTTCACCCTATATAAGCATCCAACTTATCCATTGAAAGAACCTAGAAAGACATTCCTAGCCCATCCATTTGAGGAAGAAGAACAAATTGACCTCACTCAAGTAAGGCTTCATTTCTGAACATCACTTTCCACTAAAAACATAATACTAGAGGTGGGTCACACTTACCACACCCATTTAGTTTAGCAGTTCATGTTAGATCACCCCCAATGGATTGAAATAGAACATCCATCTTCCACCGATTTCACACTACCCATTTTAATTTTTAAAATAATTTTTCAAATTTATTCCTATCACTATCCTCTAATGCACCTAAATGGGCCATTCGCTAACTTTTAGTATAACTCCATCTCCAAGGCATCACTACCCCCCAAATAAAAAACGTTCTTTATTTCCCCCATCAGCATTCCCAATATATGTATTTTGATGAATAATAAACTAACATAAAAATGTCTAGGTTTGTAATGAAACCCATAAAAAATTAAAATTTAAATTTCCGCAGAAAACATTCACTGATGGTGTTTTACAACTCCCCACATCTATCCTACAATCCTAGAAGAATTGAGATGTCCTCTTCTCACACATTCTTATAATCTATTATCCTTACTATTGGCATGCCAATACATTACATAGAAAAAAGACATCAACCCTGAGGAAACCCTAGGGTAATAAAAAAACACAAATTAGAGGCCACATCTGACATACTTTGAGGTTTTAGGACCCAACCTCCATTCCCACGGACTGATGTCATTTCTTACAATGCCCTTCAATGGTATTAACATGGGCATTTCAAATTTGTTTGTGATTACCCTGAGCACAATGATAGTGCTTTAATCGTTCAACCACCACATCCAAAGACATAATGGCCTTTTTTGAGGAATCCAATCTGTAACTCACACGATTTTTATTGGTATACCAATGACACCGCATCAAATACACACCCTAGTCCGCACATTCAGGACTAACTCATCATTGCCCACCTTATGAGTGTTATTAAAATCACATTATATGAGGAATTACCACAACCACAGATCACTTTTCTATCATAATACGTACCAAAAACAAATATATGTCTCTCTAAAATTTCACATAACATGGAAAAATACACCACATAGTACTCATATAAATGTTTTTTGAATGACACCTATAACATTCAACAACACCTTGTCTGTCCTGAGGACCAGACCCATGAACTGTATATTTTGTTCATCCCACAATACATATATAGAAATACTTCCCCATGATTTTAAACTCAATGATGTCCCTCGTCCAACAAAATAAGTTTCATTTCTCTTGGCATAAATCCATAAATTTATCAATGCTCCCGGGATGATGTCATTATTTTGTGTAGGATTATCACTAGCTAAATGTACATTAAAAAGATATAGAAGAACACCACCATCAACTTATCCATCACTAATGTTACATCACACTAGGGGATATCGCTAACTACAAAGGATTTCAGGCATTCCAAACCACACACATTTCATTATAACATACCCACCACTGCTTGGGGGTAATCTCCGAACAAGACTCACTGCATCTCCTCACCCATCTTCAAAGTATTCTTGAATGATCATTTCCCATGTCACCACATCCACCATACCACTCTATTCCTTTTGAAATGAGAAAAGATTTTAACAACCTCACACAATTATCCACCAAACCAATTAAAAAATGTTATCTCACATAGCCATGCTTCATCATTTGTTTCACATAGAATGACATGGGCTTGTCCTAATTCCTCTATTTTCCCATCCTTTTCGGATTGTTCCCTTAAGAGGGTTCCCAAATCAATACCAAATCATATCCCTCAAGTTCAGCTACCTTCATATTACCAAACACTCTAATTAACATTAGATCACATAATACAAGCATCACCAGAGCCCATCCCAATGCCACATTGCTCAGTTGGCCTTTCTTACTTTTCTGTGAGTCCCATTGAACCCAAGGAATTATCAAATCCTCACCCAAAAAATAGAAATTTTATACAAATAATCCTACACATGAGACCACCCTTACCAAAGGAGTCACTATAAAAACAAAATCATATATACACACACATCAATCACCCTTTTCTCTTCTATCTGATAACATCATAGATTCCTCTACTAATATTCTTCCAAATAAACAAAATAGACATCAATATGACACAACCTTAAAAAATAGCATTGCAAATAACTAAAAGTACATAGGTGTCCTTCTCAAATAACCATGGAACTAACACACCATTTATGGAAACATTGTGGTACTCTTTTTTCAATCGAGTCCACCTCTAAAGAATCTCCCAAGCATCAAATTCCAATAAATGTTCATCATTTGAAGAGAAACCTATGTGGTCACCATAGATTTTAAAAAGACTAGATAATTATTGTCACAACATGGGTCATGTCTCCCAAAACATTAAACCGTAACACAAATCCCACTGTGAAAATCTTCACCTGTCTAAATCTTGAAGATCCACCTATGCCTCACAAACCCAATATCTCTAACCAAATTACTGACCACTATCACATGTCACTATCAAAGATTGAAATATACAAACATCATAACTAGAGTTATGGGTAACAAAGATCTTACCCCTCACTCTAGGTCACACAAATAAAACATCCAAAAATTCACCACTCATAGATGGTTCTGCTGGCCCCATTACAAAACAATGTTTCCAATAAACTCGTTATCATTTACTCTTGAATTCTCACTACGCATTATCACACATAAGAAGCAGAATCAAAATCCAAAACACCATCTCTATTATCCAAACAAAACTCACTAGTTTTGAACACACATGGGTCATTACTAACACACTAATACACCGATCACTAAGAATGCAACAACAAAGACACTCATTCTTTAGTCCAACATAAAACCAATGAAATTACAACCCATAAGGGTAATCACATTAAACATATCATAAAACATTAAAAACATCATCGTCTGATCCACACTAAATTATTAATAAGGTAAACCCCTCTATCCACACATCCTAACACATCAATATCATATGTTATATAATAAATATTTTATCCTAAGTAAATATCCCTCATTAAACCACCGATACAAAGGGACATATACACAACAAAAGGATTACTCAATACATGTATTCAAGAAAAAAATTTATTATTCACATTATTTTATAATGAACATCACCATTTTAAATCCTAATGGTTAAAACACTGTAATAGTTAATTTTCACAAAATTTCAAAAATACCAACATTTTAGTTTCATATTAAAAACTTTTTTTTTCAAAAAAAGTTTCAAGGAAATTTCATTCGGTGTAGACCATAACAGAATAAAATACACTACGCATTATAATTTCATACTCCACGTATATTTTTTCTATGGGAATGATCACACCTCTAATAATACAATTCACTATTCATATTATGGATCATAGTCAACATAGGGTAACCGAAATAATGTAGATAATAGTCATTAATTATGCACCATTTTTACCTCTTTTCTACATCAAAAAACCCAAATATACCCCCTATTTAGCATCATTCATGTTTTGTAACTTGTTGCAACCAATATTTTTAGTCATTCAATTCATTAAATAATAAAAATTAATTGATTATTTTCCCATTACCAAGAAAATATTCTTCTTTTTCATATAATTAAATAATTACAATTTCTAAAAACCAAAAATTTTAAACTGATCATAATATTTCAGTAAGAACACTATTATTTTATGATTCATTTACATTCTTTACATTTACCAATTTCAATCATATATATTAGACAAAATTTTGTTAATTTTTTGAGAAATTAAAATACATCCTACACTTCATGTCTCAAACACCCATACTATTTTTTATAATGATGTATTTATCTTATATCCATTGGTTCCAATAATGATGCATGAATGAAAAATTTATTTCTAACCACAATAAAAATAATGTAAATTAGTTTCATCACAAAAAAATTTAATCACCCAATGGTGAAATATCATTCAACCATAACAACACAAATCAAAAAAATCCAAACATGGGTACCAGGTTTTCCCACATACATGGTAAACTACTCCCAAGAATTAGTTTATTGTCAAGGCTTGTCATAACATAATATCTCATATACCATCACTACAAAATTAGACCACAAAAATTAGTTTGGCTTTGCTACCACATTGTAACTTCCTCGAGTCGGGAGCCACAAAACAGATTCCTTTTTCCAAGTCACCACATGACCTCATGTGTGCTTCCTCATATGCCATATGGTTCCAAATAACAGTGACGATGTGTTAAAATACATGTGGAGAGTATACCCTCTTTATCATAGTAATACACAATTGATAACATAATGAATTAAATAAAACAATATGCATTAAAACATAGAAAACAAATTCCACCCATTTCCCAAATAGAGTTGAATCCAAAACCAAATAATAAATAGGTCATTTCATGAAAATAGTTCCAAAGTTCATAAAATCCAAAAAAAAGAAACCATTTAAAAAAAAGAGTACCAAAATCGCCGTCGGTATCCTCATCCATGTACATCCCAAGCCAAAATCAACTCCCTAGTGTAGGGTCTTTTCCCTTATCCTATCTTTTAACTATGAAATCATATTGGGTACCCAATGGTATCCTGATCAGGGTGTGAGTAAAACATAGTTGGACACCACCAATAGTATCTTGAAAATATCACGTCGAACATATAGTGAAAGCAAATAAATAATAAATTACAAGGTAAATAAAAGATAACCTAGGTGTCATTACTTTTCAATATACTCCTAAAATTTTTTCATAATTAATTCCACTTCATAAATTACACTATCTTTATCACAAATTTCACCTTCATGGTGTGTTTAATGGGTTAGGCATTACAATAATTACATTATGGCCTAAGATGCCCAATTTATATGCATTGAAAAGCAAGATAATTTCACAAATTCCGTGAAGATAAAATTTCACTATAAATAAATTACACTTACATATAAACCTATTTCTAGGATGTCTCATCAGAAGAATCAATTAGGGTAAAAGATACTCAATCCCCATCCTTAAATAGAGAATTGTGGGGTAGGGTTAGAGCCTTAGATTTTGGTCAGAGTAGAGTACTCAAGAGGGGTTTTAATTGAGTATCTATAAAAATTTCATTTTTATTGTTATTATGAAAAGGAGTTCCCCAATAAAGATAAAAACATTCATTTCAATCGATGATATACGGTTATAAATGTTTAAATTTATAAATAACTTCATATAATATTTAATAATTCTAATTAATCATAATATCAGTTATTAATATAACTTTGTATGTTATTTTAATAAGGAAACAAATTATAACTTCTCTCCTAGATTAACTATCAAAGTAAATATAGTGATTTCTGAATTAAACAGCATAACATAGACTCCAAAAATTAATAAACACAACAGGTATAAAACAAGTTTTTCAGTCTCAAGTTGAGACCTAATACACTCCACTTGGTGATCACCTACCACCATGAAGTTTATATAAATAAACTAGATCCACACCTCAGATCGGTTTTAACTACAATACACATGACTTTCCAAGTCTCACGACCTCTTCCACAGTTCTTCGTGGGCATGAACTAAAGATGCACATTGGGACCTCTTCTACACTTATCCCTGGTAATACACAAGTGTATGAAAATATAAGAGAAAGTACATCTTGTATCCTTTCGTTTGATGAAGGAGATAATGCGTGTTTAAAACACAGAGACACACACACACACTTCTTAAATGATAAAAATAATGAAAAACAGATCAGATATGATGAGAAAAGGTTAGAAGTTCTTTGCGTGTTAGTCTATGCAGATCTAGACTTCGGGGTTGAATAAGATATAGAAATCGAGTCCCCTCGAGGAAAATAGTGTATGGTAAGTCAGCAAGATCTAGCTTGCATTCTTCGTGGAGTTGATAGTGCAAGAATGATCTTGAATCTAGGATTAGAGTATTCTTCATAAGTTTTTTAGAAATTCCATGTTTCATATATGCTCATGATTCTTCATTATCGTGCACAAACTTGTTTTTTTGTTGATAATATTGTCTCTATAGTTACCACGATCACACATCTACTCTTCTAGACACATTATTCTTTTTATTTTTGGAATGCATGTGTTGGAGCTGACAGCATGAATTCATTCTACACCACATTCCTCATACTGTTAGGTAACATGTCAATAAAGAAACATTAATTAAGTCAGTGCATTTAATAGCTTCAAATATGACTGCTAGAAATTATATTGAGAAACAAAAAAATAGATTAAGAAACTTTGTCAAAGACTTTATTTAAATGTTGTCTCCCTGAAATGGTGTCTCCTTGAAATGATGTCTCCTTATTTGTCTTTGACCGGTGAGATAGCTATGATTGCATAGTTGTATCGAGATCAGGAACATGTATCCCTGATGCAGTGTTAGGATCACAGTTTCTAGTCGCAGTGTCTAGGTGTCCATGGTGTCTGGATGGTTAGGGTGGATGAATGGTCATGGTCTCTGGATGGTTACATTTTTTGGATGGTCACGGTGCCAGGATTGTCACGGTGTCTGGAAGGTTACGTTGTCTGGATGGTCATAATTTTTGGATGGTTACGGTGTCTACATGGTCACGGTGTCTGGATGATTATAGTGTCTGGATGGTCAATGTGTCTGGATGGTTACGGTCTATGGATGCTTTTCCAGAAAAACACAATGTATGGAAGACTCACATTTTCTAAAAAATAGTTCAATCTCTATACACAGACTTAAACAGTGATATTCATATAATGAATAAAACAAAATCATTCATAATAGAATTTCATTTGAAGAAAATAGTTCACAATAATTATTTAACGCATACAGAAAATTATCGTTTGTACACAAGATTCAAGATAGATTAAACTAGATTATCATTCTTAATATATTGTATATAATTTGTGATCATTAAAACATGATTAATAAATGAGTATTCCAACAATTACCACATTTTTTATGATCAAAAATCATGTGAGTGAGATATTTAATCATATTTAATGCTTCTTGTCATTAATGTGAATTAAATGCATATAGAATACATATTTCTACCCCTTTTGGGATTGTAAAAGATAGTAAATAAGAAGTATAAAATAAATGTGCACAATGCATTGGACAGATAAAAGGTGTCATTAAAAACAATAAGGAACAAGAATACATAAAAACCCCTCAAAAGATAGTAGTCATTGTTCTTTAGCACTGGATTGTCTTCTCTTTTCCCTTTGTAGCAGTATTAGAAGCAGAATACAAATGAGCAGAGGTAGATGAATAGGAAGGCAGTGAACCAGTGGGGAGAGATGGTAAAAGAAGTTCTTAAAAAACTAAAGGGGCCAATGTTGGTGGAGTAGAAGAACAAGGAAACCCTTGATTAAGGATTACAGGCCAGATCTCACTCAGAGCCTAAGAGACAAACATTGATGTGGAGTCCATGGAAGAGGATGAGAAGTTAGGAAAACCATATACTAGGGGTGTTTCTATAGGAGAGACAATAAAAGTACTCTGAACATAAAGATAAGGCCTCAAATGTTTTATGAAGTAAGAAATGATCTCACCACAGTACTGTATAACATTTTCAAAGTCATCCATGTTCACAACAATGTACTTGAAGTGTTTTTTCAGTCACTCATAGAGAAGAATTGATTGATGTAGAAGTCCACCTTCTTAAAAATTTCTTACTGATCATCATAGGAAATACTGGAATGAATTCTCACTATATCAAGAACTGTGAAACTGTTCTTAATGACTTCATATAGAGATTCCTTGGAAAAGACACTAGGTACTGATTAAATTTAATCTTTGACAACTATTTTAAGTAGATCGCTTTATAAAGAAGGATGAGATGATTTTCCAGATGTACGAGAAGTCATGATAGCCGAGGTAATGGATTTGAGTTGATTTGGAACATTCTAGGGACAACCCATATACCCATCAATTAACTTGTTAAGACTAATAACATGCTAACGCATCTCTTGAACAATATTCTTGATTCTATCAGCTACCTTTTCAGATAACGGTGAATCTCTAAGTCTACTTCCTCTGGGTTTTGACTAACAATATCCTTAATAATATAAGAAACAGGTTCTGGTCTTGAGGTTACCACTCTTAACTTTTCTTCAACCATACCTCTTAGAGTTTTTACATCATCACTAAGTTGTTTTTTATCAACTATGACTTCTTGAATCTCATGAAGCATATTAGGTTGAATCTGCCATATTAATTTTTCCAAAAATAGTGAAGCATCTCTATCACTTAGATTGGTTATAAGAACTAGTTGAATATTAATGAGTTCCTCAACTCTAGCCAATAGGGAAGCTCCAAATGCTTTCAGGTCATTCTAATTCACAATGATTGGAGATTCTAGTGAGTGATCATGAATAGAAGCTGAGACAGGCTTAGATTCATTGATAGAGATAGCTTCAGGTGTAGATCCCAGTTTTAAATGAAATGTAGTGAACATACCAATTCCTTTAACTGAGACTTCCCAGGAATCTGCCACATAAAAATAGCTGGGAAATATATACCATGTATAACATACATGTTAAAATAAAATTATGGAAAACACCAAGGATGGATTATTCTCACTCCCTAATACATTTTTTAAAATATCATGAGTCTAAAAAACTACCTAACTCATTGTAGAACTATATAATTATGGGCAAACCTATCACTTTCTTATCATATACATGAATATGTGTGCCTCATTGATCATTTGACATAAGAAAGTTTTTAATAAAATATAGTTACTTCATAAATGTATATGGGATATATACATGTATTTACTAAATAAAATGAGTGTAGTTATGAATAGGTGAATACATTTGAGTGGAAATAGTGATGGTATTCACAATACTGAAATATTCATGGAAAATCAAAATGGAATTTTTCCAGCAATAATGAAGTTCATAATGAATTGTAAAATTATTTAATGATATTTAAATGGGTTTATAATAATTTTGAAATAAATTTAAATGTAATAGTAATGTGGTAAAAAATGTAACAACATTATAAATTAAAAAAATAAATAAAATGAATATTATTCATGAAAAAACTATTTATGTAAAGGATCCATTACAAACATTGTCACATTAACTACATAGGTAAATTCTAAAATGACATATTATAAATTATATATAATAATTCATAAATTAAGAATGAAGTAATGGGGAAATAATAAAATTATAAGAATATCAAAAATTGAGCTTAAACATGATAAATATAGTTATGATTCTTGAATAGAAAAGAAGTAGGAGATGACCCTCACTTTTGGTATGGGAAATGGTAGGAATATTTTGTCACCTGAACTGATGTACATAAAGGTTCACAAGAGGGATTAATTATATTCATATTATTATCTCATATCATGGACATCAAATTTTCAATAATATGGAAGTATAAAAAATCCTCCAAACATGAAAAAATTTAAATTTAAAGGCATAACATAAAAGAGGATCCTGGATAAATAGAAGAGTGGGAGATCCATTTCATTGGGAGGGTTATTCCAAAAGTGTGGGTGAGCTTCTTGGGAGATTGGGAGAATCATTAGAGGAATATATAGCGGTGAGGTTTAATTAATTTTACAATCCATGGTTTTTAGTGAATATGAAATGTATATTTGGACGGTTTATATAGGAAAAGATATGTGACTTCTTTATTACTTGCAAAACATTGATTTTGGACAATAAAAAATAAAATAATAAAATCGACAAACTATCCAATGGTTTCCTCATGTATTATACCAAATATGTTTTTGTTTATTTATTTTATTAGAATGGGACCAAAAACATTAATTTATTACCCTTGGTGATGTATAAATGTGTGATGTTCATAATGAAATGATTCTAAAACCCAAAAATAAAATATATGATTTAGACTATTCGTGATTGATTTATAAAGGTAATTAAATATCTAATAAATAACATTACTGTTTTTAGGTAAACATATATTTTATTATGTGTACCCTTTATAGTATTTATTATATCCCTTATGGGTCATTATTATTGTATTATACACACTGTATATTTATACTGTATTTTATTTTTTCTCAAAAATTATTCTATCTCCAAATATTATGAAAATATCACCATTTTATAATTTCATAATGATGATTCTATAAATAATATTTATTTAATATATTTATTTTGTAAATATTTTAATGTTCTTATTAAATACAGAATAAATATTTATTGAGAAATAATGAGTTCATTGACAAAATATATTTTTTAAAACCTTATTAAAATTACATTTTATCTTCATAAATTTATATAATAATTTATATTAAACATATAATATTTTTCAATAATAATTAATTTATATAGTTTATTTAAAAAATTCATCCATTAATCAAGAAGATTGTCTTCATTAAAGCATTATATTAACCCATCTATAATTAATGATTTAGAGAATCAAAAATCTCATTTTTAACTAAATATTTATGTGATCATTTATATTGTAACAAAAAATTATATTTCATAGAATATTTAAATTATAATAAAAATATTAATAGTATTTGGTTTAAACTATTTTTAGCCTTTTTAAAATTATTTATACCCTTAATTAAACTATTTTTATTTTTGCGTGGTAATTAATATTAACTGAAATTTCTATTACTTTTTTCATAAAATTAATTTAAATTATCAGCTAATATTAATTGTGATGATTATAATTATGTAATAAATACTATATTTTAATCAATTTATAGAGTTTAGTGTAATTAATTTAATATGAAAAAATGTTTAATGGAAGGAGGCTTTCAAAAAATTGATTGTTTCATGGAAAAGATGATTTTACAATATCTATATAACTAATAATATTCATTATTTCAATTTAAATTCATAAATTTAGAAATATAATCTAAATTTATTCTATAAATAATCCCTCATTATGGTTTATATAAATTAATAATAATATGTGATCATTTTACATTAGAATTTCTTTTCATAAATATGCATTTTTCATCCTAAATATAAACATATTCGATAATCTAATATAAGGATGATTAAAAGTCAATTTATTAGGATACCTATAACTTATGTATATTATGTTACTTTTAAATCAAATTAAATTTATAATTAGACTATTATATGGCCAAAATTTTCAATATAAATTATGGTTTTTATAATGGGGGTATTTTCAATATTCACTAAAAATTAAATACATTTTAAAAAATACCAATATATTTTTTAATTTAATCATGATATTCTTATATTAAAAATATTTTTTATTTTTTCAAGATAACTTTATATGTTTACTGTAAAATAAATATAATATTTTTTTACATAAATAATTATAAACCATTTTGATGAAAACATATTTTTATGAACAAATAGTATTTACAAAAAATTGATTGATACTTTATTAAGAATTTACCAATGAATTTTTTTAGTTTGACATATATATATATATATAATCAATAATTTAGTTAATCCTGGTAAAACTAACAAATATAATGACATGGTTATAATGGATATATTTCAATAACCAGGGTTCGTTTGTGTTTTATGTTGAGATTCACATACAATATGGAAGATAATTTTATATTTTAAAAATTCTCCTTTTTACAAAAAAGAACATTTATGCACATAAATAATTTTTTTTAGAAAAATGTTCCTCTATTTTAAATTCGTTTTTCTATTAATTTCTTATTTATTGGTCATTAAATAATTCATCTTATATACCTATTTAAAAATTATATTTTCATAATTTTGTTAATCCAATTTATTCGTCCCATTCCAATAGTTATGTGGTAACTATCATATTAAATTAGAAATTTTAGTAGTAGTTTTCATTTCATATAAAGATAGTGTTTCATGTAATGTAATATAAAAAATTATTTTTTGGTAATTATTGAAAATATTAATGCTTATTTTAAAGAAATATAAAATAAATGATGTATATAATCAAATATACGGAAAATGTAAAATTCAATTGAAAAAAAAATATTTCCTAAAATATCATGGTATGCATTTTACCTCACATAAATAAATTGTGTCCATGCAATTTGAACATATTTTCTATAAAAAGGGTTTAACATTTGAATATCCCTTTCACAGAAACCTACATCGTAGAAATGGTTAATAAATCTTCTTCATTAAAATAGAAAATGGGATCATTTATGGTATCTGAGAATAGAAAATAAATATGTTTCTATATTAGAGAAAATTGGTGGGAAGTGAAAAGTTCTACATTGGAAGATAAATCAAATCATATAAATACTTGAAGGGAATGATCAAAAACATGTCTATGATAAAGTTAATGACCATAATACAATAAATACATGATATGAAAAAAGACCATTCATTGATTGGAATTGAATATATGTGTATAGAATATTATTTTAAGGACATATTCTTAATGATTATGAATTCTCTTGAGAATATAAAAATACATTATTACATTCTATTTTATAGGCCCAAAATCATCCTTTATAATAGATTTGATTAATTTCTGCATCATCTACTACATAAGTAAATGTAGATTATATTTTTTCATGAAGCACTTGAGGTACATACGGTCCATAAAATATGATAAGTCATTCATTAATTCTCAAGTTATTATAAAAAATAGAATTTTCATTATTAATTATGCCATAACATACTATGTTCACCATAATCCATTTTGTGGATATTTATCATTAAGGATCCTCCAATTCTGAACAATATTGTGATACAAAAAAATAGAAACTATGTCACTAAATATTGAAAAATATTTTTATCATTAATTCCCCAAAGAACATGAATTTAGTTATAATGTAAAATACTAAATATGTGACCACATTCATCATATATTCTACCAGAAAATATTAATATATTGAATTAAAATAACATCATAATAAAAAAATTCATTTTCCCATTCTTTTAATGATTCTATATATGATTTAAAATATACCACAAGTACAACTATGATATAAATTCCATTAATAATAAAATAATCCACTTAGTTGAGAAGTCAATAATCTTTTACAAGGTCAACAATACTATAAAATTTATCATATTCATATTTATCACCTCTTCAGCACAAAATCAGTATCTTAACATCTATATTTAAGGGTTATTGTTGAATTATAATATTTTTATTCATAAAATATAACACTTCCATTTTATAACTTTTCTAATTCACCTGTGATATTTAATATATTTTTGATAATATATAATGAAAAATGTAAAATAAATAATCATTATATATTTCTTGGATACCCATGAGCAGAAATTTTAATGACTCAGTTTTTCATTGGTTGTATTTTTACAAAATAATTTGTAAAATTTAGAGACATTTCATAGAGATGACATGTGATTCTAAGGCTCGGTGTTCCTGGAAATATTAATTGAATAATGTTCAGTTAGAAATAAAGCAAAAAATACAAATGTTATTAAAAACTAAATAACTATTAGATAGAAATTTGGATTTGAAATCTGAGGGAACCGTTTCATTCAGAATGGAATATTTTCTCTAGGGGGCCTAACATTGACTGTCACGGTTTGGCCATGATAGTTATCTTTTGGATGTAAATGTCAGTAAATATTTAATAAAAAATATTTTATTTTAATGTATCATTACTTTTCCTTTATATGATGCCAATTTTTATGGAATCTTGGTCGTGACATAACCTCCAAATCTTCTAGAGAAAGGGGAGGGATCTTCATCCAATAAATATCGACGGAGTATAAAATCAAGATCAATGAACCTCATATTAGAAGGATCGACGAATGATGATGGTGTAGCTTCTCCCTTCATCAAAAATAAAACCAAATTCTCAGTAGGGCATTGTTTCATTTTTATTCGTTCCATATTTTTAATTTAAATGAAAAATATAGACCAACCCACTAATAGGTTGATATGTTGTTCAATTTCTTTTGGGATGGTTTTATGATTACAGGGATATATATGTGAGATAGAGCTGTGTGTTTCTTTATTCTTCATGATCTTGATAACAATAAAAACTCTAGGATGATATGAACAGTGTCTAGGATCCGTTATTGGTTATTTAGTGTGCTTTACCACCCCCCACCACCAATCATTCACAGGTTCCTCATTATTCATGATATATTAACTGAGGATCGTTGTGACTTCGATTCGTGGAACTATAATTAGAGACCTGGGATCCAACACCACATCGACACCATAGTGGTGTGATGACAAAGATGTAGTGAAAATCATCCAGTGCAGTGGATTGTGGTGGAACATGATTGAGATGCACAACTGTCACTAGAGAAACGGCTCTAGCCGGTTCAAGTAGAGCTCGAGGGGGACAGCATTCCACTGACAGGGTGTCCAGAGGCGAAGCCAACACATGGGCTAGTGGGGATCAAACTAGAAAGAGTACGAGGTGGATGGGTCATAGGTGAGGCGGGCATCAGTAGGGGGTGAGGCAGCGGTCTAGGAAGGACTGTGGTAGAGCCCATGGTGGTGGAGCCTTTGGGGATTCCTCAAGACGCAGCAATTGTCTACATTGAGTGCAGTTAAACTTTGTTAAATAGGGGAATGTGACTGGCTTGAGGAGTGAGTTCTCTCCAAACGAGCACACCTTAAACAGAATCCTATATTTGTGTTTGGTTTCGACTTACCTCTTTACATTTTGGATTGTTATGAGTATACCTAGGTATCCTTGGTATATGTGTTATAGATATACACATGTGTTGAGATAATTATATTATTTACTTTTAGTATTTCCTTTTTGGTTTTCATTTTTTTCAGGGTTTCATATTGATTATTGTTTTACTCACCCCAACATTGGATTTTATTCCATGTGTTGTATCTGGTGTAGACTGTCAAATATTTTTGTGGGCCCTAGTTGGACCCAAACCAGGTGTTGCATAAATAGATCAAACATACATGGTGTGCTCCGATGTCATCAGAAAATAAACTTATATGTTTTTTTTTCAGGTAGGGTTTTCATCAAATATGTTTTATGAACTCTTGAATTCACTTTTGCAGACACTTTCTCTTGGTGGCTTTGTATTATGGAATAATTTAATCTCTTATTTTTTTTATTTTCATACTATGTCGTTTGTATTTTAGTGTATGCATTCTTTTTCTACCTACTATTTTTTTTACATTCCATCATTTTAGGCTTGGAGATGTGTGTGTGTGTGTATAGGTACTTAGAATAAAACCTCTCATTTGTGAAATATGCCTACTCGTTGATAGTCACCAACCCCAAGACTATTGAAGGTAGGCTTGGGGAAGTCACGAAATGGACCCCTCTGTGATGCTTCATCACAGAGTGGTATAAGAGGAGTTTTGTTCTACTTCTGGACATAGAGTCTATGAGGTTTGTTCAGTGAAATAGTGTTGACTATTTGGAGTTCTACTTTCAGACTGGGGAATCCATTGTTTGTGCCACGACCAACCTATCCATACACCAGGAATCTAGACACATGATTTCTGAATTGATAGAAAAGAACACTTATTGTAGGGAATATAATGTTACATGTATCATATGGAATATTTCTGTGTTATTATGTCCCACTTGAGTCAGTTCCCCAGGTATACTCTATTGACCATGGTTCTTCTTGATTCATTTTAGGATGCCTCATGGCAGACAGAATGTCAGGGAAACATTACATGATCATGAGGATGATCAAGCTAATGATGAGGTATCATTATAAATATATGTACCGGAGATAATCCTTTTACTAGAGATCACACCTCCAAATGGTTTACCATTGATACCCCCACCATTCAAGCAGTAGTTAATCCTAGTTCTATTGGTTGACAATGCATGCAGGCTGACTGCATTTCATGAGTTATAGAGGAAGAGACCTATTAGGTTTCATGCTGAAATTGACACTCTAGTAGTTGTGGTTTTATTATAGGTAGTTACATGTGTCTTATCCCATGTGAGGATTCCATGTGAATAGATGGTGTTCCTAGTTGCGAGTCTTTGATTGGGCGAAATGAGGCAATTGTGATGATTAGTGACCCGGACACATGATGGGAAGATTCATTCTTGGATAGACATCGAGCATATCTTTATGGAGGAGTTAATTCCATCTACGTTGAAATCAGTAAGCATCTAGGAGATCTTCCATCTTCAATAGGGGCAGTTATACTATGGTAGAGTACTCAATGAGGTTTTTAGATATTTCTTGATACTCAATAAATTTAGTGTCGGAGCCATTCTTCAGGGCTCCAACATCTAAGTAAGGAATACGCCAAGAGATCAGGCAATCCATGATATCCCTTATCATTCCTAGGTATACAGATATACCAGTGCAAGCTCCGCTACTAGATAGGTTTCTAGCGGAGTAGACACCGGCAGTGGGAGCTACTAGTAGGCACCAGGTGGCTGAGACTTCGGCAGCTGGTAGCTGACGGAAGTTGCAGGGAAGCAAGAGGTTCAAAAACTATAAAAGAAGATCCCAAGATATCTAGTCAATAGAGAAGGGATCCCACACCGGCTTGAGTCAACCCACACACAGGCGGTGTTACACATGTAGTGGTTAGGGGTATCTGGCTAGAGATTGCCTGGCTCGCTATAGAGATTATAAGGGGATCTTAGAGGGAATAATGATGAAGAAAATGAGTATGGAGGTTAACAAGGAAGTGGATAATGTGGAGTATCATGAGGTGGTAAGAGTATCCAAATGTTTCCACCACCCAACCCAGGTGGTCCACACTATGCTTAGGTAGCTAGTGGACAAGGACGAGGACACATACAAGTGATGGAGGCTTATGACCCTAGTTCTCCATGGACAATTACAGGTATGATCATTGTCTAATCCACCCCAACTACAGGATTGATAGACATATGTGTCAGTCATTCTTTTCCTTCCACAGACCATATTTGAGGACCAAGGATTCTGTTTGAACTGTTGACTCAACCCTTACTTTTATTGAATCATATGGTATATGATTTTATGAACACACCCGGTGTGGATAGTGTGATATTTCAATTAGAAGTGAGATTTTTAGTTAGTATATATTATTAGTGGAGTCAAGGCCTTAAGATTTCATTCTCTATATTAACTTATTATCTAATTTTCGTGCCCATATTGACTATTTTAGTCATAGAGTGTGTTGTGTTTATAGTGATGGTACCATGATTTCCATTATTTGTGAAAAGGAAACACATGTAGAGTAGGATTTACATACTCAAAGTTGGGTGCATCTGATTACTCACTAGTTTGATAGACTCATCCTGAGTGTAGTGGATGATTTGAGTCCCTATTTTCTTGTAGTAGTGATGAATTATGGGGGAATATTTTTGGAGGAAGGTTTTGGATTTACACCCCATCGGGAGGTAAAATTATTCATTGATCTATACCTAGGGAAAAAATCGATATCTACCCCTATGTGTTGGATTCCTCCTGCAGATCTTCGCGTGCTGAGGGTGTAGTTGGAGGACCTATAGAGGAAGGGATTCATGAGACCTAGTGTTTCCCCCTGGGAGTCCCCAAATGTTTTTAGTAAGATGGAAAATGAGAGATTGCGGACATGTGTGGACTTATGGTTCCTCAATCAGGTGATTGTGAAATACAAGTTTCCACTAATGGGGATTGACGGCCTCTTCGATCATCAAAAGGGATAGAGGTGGTTATAGATGATTTCCCTCTGATTTGGCTATCACCAGGTTCATGTACACGATTATTATGTACTAAATACAGCCTTAAATTGTAAGTATGAACAATATGATATCTTAGTGATGTCATTTGTCATGAATAATTCCCAAACGGTGTTCCTCGTACTCATGAAAAGAATCATCCAGCCTAACGTAAACCTGTTCAGGGTGGTCTTCATTGATGAAATCCTAGTGTACTTAGCATTCAAGGAGGAGCACGAGATACACATGAAGACGGTCCTCGAAACACATTGAGAGAACCACCTTTGAGGTAATCTCTAGATGTTCTTGTTCTATATTGGAGAGTTTCACATTCTAGGAAACATCATTTCAATTGCATTATTTGTCATGGATTCAGTGAAGATTGAGATTCTGCTTGCTTGGGTTCAACCCAATAGTGTTACCAAGGAGCAGATTTTCCATTTTTTGGATGGGTACAATCAGAGGATTGTAATTGACATTAACAAATTATCATCACCCTTTAATACATTGACATGGAAAGGGGATCCTTTCATATGTAAAGATAATTTCCATCAGTTATTTTAAGATATGAGGTAGTGGTGGATGAGTGCTCGAATATTGACATTTTGAGAGGTGTTCATCATGTATGTAGTGTTCTACGATTCCTCAGGGACCAATCATGGTTGTGTCTTTATATAGGGGAATGTGGTGATTTATTATGGTTCACTCTAGTTGAGATAGCATGAAAAGAACTACATGACCAATTATATTGAGCTAGTTACGGTAGAATTTGCATTGAATATGTGGGGACACTACCTGATGGATGAGCAGTTTATCCCCTACTATTACCAAAAGAGTCTGAAGTATATCTTCTCTCAAAAGGACCTGAACTATAGACAATGGAAAAGGCTATAGATCCCCTAGGACATTAACGTGGAGATTGTTTATACTCTTAGGATGGGGGATTTAGTGGTGTAAACTCTAAGTAAGAGATCTATTATTCATTTTTCGAGTGAGGTGTTAGAGTAGTTGGATGTGTTACAATTATCCTTTGTGGACGATGATTGGGAAACATTCATCTCGTTTATGGTTTTCGCTCCTCCATTCTTATAGTGAGTTATGTAGGTATAGATTGGGGATACATACTGAGAGACATGATGTTCTTAGTTGTCCACTGGGCATTCACCCGATAGATATTCTACAGGTGGGGTGCACATTATTTTTTTTTATGGTTCAATGTTGTATTAATGTTTTTGTAGAAGTAGGCCTTAAATGGATTACACAGGTCTTATTTATAGGTACATTCGAGTGTGGGGAACATTTACCAGGACCTATGACATCATATCTATAGTAATGGGATGAAGAAGGATGTGGAAGACTTCGTTTCATGATGCCTCACATGTCAACAATTGATGTGTGAACACCAGATTCCAACGGGCTTGAACCAACCCCCCGTGGTGCCAAACTAGAAGTGTGATGGTATATCGATAGATTTTATGATGGGTTTACCATGAACGTTTAGGGGTAAATAGAGAATATATTTTATTTTCTTCCTAATCATAAAGTTGTCCCAAGTCATACATATTTGGAAGCAAAGTTCAATAGAGGGTGTGGGATGCCTGTACATACAAGAAATATTTCATCTTCACAGATTTCTATTGATGATTGTTTTTATTGTGATGATTGTTTCACATCCTAGCTGTGAAAGGGATTATCTGATGAATTTGGGACATAGTTACTCTTGGGAATGGCTCTCCAATCCCAGATAAATTACTATACCAATAAGAATATTCAAGTTTTATATGATATGTTGTGGGTCTTCATCCTGGACATCAATCATAGTTGGTAGGATCACCTACCACTTGTGTAATATGTGTAAAACAAAATGTACCACTCAAACATTAATATTGAAAATTTCTTCTCCATGTATGGGTGACCATGCAGTTCTACAATATTTTGGATAAACCTAAGAGAGTTAAAACTCATGGGTCTAGAGTTGGTGTGGGATACCACAAATAAGGTAGAGATTATCCAGGAGTGGATGGGGACTACACAGAGTCGGAAGAAGTCATATGTGGTCATGAGATGGATGACTCCAAATATTGACGAGGAAGACCTTGTGTTCATTTGGGTCTCATCTGGATGATTATTGTGAAGATTTGGTCAAGGGGCATGTTATATTTGAGATACATCAGACCATATCAGATTCTGTATAGAGTTGGTGAGGTGGTGTACCTCCTTTCTATACCCCCCGCAGTTGCACCGGGTGCAAGACATCTTCCATGTGTCACTACTTAGGAGGAATGTACCTGATCCATCGCACATCATAGACTCGAGAGAGATGGAAATTTATGACGGGGTGCCTTTTATAGAGTACCTAGTGGAGATTGATGGATGATGACGGCACACATATTACCTTCTTCAATAACCACCAAGAATTCTATTTTGGGTTTTTTTTCGTTGTGATTAATTCCTCATTCTTAATTTCATGGAATAAAGTGCACCAACCCCTGAAGAGGTTGATTTGTGGTTCGATCACCTATCGGACGGTTTTATGCTTGCATTGATTTTAATGGGAGATAAATATGTATGTCACTTCTTTATTGATGATCCTAATAACAAAAATGAATCAATACTAATACAATCAAAGGCCATGATCAACACTTCAGCTGTTCAGATATTTTATTTCCCCCAATCAATCATGTGTTCATTTTTCTTCACGAAATATGAACTGAGTATTGTTTCACATTTGATCCCTGTAACAATGATTTGAGACCGGGGATCCAACACTACAATGACACCATGGAGGTGAGATGGTGAACATGCAGCACAAATCAACCATAGCAGCGAATTATGGTGATGAAATGTGGGGGTGCATAGTGGTGACTGGAGTATTGAAGATAGGAGAAGCGGCTTTAGTTGGTTCATGCATAGAACATGGAAAATAGTGGGGTTCATGCAGGGGGACTGGTGGTGGATCTAGTATGTGGCTCATTGGGGGCCAGACCCAGCAATGCTCCACGTGAATGTGAAGTGTCTTAGTTAGTTTTTAGCTTAGAAAATTATAGTTGGATATGTTTCCTTAGAGTTTTCCTTGATCATAACACCACATGATTTCAAATTATGTTATCTATTTATTGTAATTAAATAGCATGGGATACAAGCAACATCGAGTTCGAACGTACCACGACATACCAAAGTAGTCGTTCAAAGAGCAGTTGCGAATAATATTAACTGAAATTTAATTATATATACGCCATATAATTTTAACATCCATATTATTTATTTCTTAAACATAATTTGAGAACAAATTCAATTTTTCAGATAAAATAAGTATTTTTGAAAAAATGCAATTTTACCCCCTTTTAATGGAAACCCCTTCTTAAATATAATATTTGACACTTAAATATATTCAGTTTGACAAAATATACTTCTTCAATAGAAGAGGGACATGAAAATATAGTTTGGATAAATTTTTTATGTTTTTCTGATAACATTCATGTTATGATGAATAATGAAAGATGCTAAATTTTAATTAAGATCAAATTTTCTAATAAAAATAATTTATAGTGTTAAATTATAAATTTGATTTGTTTTAATGTATAAATGGATTATATTTTTATAATTTAATCCAATATTTTTCATTGGATGTAATTTTATAATTAAATTGGGCATAAAAACATTTTAATCTTTTGATAGTTTTTACTTCTCAATAACTATCTTTTTGGTTTTGACAATGAAAATTAATTATAAATTAATTTCTGTAACTACTATATTTTGAATTTGGTAAAATAGAAATAATTTTTGAAATTAGAATATAAAAATTATATTTGGTTAATTTGTTTTATTTTTCTGAAAACATTAAATTTTTGATAAATAGTGAAAAACACTACGTTGTAGATATAATTTGAATTTTCATTTAAATAGGTATTTATATATAAAAATATATCTTAATGTCAAAATATATACATAAAAATTTATTATTATGATGTAATTAATTAGAGACATTTTATAATAAGATTAGACATATAACATTTTATCGATATTTTTAACGTCTTTTACCCACCTTCTAGGCACATTTTAAAATTTGCATAAAACGCAATTTTACTGCTTCTATAAATTGAATTTCATAACTTCAAGAGTCACGGTTGAAATCAGTATGTAGAATTTGGTTCAATATGATGAAAATATATTTTTTAATAGTTACATTTGAAATTTCTTACCACGGTTAAATGTAAATATGGTAATTAAAGGTAAAAATGATATTATAATTACCCTAACACATGTCATAATTCTATTGGATATGTTTATTTAGACCAAAATAAACTATATAGATAAAATATGATCCTATCTAATCTGCAGGGATGAGATTGGAAATTTTATTATTATTTTATTTAAAGAAAAGTTATGAGTGTAAAATTCAAACTTTAATAACTAAACCATTATTAATATGGGTTATATGTAAGATAATTTTGACTATATATAATAATTATAAATATAAAAATGTTTCCTACATCATGCAATTTTATTTATAATGTTTAGACAGTATATAATTAATTTTATTTATGACACAATGATGATGCACTAATTATGTTATTAATGAAAGATTAAAATAATTGATATTATTAATATCCAAATAAATGTAAACGGAGCCTTTTATGAATTACAATAATTTAATTTGTTAATATGACATGTTATGATTGATTTAATGTATTTTTTCTAAGCAATAAATGTTCTCTTGACTTTCACGAAAACCAAATACTAAATAGTGTAAAAAATGACATAAAGTAGTTATTAAAATAAATAATATATTATTAAGTAATATTATATTCTCAAATATATATGGATTTGGAAAAGGTCTTTTGTAATGATATATATGTGATTAATGAACCACTTGAGGTTTTATTGTAATTTTATAGTATGTTTATTAACCATGTAATATAAAAATACAACAAGACATTGTAATAGTTATACTATTTAACTTAGATTTAAATCTAAAAGATATGGTTTATATGGTGATCTAAAATTGTCCAAAACCTGTTGGTTGATAGGATTCTGACCCATCCCAACCTTATCCTAGAAATAAATCCATTTAGAGAAATTATAAATCGAAAATGATTTTCTTATAAAATAATATTTCAAGTATTTATTAAAGAGACCCTCACCTCCTTTATAAATGGTTACTTCCCATTTTCTCAAAATAACACCTCCAAAGCCACTTTTCTCAGCAAAAACATACTCATATATATTCCCAACAAACATTAAATTATCCTAGATTCCATACGTTCATCATATATCCAACCTATAGAGGCCTTTTGATCAAATCAAAAAAGAAGCACCTAAATAAGAGATGTTAATTTAATCACCTCTTTCAAAATTCTATTCTTCTTCCACTTCAACATTTCCATACCAAAATAATAACTCCAAAATATTCAACATACTGTGATTTTACTATAAATAAGGTACAACCATAATTTTTATTCAATCCATTATATTAATGACAACATCACCATACGTGAGTACATATAGCTTAGCGTCTCCATGTCATGTTGTTGATTGTCATTCAACAGTTCATTATTTAAAAGTGTATAATAATGGGTATAATTGAAATAAATAATAAATATAAAATTTTATTGATCATTTATATGTAATATATCATCCAATTGCATACTATTTTACCATTAATATAGTTATATTGTCTCTCATGTGTACGTACGGATTACCATCTCCACGAACTCGATGAGATTCATTTCCCATTATAACTATTCATAAATAATTTTCATTTTATGATTTAAAATAATTTTTTAGTACTTAATATCATTATGGATATGAATCAATACATTTTATCAATATCAAACATGACTTTCACAACAAAACATATAAAGGAAAATGAATCAATTAACACCCGAAACAATGACACTATTGAAATATTATTAACAAAGAAATATTAGAAGATCTTATATGATATAATATTATTATATGTGGTTCTTGTATAATTTAATTCCAATGATTTAACTATTATAAATTAGGTTAACATACCCGCAACCAAGGAAAATTACAAGTTAAGGGTTAATTTTACACTCTCTTTATTACCCAAGATTGTTTATACGTATGCATCTACTAGGAATTCTTAATCATCCACATCCATGTTTGTTAGAATTGTATTTCAAATATTTTCTAATATTTCCTAGAATTTGGGTTAATGTTATTTAATCATTTTTTTCAATTTTTAAAAATTTTCATGAATGGAATCTTTCTGTTGTTTTTAAAACATGGTATATTATGACCTTTTCGACAAGTTAATGTAAGAATTTTTTTCACATATATGGTGGGTGAAACTATTTTCCCCTAATATAACACCTTAGAATCATCATGTACATGTTTATAAGAATATTTTCAAAATAAATGTTGTATCATAAAATTATGTTACTTTTAAATTATTTGAAAATAAAATTTTAAATTTCTCTCAAATTTTTTTATTCGTATATTTCACCATCCTTTGATGGATTTTATACATTCTTGATGTTGATTTATTATGATACAATCTTCCATATAGTGTTTAAGTATCTGTGATATTATTGACTATGGATGTGTTCATTTTATTCTATTCCTAGTTTATGGATGATGTCTTATAATTTCATATGCTTGTTTTAATATGAATTTTTATATTATGTTTCAACCATTTCATATAAGGATTTAATTGGAATTCTTATGTGATAGGTGGATACTACTATATCTCCTTTATGCATCGGTAGGTATCATGAGACAAACTAGTGCCTTGGCATAAGGCCTTGACATAATATTATTTGTATTCTGGGTATGAGACATTGACTATGTGGTTAGGAGGTCTAAAATTATGCATTCAATCATTATGAAATTAGTAGTTGATATTATAATTATTCAACTTGTACAATATCCATGTGAATAAGTAAATGGAATTATTTGATTTATCGTTTCAATTTTATGCTGAATTTTCAGTTTAAAAGGCTTGTGTTTTAGTCATATAAATTTTCATTAATTTTTTCACTTATTTATTATAGTTGGCGCTATATTGTATCCTTACTAAGCATCGGAGATCTCCCCATTTTTATGTTTTCATTTTCCCAGGATGTGAAAAAGTATTTTATGATTGACTTATAGGGATAGGATATGAGTTATGAGTGTGTTCAAAGGGGACACAATGATGTTGTTTTGATTTTTCAATATTTAATTTAAAACATATGTATATATCTAAAACATTCAAGGAAACTAAACTAATCGGTCTTTCAGGATTTTATCCCTTGGGATCATGGTGATGTTATGTAATAATGCACCAACTATGGGTAACTAGGGCAGGTTGTTCAGTTGTTATTAGAATAATTTTAGTACAAAACTTGGAAACTATATTTAAATACACTCAAATTATTAAGCATTACCCAATAATAGACTTTGAGGATTAATATATAGTGACATCGAAAAAATTTGGTAGTGTAAATATTATGTGGGTTTTCCCAGAAAATACATCCCTATGTGGATATAAATAGGTAGAGGTGGATCTGGAAAAGATGTACCTAGCAGTGAAAACTCCGACAAGGAGTTTCTGGTTTGACACGGGTTATCCTTATACATGACAACGAGCTTTGCTGCACTCTTGGTATTGACACTCACAGGGGCTATTCTTATGATAATTAAAATTTTTCATTACAAACCATTATGAAGGACTTATGAATAAATACTTACTCAAAGAAAACATTTTTATTATTATGGGATATATATACATACTTTTAAATTTACTTTTGGTATTTTACAAGTTTGGATTTATGCATTGAGATTCATAAACTAACCTAGTGTATTCCATTGATTATAAATGGTGCCCAATAGAGGGAATGAGAACATTCGCAATATGCAGGATCCAAAGAGTAGGAAAGATCATATCATTCATGGTATTAATCCAACATTTAGAAGGGAAATAGCCTCTCATGTTTTCTCATCATGTGGAGAAATAGTATCATCTGTTAATAATATAATTAAAGAATTCGCTGATTCCCATGACTTTGAATGGAATCCAGAGAAGAAAAGGAAGGTATAGAGATATATGGATAAAGGGAATAAGGTAAAGGAGGATTTTACCAAATGTTATTACTCTAGAAAAAATCACTTTGGAAACTGCATGTAGGGAATGAGAGTTTGTTATACATGTGGAGAAAAAGGACACAAAGTACTTGATTTCAAGGGTAATAATTTTTTTTCAAATGTAGAATGATAAATATTCAAGTAGTTGGGACACTATGCGAGTCAATGTCCCAATAATCAAAGAATACCACATCTTATGTTATTGGATAATAATTATGTTATAATACTACACCATATGAAGTGGAATAAAATGTGTTATTATATATTTTTATTAATGAATTATGTCATTTGATTTTTGTATCAATGATTTACTTGTTATATTAATTAGGGAAATAAATAAGTATTGTACTGCAATACTATTTCATTGAGGATTTGAGATTATATGGTACTATGAAAAGTGACTCAACAGCAAGTTAAAATTTTCAGAAAATACATGCTTGAAGGAAAGATAAACAATAATATTTTCCTGATATTGAGGTAGTGATTTTGGAAGAAAATATGGTTGATATGGATAAATTAAATTGGAAATAAAGAATATAAACAGAATTCCATAATGAATTTGGGAGAATGAGTGTAATAAATATGGGTTTATTGTATTTCAGGGAGTTACCACGTTTTAATAGAATACATGATGAAGATAATCATCTGTTATTATGCGGCAAAAATAGATTTGAACTTTGTTAATTTGACCTTCATTATAATGTTTTGGACTATGAGTTTGAAGATGACTATTTTTGATAAGTCTAAAAAATGGAATGGATTAATTTGCACATTTGATACTATGGTATAAAGTGAAATTATTTATTAAGATTTTTTTTATAAAAAGGACAACTCGAAGGTCGGGCGGAAACCCATCATGTACAGCATGGTCGAAAGACATGAACCTGCAACCAAAGGATGACAAGGGTTAATCACCTACCAATGACCTATATAATTTATTGGTTTGTATAATGTAGTATTTTTAAATTATTTTATAAATTAATAATATATTCATTTTTTTGAAACCCTACACGATTAGGATAAGTAGAATATTTTTCAGTGCTATTATCTTTTTGAGTGAAAGATGATTTTGTGTGTATAAATCAGGTAAAATTTGGAACTCTACTTGCCAAGTATTTTTTTATTTCTATGATGAAATAAATTCTCAACAATTAGGGAAATTATCTCACAACCAAAAATGTGTCATCCTAATACCATCTGTTTTGATGAACCAATAATATTTTAAGACATCATAGATTTCTAGTTTTGAGGTCCTCAATTATATATTTACTTGTTTGTGATTGATGACCCTAATTAGTCCCTTTAAATATTTATATTTTTACTCTAATTATGTGACTCAAATTACCACCAATGTTCTTTAATTAGAAATCCTACTTTCGTGGTGACTTTTTCATCTCCCTTTACCTCTTATTAAGACCATATTTTGTTAACCTTATTTTTGATATGGGTTTTCCACAATGGTATTTTCTATTTTTAACATTTATCTTCAAATAAAAATTTCTAATTGAAGAAAAACAATTTATTGAAGTAAGGGAGAATATAACACCCCAAGATTTCATAGTATATTTTATCTTTAAATAAATTCAATAGCATGCGCTATACGCATCACTGAGTTGGAACACAACATGACATAACAAATTAGTTGTTAAAAAATAATTTATGAATTTTATTAAATGAATTTTTAATTTTATATACTCTATATAATTTTAAACTACTTATTATGTGTTTCTTAGACATAATATAAGAAAAAATCAAATTTTCAGATAAAATAAGTATTTTTTAAATAAAAAGAAATTTTACCACCTTTTAATGGAGAACTCTTTTTAAATATAATATTTGACACTTTTATATATTCAATTTATAAAAATAAAGTTCTTCATTAGAATCGGGACATAAATATTTAGTCTAGATGAATTTTTGGTGTTTTTCTGATAAAATTTATATTTTGATGAATAGTGAAAGATACTAAATTTTAAAAGAAAACAACCTTTGTAATCAATGTAATTTATAGTATTAAATTATAAATTTGAAAGGGTTTTGATGTATAATTAGATTATTTTTTATCGTTTAATCAATACTGGTTAATGTATGTAATTTAACATTTAAACTGGACATAAATACATATCAATCTTTGGATAATTTTAACTTCCCAAAAACACACTTCTTGGTTTGACAACAATAATTAATTGTAAATTATTTAATGAAATTCTAGATATTTTAATTTCATAAAATAGACATCATTTTTGAATTTAGAATATCAAAATTAAATTCGAGTTAATTTTCGGAATTTTTCTGAAAACATTCAATTTCTTATGAATAGTAAAAAAACAACTTTGTAGATAAAAAATGACATTTTCATTAAAATAATTATTTTTAACTAAAAATTATCATAATTTAAAAATTGATATATTATAAATTTATTAGTTTATTTTCATTCCTTATAGATAATTTGTAATAATATTATACATATAAAGGTTTATTGATCTTTTTGACATCTTTTACCCACATTCTAGGCATAGTTGAAAATATGCATAAAACATGATTTTTTCACTTATATTGAATTTTGATAATTCAAGGGAAACAGTTGACATTAGTAAGTAAAATTTGGTTCAATAAAATGAAATTAATATTAGGTGTATAGTTTCTTTTGAATTTTATTTTCCATGGTTAAAAGTAAATAGGGTAATTAAAGGTAAAAAATATATTATAATTACCATAACACATGTTATAATTCTATTGGATAAGTTTACATCGACCAAAATCAACCTTGGGAATAAACTATAATCCTATTTTATCCACTTATTTTTATTAATAAATTTTTCGCTATTTTATTTAATGAAATTTATGTGTGTAAAACTCAATGTTTAATAACTAAACCATTTTTAAATAGGGTTATACATATGAAATTTCTACTATAAATAAGTATTATAAAAATAAAATGATTTCCTACGTCATGTAATTTTAATTATAATTTATATAAATTAAATAATTAAATTTATTTATGATACAATGATCATGAAGTAATTACCTTATTGATGGAAGATTAATATAATTGATATTATAAATAACCAAATAATTTTAAACAGCAATTTTTTATGCATTCCATGAATTTTATAACTTAATATGACATTTTATGATTTATTTAATGTATTTTTCCAATGTAATCATGTGTTTTTGACGTTCAAAAAAACCAAATACTAAATAGATCCAAAATTGACATAAAGGAGTCTTTAAAATAATTAATATATTATTAAATGTTACAATATTCTTAATAATATAAGGTTCATTCAAAAGACCTTTAAAATGATATATATGTCATTAATGAACCACTTTAGGTTACCTTGTCTTTTTACAGTATGTTTATTAACAATTTATTATTAAAATACAAGAAGTCATTGTAAAGGTTAAACTATTTAACTAAGAGTTAAATATAGAAGATAAGGATAATATGCTGACCAAAACTTTTCAAAAACATATTAGTTGAGAAGATTTAGACCTTTTCCCACCTTATCCTCTGTATAAATTCATTTAGATCAATTATAAACTGAAAATGATTTTATAATAATACAATATTTCAATCATTATCTATTGTGACCCTCACCTCTCTTGTAAGAGGGTACTTCCTCAACTCTCAAAATAACACCTCCAAAGCCATTTGGGTCGTCCAAATACTTCTCAAATATCTTACAAACTACTCTCACTTAAACCTAGAGGCCTTACATTGATAAAAAATTTATCTTAATGAGAACTTTTGAGAAAATCAAAAAGGAAATGCCTGAAGAATATGTAATAATTTCATCACCTCTTTCAAATATCATTTCTTCTTCCACTTTCACTATCTTTTTTCCCATACAATTGATACCAATATGATGTAATGGTTTTCATAATAAAAAATAATGCCGATATGTAGATTCTATTATTTCATGACATTTAATATCTCTATTTAAATCACTTATGTCATACTATACTATTTATTATAATAAATAAATAAAAAATATTTATGATTCAATATATTTTCTAGTGTATATTTATATGTAATTATGAATGTCACTTTATTTAGAAGTAATATGTGTAATACACACGCTTTATAACTTTCTCAGATTTTATAGCTCTATTAGAATAATCGACACACTGATACTTGACAGACAAATGATTGACACACAGATGGATAACACATCAATGATCGACACACCAATGGATGACACACTGATGCTCGACACACTGATGATTGAAACACTGATAGATGAAACATTGATGGTCGCCTCACCAATGTATCAGTCACTAATGAAAAACTCATCGGCGGGTGACAGACCGATTGCAAAAATGACTCACTGATACACTGAGTCAGTGATATTGATGGAAATAACTCACTAATACTCAAAGACACTGATGCTGACAAACCAATTCTTACAGACCGATGCTGACAGAACGATGATGACATGACAATGCTAAAAGACTGATGTTGACAGGCCGATACTGATTGACCGATGCCAACAGACCGATGATTTCAGACCATTGAAGATAGGCTGATGAAAATGAGCCACAAATACATATGACTCACCAATATTCATAAATATTGTTTTAAATTTACAATTTTAAATTTATTTCAAATGGTCATATTTAGAAAAATTAATGTTTTTGACATTATTTAATGTATTCTGTAGAACAATCCGTAGATAGAACGAGGTTAATTCACATGGGGATATCTTCATGCCTATAGAAATTGAACTATAAAAGTATTACAAAATAAACAGAGCAAGATGTGTATTTGATAGACTGGGTGAATGTGCTAAATAGTGGAAACACAAGAACTCAAAAAATTCTTCAAGAACATGAAATTTTCTGCAGGAAATCAATGCTGAGTACACAAGTAGTACAATAATACATGAAAGAACATGATGAATTTCCCTAAACATCCTAACATTGACGAGGTTTACATTTCACACCTAGAATAAATAATAAAGAGATTTTGATACTTTATTCTAATGTAATCATCCATAAGAGGACTGAAATATATTTTTCTCTCCTTCAATCTAGTCCAGAGCAACACTGCATAATGCACAAAGATTTCTAAACACCTTTCTTCATTTATAACACTATTGTGATATTTTTTTACCTTTTTGAGTAGTGTGTGCATCTATTTGCATCAAAAACATTGTCTCTTGTACATAACATGAGGACACTCAATATCATCACACTCACTCTCCTTTTTCTCTTTTATCCCATGTATAATAGTGGAAGAGATGAAGTGTGATTTGTTTGTTTTTTTTTCACAAATAATTGTGGTTGAGGTCAAGTTTGACCTGAAATGTCTAGTGCGCCATTATGAACCCCGATCCAGGGTGTGCAACAAAAAAAATTATAAATATAAACTTCTTAGAGGTAGGTCATCACCAAGTGGAGAGGAAAAAGTCTCACAAGGAGACTAAACTTTTTGTTTTTTTCACCTGTGTTTTGGCCTTTTAATTTAATATGATATGTGTTAAATTCATTTCCAATAAAACTAAATTGATCTTTGATAGTTAGTTTAGCATGTGATTATATCTATTTTGAATCAATAGTTTACTTTCAAAAGTTTGACTAATATTTAGATTGGTAAATCTGAGAACTAATCAATCCTCTATGAAATTAATTTAACATTAAGGATTTTTATAAATTCACTACAAACTAACATTGATTATATTTTAATTGGGGGATATTTTTTTACATTACAATTTTTACAGAAATCCTTATAGAGACTCAATTCACCCCTTCTTGAGTCATCTACTCTGAAAAACATTTGGTATCAAAGGAAATAATAATTATTTTCAGTTTTCAAATCTTTTCAACTATAATTGTAATTATTTTTCAATTATACTAAAATTTGTTTTATTTATAAATTTATATTTCTCTGAAATTCTCTTATAATTTATATCATGGATAAAATATTATAAGGGGTTGCTACCAATAGACCACATTTCATTAATGGAACTAACTATGCTCAATGGAAGCATAAAATGAAAATACATCTAGAAAGTATGGGGTTTGAAATCTATACTGTTATTGAAAGTAGATATGAAATTCCTAAAACTAATAGAAACACATGGGTGAACGTACTAGGACTGCCTATAATAATAATTTTAAGGAAATGAATGATCTGTAATATGCACTAGGAGATGAAGAGTTTAATCATATTTATTCTCGTAAAACTACACAAGAGATTTGGGACACTCTATCTGTTACTCATAAGGGAACATCCAATTTTAAATAAATGATATTAAATACTTGCAATATTAAATATGAATACTTCATAATGAATCTTGATGAATCTATTTCTGATATTTGTCACTGGTTCAATAAATTGTGAATACCATGATTTATTTAGGATTAGAATATTTATCTAATGAGATGATTATGAGGATTTTGTGATTCTTACCCGAGAGATGGAGAGGGACATCTGTATCTATTTGAGAATCATGAGACAATGATAAGATGCCAGGGAAAAAATTGATTTGAAAATTAATGATGTACGAAATGGAATTAATGGTATATCAAGAAGAGGATTAATCAAAACGAAAGTTTATATCCTTGAAGACTACTACATATAAAATTAAAGGTAAGGAGAATCTTCAAGATATTTTTGAATGCTCCAATAGTAAAGAATCAGCCTCAGATAGTGATGATGAAATGGCCCAGCTAGCTAGAAGATTCAAGAATTTTTATAAGAAAAATAAATTTCTCAGAAATCCCACTTACAAAAGAAAGTATAATGACAAGGTAAAATGGAAAAAGAATTAGAAGTGAAATGACAAATCAAAAGATATAATTAGATGCAAAAATAAATGGAAAGTAAATATCAGGGTTAACTTTTCAATGATAGAATACAAGAATAATTATGAAAATAAGGATTTGAAGTATAACAAAGTAATGAAGGCCACCTAGAGTGCTTCAGAAGAGAACTCCAATGAATCTGCTTCATATCATAATGAGAAGGAGGATATGGCTAATATGAGATTTGTGAAAAAAAAACCACTGACGTAACCTTATAATCTACTTTACATAGTTCTTAAAATTCTAAAAAATAATGTGAGTTTCAGAATATGGAAAATGATGAATTATTTAGATATTGCAACATGATAAAAGAAACATGAAATGAGTTGAATGATAAGTATACATCTTTGAATAAATATATTTCTCTTACTTTGACTATTAAATCATATATTACAACTGAGAAATAAAAAATGTTCAACTTCTCAAGGAAAACAATTAGGTAAAAATGTCTACAAAGAAATTGAAGGAATTAGAAATGTTTTCCAATGTAAAATATACCCATAGTCAAATTATTGGTAAAAAATATCTCCAATGTACATTTATGGAAGATGATATCTACCAGGTAAATGGAATTTATCTAATCCACATTCTGTTACAAAATCTGGAAAAGCAGATTCTTTCATAAAAAACCTGAATTTCATTACATGTTCCAGTTCCAAGAATTATTTTACTGCTTTCACTTCATCAAGACTAAACTATGTTTATTTTTAAAACACTCTATATGATGGATATAGGGATCCCATAATGAATTATTGGGTTATTAAATCATATATTACTAATGTAGGTGGACCCATAAAAATATGGGTACCGATGTCGATTCATGGATGAAATGTTTGGTAGGTAAACTTATTAAAGAGCTCCTATAGAAATCTGTGTTACTTGGATAGTGGGTGTTCAAGATATATGATTGGGGACTATTAATGAATTAAAATTAATATCAAGACTGTCGGAGGACATCTCACAATTGGTGATAATGTTCTTGGAAAAATCATCAGCCTATTCCAGATTGGTAACCCTAACATTATTTCAATTTCCAAAGTACTTTATATCGATGGATTAAAGTATAACCTGCTTATCATATTTCAATTATGTGATGATAGATTTAATATTAAATAAAAAAATTATTCATTCCATGTTTTTTATGCTAAGAATAACGTTGTATTTACCACTCTTATAAATAAAAATGTATATGCTATAAATTTATTCAGACTAGCCACACAAAATGTTCTAGTCTAAATTCCTTTGACACAGAGTCTTGGCTTTGCCATATATGAATAGTAAATTGCAACATATACTCTCTTAAGAAGATAACTAGAAAATCATTAGTTCAAGACCTACCCAAATTATAGTTTCTAGACAATATCATGTGTAATATTTGTCAAAAAGGAATTCAACATAAAATATCTTTCAAACCAAAGAAAGAAGTAACTACTTCTCAACCTCTAGAGTTTGTTCACATGGATTTTTTTAGACTATCTTGAGTTTTTTGAACCAATGTGAAGAACTTTTTTTAGTTCCTTCTAGATGATTTTATAGTTTTACCTAGTCCCTTTTCTTAGTTCACAATAATGAATCTTGTTCTCACGTTACCAAGTATACTAGGACTGTATAAAATAATAGTGGAATTATGATTAAATTTATAAGAAGTGATCATGGTCGTGAGTGTGAAAATAATGATTTTGAATCATTCTGCTCACAAAAATTGATAAAATCATAACTTCTCTAACCCTAGGACACCACAAAAAAAATTTGTGGTTGAAAGAGGAAATAGAACCCTATAAGAAATTTCACAATCAATGCTTAATGAATATGACCTACCAATTTATTACTAGGTTGAATCTATTAATACATCCTATTACATAATAAATAGTTTCCTAATAAGACACATCCTTATGAAAACTCCTTATAAGTTTTCAAACAATAAAAAACCCAAAGTAAGTTATTTTAAAGTGTTTAAATGTACTGTTTATATATTAAAACTAAAGACAGTTTAAATGAATTTTTTACCAAAAGTGATGAAGGAATATTTTAGGGATATTCTTTATCAATAAAATTATATAGAGTATTTATTAAGAAAACAAAGTGTGTAGACGAATCTGTACATGTCAACTTTTATGAAAAATATCCATATGACCCTAAGACCTCGCTAGAAAAAATTGATGAAGATATGTCCCATCAATATATTAATGATAAAATCACAAATCATAATGTGAATGAATCCGTGAAAACATCTCATTCTGGAAATTCTCTATATCAATTCCATAGTGAATTATATCAAAATAAAGATCCTGAAATATCTAGTCCTGCCTTTACTAGATCAACTATGACACTTAAAAATCATCCCATAGATGTTGTTGTTGGAAATTTAGATAGAGGAAAACAAACTAGAGCTTCCATGAGAAACTATATTTACTATCAAGTATTCATATCACAACACAAACCAAGAAAAATAAATGATACAATCACTGATGAATTTTGGATACTGTCCATTCAAAATAAACCTAACTAGTTTGAAAGAAAGAAATTTTTCGAATATTTTAGATTGACCAAAAATCATTTTGACTATATGAAGAAAATGAGTGATTAGAAATAATGTGGATGAAGTTGGAAATATTTTTATAAACACAGCTAGGTTCGTTTCACAAGGATATAATCCAGAAGAAGGAATTGATTATGAGGAGACCTTTCCACCAGCATCCTGGCATGAAGCCCTTAGAATCTTACTTTCTTATGTGACACATATAGATTTTAAGTATTACCAAATGGATGAAAAAAGTGTGTTCGCAAATGGTTTTATATTTCAGGATGTTTTTCTGAACAACCGCATGTTTTAAAAATCCACATTTTCCAAATCAAGTGTTTGAATTATCTAATGCAATATACAATTTGAAACATTCCTTAAGAAAAGAGTATGAAATATTATGTATTTTTATTTTTTCTAAAGGCTTTACAAAAGGTGTTTAGATTCCGACTTTGTTTATAAAATTAATTTCAAAATAATTTTTTATTGCTCAAATATATGTTGATGATATTATCATTGGATCTTCTAAAGATTCAGTAGTTAATGAATTTTTCTAAAATAATGCAATGTGAGTTTGAAACGAGTTTTATGGGTGAACATAAATATTTTCGTGGATTTAAAATATTTCATAATAAAGAAGTTATTATTATAAATCAATGTAAGGGAACTAAATATATTTTTGAATGATATGTATTTGATACATTTATTTCTAATGAAACCCCTATGAGTTCTAGATGAATGTTGGATCTTGATGAGAAAAGAACATTACTTGATCGAACTACATATACTGGAATGATTGGGTGTTTTTTGTTTCTAACTTCTTGTATGCTGGATATTATGTATAGTGTGTGTATGTGTGCATGATTTCAAAAAGAAACCCAAAAGAGTAACATTTAAATGTTGATAAACGAATTTTCAAATAGCTCATGTATAAAACTAATTTAGGACTATTTTATCCTAAATAAAAACCTTTTGATTTATTTAGTTATTCAGATGCTGAATTTGGTGGATGTAATTTATATAGGAAAAGTACCTCTAAAACATGTCACAGTTTTGGAATGTTACTAATATCATGGTGTAGTATGAAGAAAATTTATGTTGCATTATCAACTACTGAACTAGAGTAAATTTCTTCTTGTAGTTTTTGTGCACATATTTTGTGGATGAAACACACCTTATTATATTATAGATTGCAATTCAAACATATCCCCATAAACTGGGAAAAAACAAGTTCTATTATTATTTATAATAATACCATATATCATGCTAGAATAAAACTTATTGATTTAATAATCACTTTTTGATAAATCTTTATTAAAAATATGATATTACTCTTTAGTTTATTAGGATTAAGCATCAACTTGTTAACATATACACTAATACCTTAATCTCTAAGAGAATGAACTACATCAGACATGAACGAGGAATGGTAAATTATAAAAAGTCCTGTAAATCATCTATTATTAGTGGAATAGATCTATGAAACTGATCCCTTAAAACCAATCTCTTGAAATGGATCACTTGAAACTAATATCTTGAAACTAGTCCCTTGAAACTAATCTCTGAAACTATTCCATTGAAACCGATCTCTTGAAAATGATCCCTTTAAACCGATATTTGAAACTGATCCCTTGAAACCGGTGTCTTGTAATTGATCACTTGAAACCGATCTGTGAAACATATCATTGATACCGATCTATTGAAACTAATCCCTTAAAACCGATCTGTGAAATCGATCTCTTGAAACTGATCTCTTAAAATGGATTGTGTGAAACTGATTCCATAAATTACCATTTTGTAATTCTATCTATATTAAATAAAACAACCTAGTTTTATGTACTTCGTATAGTTTTTTGTGCTTTAAAATTTACATTTCTAAAATTATATAACAAATTCAATCCACTTCGACCTTTAACATTCCATCTTCCGTAAAACCATCATGACATTGACACTCTATCCTTCAACACATGACCTTTCTACTCTCTTTGGACTCTATCAACATAAATGGAAAGAGATAACCACGTGATTGATGAGCTGAGAACATCTCTATCAGCTAAGTTTCAGAATGGTGAGTTAACTGGTATTGCAAAACCATGTCCTGAAAGCTGAGTGGTTATAGATGAAAAGTATGATTCTGGTGAGTGGATTCTATAAAGAAAATCCTTTTTGTTGAGTGTACTAGAATCTCAATGGTGGTTGAGTTGGTTCTCAAACAATGAAAGGCCTTAGAATACCTAACTAGTAAATGAGTTTTATCTCCACTTGAAGATATTTCTTGTTGGAGCTAATGAAGCAAGAATGATGTCAGTGGTGGAGGAAAAATAGATATCTTTTCTATCTATGGAATGGGCTGAATGTTTGTAAATGCATCATGAAGGTGTCTATGTTAATTATCTTGGTAACATTCCACCTTCCTCTGATTTGTTTTCTTGTGAATATGCTCTGAATGAGCTGAATGGAAATGAAGAATCGAGGAGAGAAACTTCCAGTGAATTTGATGGAGAGGCAATGTAACTTTTTAATTTTATTCAACATCAATTATACCGATGGAAATGATATTTTTCTTCGAGTAAGTATCAAGATTTATTCATAATATACAACTTAAATAATATGATAAATGTGAATAATTGTAGGTATCTAATGGTGCTCATTTCTATTATTATAAAACCATCTATGAAAGAAACATGCTTCGACTCTCTTAGGATGATCTCCATAACAGATAAGGTGTTGGAATATGTGAAATATGGAGATGAAATGATTAGTTCACGCAGTGGCCTATTCTCTCCAAATGATATTTGCAAGAGAATGAAGATTTTACAGAACCCATGAAGGAAATGTTAGGTAAGATATGAGGAAAGACTATATGAGGAGCTCAATACTACTGCCCATCCTACCAGACCAAAGTATTAAGTTTTTCAAGGCCTAAAACTAGGAGGTGAACTGGTTTATTCTGATGAGGAAGCTAAGGATGAGTTTCCAAGGGAAGAAGAATATTCTATTGATGACAGGAGTGATCTGGATATTGCTGAAATCCCAAAAGACGTGTCTTCTAGACCTGCTAGTCCACCATTGGATTTAACCTCAAGGGAAACACTTTTAGGTGATGAGGAAGAGGGAGAGGTCACTAGTGTGAAGTATATAAATTTATTCCATATAAGGAGTTTGATGATGATGATGATGATGATGATGATGATGGGGGGGATGATGAGTATGTCAGAGGTTCTATAAAAGTGGGAGAAGATGTAGTTGATAGATATAGTGAGGATTCTAGACATGGAGACACATATGGTGTTGATCCTATTGAATAGGAGGCTTATGATCATGGAGATGCTGGTAATTAGGATAGAACTCACCATCCTATTGTGGAAAATCAAGAAATCATTCAGGAGTTGAATGGAATTATGACAGGTGGCCATGAGGAAGAAGCTGAGGATTAGGTACCAATGATTGAGGAAGTTCCTGGACAAGATGATATGGTCGGAGCACATGAAGAACCTCAAGTTCTGTTCGTAAATATGCCATGAAATGTTATTTTTTCTAGAGTTCAAGATGAATAAGAATAAGAATAAGATGAAGTTGTACCAAAGGATGAGGGAAGAATGGTTAGGATTGACACTGTTGATCCAAGAGACTGGACCTGTACTCAATAGTGAAATGATGATCCATGATACATTATATTTGGTGTTGAATATTATTCTGATTAAGAGATAGTAGCACATCATCCTTCTCCTCATGTTCTCGCTGAAGTAGAACACATTGCACCGACTTCACGAGGTGCACTTCCAACAGATCAGTTATTAGAAAAGCCAGTGCCCAGTGACTAAGTCACTAAGGCTGATTTAGAGATATTAGAGAATTGAATTTTAGAGTCAGTAAGATCTTTATTTAGATCAATAACTGAATCCTCTACTTCAATGATTATTTTGGATGCTGATGCTACATAAATTTCAATGATGGCGATACAAAAGATTCATCATTATTTTATTACTACAATTGAAAAAATACTTAGAAATAATACTATGCTGAGAGAAGATGTAAGGAGTAAGAGAAAAGAGTTGAACACTCTGACCACTGATTTCAAGACCACTTTTAGTGGTGTGATGGAAGTTCTTAAGAACTTGTTGACACATTAATTGAGTGTATATTTGAAGAAATTGAATGAATATCTTGAAAAAATGATCACTGTTCCATCCACTTCTTGAGGTGGGGGAGGTGGTTTTGCTGATTTAGAATCTCTCAAGGCTATGATAAGAGAAGAGAAGAAGAATCTTCAGCATGATTCAGACAAAGAAACCCTTGAAGGGTACATATAAATATAAACATTGCTTACAATATGGTAAGGAAATGAACAAATGAAGCCTCTACTACTCAGAAAGATATTAGAGATAAAGTGGATACATACTTTACTAAGACCTATACCATGCATGATCTCATCAATAGCATTATGGTTTCAGATTAAAATTACAAAATTCTTCCAGTAATAGAAGCCTTCTGGAAATAAGTAGCACAATTGAAGGAGTTTACACCTATCCTGAATAAATTCCTATAAATATTGATGATTTTGAGTAGGCCATGAAATATGGTGGTGAAATAATTAATGATTTCATCACGCTCATCAAGCCATATTTGATTGTTCAAGATGAAGCAATTGTGGTTCCTCTTACTGCTTCCATTGGCACTACCTCTCATCCTACTACTCCGATGACTATCTCCCATGCCCATTCCTAGATTCTATTAGTCAGTACTGAGCAACCTCAGAGCTGTGTGTTGTCAGAAAAAAGACCTATCCTTGCAGAAAATGTCCCTGCATGTGTTTCATAGCCTGGTGTTGTATTCAAACCGCCTCTTCCCAATGCCAAAATGAAACCTGCTGATCCTACTCATGATCCTTCAGATAAAGGCAAAGCACCTTAAGAGACAAAACCTTAATGGTGGATTGTTTATTTGATAAGAATTTATCTCTCTTTTTTTCCACTTATACCCTTTTGACAATTAATGGAAATGATTTTTGTCTTCTCTATGTTTGTAATTTTTCATTATGTTATTTCTCTTTCTTCATTCTCCATCTCTTATCCTTTTTTTCTTATCCCAAAAGGGGTATAAGGGTATAGTCATACATTATTCATTAAAGTTATAGAAATACATTATTAATTTTATGGGGAGAAACTCTGGCATAGGACACATGTCATCTACTCACCATCATATAAATTCATATATTCCCTCTGATCCATTATTTACAGGGGAGATTTGTTTATAAAAATAAAACAAAAATAATGGAAAGCCTTAGTTATATTGAAACAACGCATTTGTTGATATACGCAAAGTCAAGTAATTATTATTCCTTAATATCATATGTATTCCATACTCTGTGATTATGAAAAGGGGGAGATTTTTGGACCCTCTATGATAAAATGGTTTTCATAATGAAAAATAATGCCAATCTAAAAATTATATTATTTCATACCATTTAATATATCTAAGTAAATTTGTCATGTCATACTATACAATTCAGTAAAACAACTTAATAAAATCTATATAAGATTAAATATATTTAAAAGTGTATATTTTCATCTATTTATGAATGTCACATAATTTATTTCTGCTTTGTGTAAGACAGAAACATCATATGTTTCTCAGAGTCCCTGACACCGTTAGTTCAAACGACACATCGATGCACGACACATCGATGATCGAAAAAATGATAGGCAACACACTGATGACTGACCAGTCGATGGTGACACACTGATGCTCGACACATCGATGATCGACACACTGACGGATGACACAACAATGGTCAACTCATCAATGGAGGATTCACTGATGAATGAATCACCAACATGCGACAAACAGATATCACAAATGACTCATCGATACACTAAGTCACTAATACTGAAGGACATAACTCACCGATACTCGGAGTCACTGATGCTAACAGGCCGATTCTTATAGACCAATGATAACAGACTAATGATGACAGACTGATGATGACAGACCAATGCTGATAGACCTATGCTAATGGACCGATGCTGACAGACAGATGCCGACAGACCGATGATGAAACATCGTTGATGACAGACTGATGCAAATGGGTCACCAATATTTATGACTCACCAATAATCATAAATACTATTTCGAATTTATTCTTTAAAATTTATTCCTAACATCCATATATAGGAAAAATATTATTTCTAATTTTATTTAATGTTTCCTGTATGACTATTCATAGATAGTACGAGGTACATGAACATGGTGAGATATTCATTCCTATAGACCTTGAAATATAAAATTATTACATTATAAACAGTGCACATGGTGTTTGAGGCAGACCGGATGAATGTGATAAATAGTGAAAATAGAAGAACTCAATTTTTTTTAAATAACTCAAAGATGAGTACACAAGGAGTTCAACAAGGCATGTAAAAATTTACTGAATTTCTCTGAACATCCTATCATTGAAGAGATGAACTTTTCACACCAGGATGCTAGAGTACTGAAGTTGCGATACTCTGTTCTAAAGACATGTTCTAGTAGAGGACTCGAATATCATTTTATCTCCATCAATATCGTCCAGAACATTACTTCATAACATAGAGATATTTCTAAAATCCATTATTTATTATACCTCTATTGTGATATTGTGTTTATGTTTTTGAGCAGTGTGTGAATATGTTTCCTTCAAACACACTATTTTCTAAGCATAACTAGAGGATACTCAATATCCCCACACTCACTCTCTTTTTTCTCTAGTATCCCATGTAGAATAGTGGAAGTGTTCCAATGTGACCTATTTATTTTTTTCCCATGAATAAATGTGTTAGATGTCTAGTGTGACATGAAATGTCGTGTGTTCTATTGTGAACCCCAATCCATGGTGTGGATCAAAAAAATTATTAATATAAACAGATTAGTGGTAGGTGATTACTGTGTGTAGAGGACTAAGTCTTAGTTTGAGACTGAACCTCTTGTTTTTATCTGCTGTGTATTTGTATTTTAGTTTAATCTAATCTATGTTAAATTCATTTCAAATAAAACTAAATTTAACTTTGATATTTAGTTTAGAAAGTCTTTATATCTATTTTGAGTCAGTAGATTTGTTTTAAAATATAGAATAATTATTAGATAGGTAACGCTAAGAACTAATCAACCTTCTGAGAAATTATTTCAACATTCAATATTTTTATAAATTCTCTACAAACTGAATATGTTTATTTTTTAATAGGGGTATTTTTTTTAAAGTGCCAATTTTAATAGAAATAATTATAGAGACTCAATTCACGACCCTCTTGAGTCATCTAATCTAACCAACACATACCAAAATAATAACACCAGTACCTTATACTTAATGTGATGTTATTATAAATATGTTACAACTATATTCATTATTTTATCCTTCTTATGAATAAGAATGTCACCATACATGCGTACCTATGACTTACAGTCTCCACATCGGGGTGTAGTTCTTTATTCAATACCCTATTATTTGAATTTGTTATTTGGCTTGTTTCATGAAAAAGTATTTTTTGATTTGTTTCAAAAAAAATATTTAATTTTTTTGGAAATTATTTATTGGTAATAGATTTTGGAAAAATGGATTTTTGTGTTCATTTGAATATTGGACAAATAATGGTATGTAGTTAACACTGTCAATAATGGAATGGATAAGCGTATGAACATTCCCCAATAAAAAATAGAACGAATAATGGTTTGATGTTTTTCCATAAAAAGTGGGATGGAAAAGGTTTTGAACATTCCCCTATAACAATGGTTCACCAAGTAATTTCTTGGTGAAAGGATGACTCACCACTCAACAGTATAGAAAGTTCTATGGTTCCATGTATGTTCAGATGTGTGGATATGTGGACTAGAATGGATTATTCAAAAATGGATGTTTGGAAATGGGTTCAAAGTATTTGTTTGTTTTATTACATGGAAATTGATATGGTTTTTTAAAATTACCTTGAAATCGAAATTTTTATATATTATGACATTAAAATTTATAAATTGTTTTATAAAAAAAATTATTTAAATTTTATAACATTTTGTATCCTAGTGTCATGAGTAAGAAAGTCATTTGTGGAAAACCTAATTATTTTCATTACACCGCCTTATTTGGAACATTGGTTCATTTGTTTATATTATTAATTGAGGTATATATAATGGAAAAATATATCATTTATTTTCTAATTCATAAAAATAAATTGTGTTCAATTGTGGATATTTATAATAGAGAATATTAGGATAGGATTAGTTTTTTACATTTGATTATTTTAGTTTGTGGTATTTCTTTCAACTGTATACATTAATGTTTTTAGTATTCTACATTGTTACTATGTTATAATTATTATTATATGAAGTTTACTACTATGAGTTGTATACATCGACATCATGAGTCATTTTTTTTGTAATTATTTATGGTGTATTGGTAATGTTATTTTAATTGGAAAAGGTAAAATCATCTCCCAATTGCAATTAATCCTTGGGAATTTATTTTGTGCGTTCGACATCTAGTGGATGGCTTCTGAGGAAAATTAGAAATTCTTCATTGAATTATGACTATGAGGAGTGGAGGGTTGTTACAAATATCAAATATAAAAAACCTAACCAAATTCATTGGATGTGGGGGTTTCCTAAAAAAATTCCAAATAAAATTCAAATATCAATTTCATCTAAATTGGGTTTTCATTAATCCAATTGAATGACTTTATATTAAAATTAGTAAATTTATCATTGAATCATTTGAAAATTATTAAATGGAACCACTAATAATAGATGACATGATCTAATAACCAAACTTAGGCAATTTGATTCAGAAACGAAGAAATTTTAAACCATTGATTCAATAAACCATCCAACATTTATGATAAAAAAACCTGGGGATTTGATCATTACACAACATGGAGATCTAAAAAATAATAAGAAGGATATAACAATAGTGTGGGATATATAGAATGGGCGAAGAACTCTTACCATAGAGAGAATAAATGGTGATAAACTAAATTCAATCCCCCATATATATGGTTTAGTGGAGCCAAAATTGGTTCATATGAGCTCCATGTGCCTAGGATATCTTCCAACACTGATTTAGTGTCAATAATTGGTCTAAATAGTGGTTTGTAAAATTTTAATAAATTTTAATAATTATTAAATCCCATGTGCATGGTTTTCTGGTCATATAAATATATGTTTCTAAACTGTTGGCCCAATTTATTGGAGTTTAACGATTTCTCTTTGGGGGGGTCACGTTCTGAAAAACATCTCAGTAAATATGGAAACCTCCATAACCTAGGAATTCTTGGTTTTCAGTAACAGGGAACACCATTTTAGAAGTCTGTGCACTATCCATCCATAGTCCAATATCCTTAATGAATATTAAAATTTATTTCTGAATGACCACAGATGAATCCAAAATAAATAATTACCAAAACAGGGATAAGGATTACCAAAAAATAGTAATGTAATGTTACAACCACCTTAGCATATTAGATTTCTAGACCCAAAAATCATATTAATAATCTTCTATTAGAAAAATAAATCCCACTATTCACTCATCAATACCTCTATATCCTATGTATCATGAGTACTATAACTGTGATGTAATGGTACCCAAACTAAAGTTATCTTCGACCAATTAAGTTCATTATTTTATGAATAAAATCTCATCACATTATTCTTATTTGTAGATAAATCTGGGTCAACTACAAGATTACAATAGCTTAGAACAAGAGATGGATTATAATGATAATTTCATAAATTATTACATGGATGATATTATTGATCAATGTATATTTTCGTGTATGTTCTAAATATTATGCCACATTTTATTTTGATAGATAATGTTATCCTTGTTTCTCATAAACTAAAGTATCTCTTTGTTCGATCTAATGTTCTGGGTACAAGTGATCATTAAGTTATGGACAATATTTTCATGTCAGAGTGTCGAGTCAATAAAATTGATTCTAAAACAAAGGAACTTTATTGTAATATTAATTATTTGGTTCACATGATATGGTATCCTTTTTATAATATTCCTGAAACATTGGATAGGTAAATGCTTATGAGTGAACAGTGGCCTCATCTTTTTGAAATGGAAGATTATTACAAGTATTTATGGTGATATAAAGAATCTTTGGTGGGGAGGATATACCAACCTATTACTATTTTCCATTATTACCTGACCCCTATTTTTATAATGTTTTATTTGGTATTAGTCTTGTGTTATATCAGGATGAATTTTTAATATTTTTAATGGACGTTGGGTAAACCATGTGCCAATTTTTCATTCCCCAAGATCCTTCAAAAAATTTAAAAATTCATCATGAAACTATAGAGGATGAATATATCTAAATAATTATCAAAATATGGGATGTGGTGTCCCTAAAAATAGTAAATAGAAGTTACATCCTCCTAACTTTATTATAATTCTATCCCAAATAAATCTTTTTAAGAATTTGGTATATCCAAAAGATGAGGTCGTTATTCTCTAATCAATGCCTCTCTGTCTCTCCCAAATAGCATAAGTATTAGAAATTTTATACTACAACACTAAAACACAAGGCATCTTCATCCGACAAAGTACCATGTTTCAAAATCAACTATCTCAACAAGAGTAACAGTCACAGATATATCAGGCTTATCCCCAACATCACTCCAACTCAAAACATGTTATTTATCAGAATCATACTTTTTTAGTTGATATAAATGGAATAATTTATATATATATGTCAATAATGGATTCCCATTTATCACATATTCCATTGTAAACTTTCATACAAAACATGTTCTTGGTATCTCATCTATAAATCTATCATTAAGATTCTATTCATGTTCTGAGTTGGAGTGATCTTGAGGATGAGTATGATTTATCTATGGAAAAGAATCTAGACTATATAGTTGATACTAAAACCAAGGATATTCAGAAAAAATAATATACATTTGGATTGAGTTATATGAAAATAAAATTATTATAGTCATGATACATCCGAGAGATATAGAATAAATGGTGAGAGAATTGTTGACTCATCTATTTGACATGTAATATTCCTAATTGGATTTTTGGAAAATGAATCTGTCTATGGTGGGGTGGTTTTAACATCATGTTAGTATATTCTGGAACTCCTTATCCAATATTATAATAATTATATAGTTGGCATTCATATAGGGTTGTTTCAGGACTAATTTTTTATATTTTTGAATGTTATTGGATTTTGAATGGTTGCCTCACAGTTCTCCTAATAAGTGTTCCATGCTAGTGAAAACCATGCAAACCTAAGAAGTGGGTTTTTTCATGGTAGGTGCGCATTTTTCACACCAAGTTCCTACAAAGGATAAATAGTGAATCCCCGCAAAAGGGGGCACATATAACTGCACACTATTTTGGAATATTATGAGACCTAGGCCATCTAACCTCGCATTCTAGATAAAATTATTCTAGAAATCATTAAAATTTTCTCAACCCGCCATTTATATTGATCATCAACTCTAACTCAGGATTGGACTATTTCCGAGGAATTTAGACCTCCAAAAAACAAATTTCAGTCTGAAAAACCCTCTTTATGGTGGATTATTTCTAGGAGATCATAATTCAATATCTCCCCAATAAGTGTCATTTTCATGTTATCTATCTCGTACTATCTTCTTCTATCCTCCATAGGGTTTGTTTGATCTATGTGTTGTTTTTTGGATCTAACCTACATTGTTTAATATCATGAAACTGGGTTTGATTCATAGATCACCATTTTCGATATTCTTATTTGGCTAATCCTAATGTGGAGTGTGTGTTACAAAATCTTGTTATCAATGGTTGGTTGTTCAGTTTAAGATTTCTAATTTATTTAGCAATTATTTTAATGATTTTAATTTAATATATGTCAATTGGGTTCTGTAAAATACAATTCTTTTCCAATAAGTATTTTATTTTTTCATTGGCATGGAATTTTGGGAAAACCACCAATTCTATTGAATTTGGGTGTGTGTGTGTGGAATTTGATGGAAAATTGTGGAATTAAACTATGGAATTTGAATAGTGAAACTAATTTTTTAAATTGTTTTCAAATTTTTATTTTTAAAAATATGGATTACTATTTTTGATAATAAATTATTGGTTTTATAATGAAAAATGAATAAATTTATTAAAAACCTATTTTGGGTTTTAAATGGACATTTTCATATTGACATAGAAAATGGGTTATTTGTATTATATATAGTTTTGCGAAAAATTTACCATTATTCATTATTGCATGAGAACATGAAATACTATGTAGTTAGTGAGTTATTTGGGACAACACTAAATTTATGCTTTAAAACTATAAATAATATAGTTGGTTACATCTCTGATGTTATGTTTAAGTTTCATCTTTGACTAGTGTTCAAGGTACAGGTGTACAACTATATCTATGAGCACTTAGTAGAGGGTGTGAGTATCCCATAACTTTAAACTATCATACCTCATTCCACTTGACCATGTTTCTCATTATTTATTAATTATATATATTATATTTTTTAAAACTCTTTTTCACATTAGATATTAATTTATATAAAATGATTATTAATCGATTGTTTTGAAGCACTTCAATCAATTGGAATATAAATAATGATTTATTTTTCATGTTAATTTTAAAAAACATGCATGTTTATTTTTATTTGAAAGATCTCTATGGTAAAATAATGTGGAATATTTTTATTGAATCCTTGGTTAGAACCTACTAGGCTATTAACAGACACCCTACCTATGCATTCAAGGGTTTTTAGAATTCATCTATTCAGGTTCGACTAAGGTGAAAACACTACATGGGGGTTTGTAGTTACTAATGATCTTTGGGCAATGAACATATGTTTCCATTAGGAATTATGGTTTTTGTAGTTTTTCCTAGTAATATGATTATGTACATTGAGTATTTTATAATTGTTTTACATCTATAATAGTTCCCAGTATGGAGTTTTCTTTTTTCCATACTGGCTTGTAACTCTTTCTTCCATTTTTCTAGTATAAAATGTGTTCCGACAATGATATTGTGTAAAGACAGGTGCTAGTTGCCAACCCTTGGGTATTGATAATGAGAATCTGGCTATATTAAAATCAAATTGGTTATCAAGGTTCCCAGTTACCTTTGATGGATCGCTACATGATGAAATAAATATGCCTTTTACACATTTAAAAAAATCTTAAATAACTTATTATGATAAAAAATAAAAAATTAAATATTAATAAATTGAAATAATTTTAAAGAATTATTAAAAATAAATTACAGAACTAAATGTATTGTAGAAAATATAATTCATGAAATAATTTTAAATAAAATAGAGATGCATGAAAAATATCCTTGGATAAAGGAGAAATAAGGTGGTAATTTTCTAAAAACATATTCTCACATGTTTCATATACAAAAGGGAGGATAATTAAAAGAATAATTTAATTTTATAAATAATATAGGTATTAGATTATATTTTTTCATAGAAAATAAACACAGAATTATAGTAAATTAGATTCAACCATAAATAATCCTTATAGAAAATGACATCGCAGCCTAAATCATTACATTATGTCAGGAAATCCATCACAATTTATCCTATGATAATATATAATTAAATTAAATTTTTGATCCCATATATACCATTACGATAATTTTAATTTTCATAATATATAAAATTATATAACAATTTTAAATTTTGTATTATCTAAAAACTAATCAATAAAATCATCGTTTATGTGTTTACTAATCTATTTCTCATGCATATTTTGGATTGATAATTCCATCCCATTCATAATTTTTATGGTTTCATAGAAAATCAAAAATCAAAAAATTCACTGAATTATTTATTAATTATATACAATTTTATAACCCTTCTTATTTGGTTATTCTGAAGACTGAATTTGAACACTTCATGGATATGGTCATTCGAACATACGTGTGAGTAATGTTTTCATTTCCCAATGAAGATTTAAGAATAAAGAAAAATAAAAATATAGCATTAAAAAATTATAATATTATCATAGATATCCAATATATACATTTTATAAAAAAATATTACCATCCATGTGTGTAGGACATTAAAAATGCGTCTCATCACTTTTAGAGGTGCTAATCCACATGTATACATGAATGATGTTATCGTTCCGAGTAATATGTAAAATAAAAATAAAATTGATTCAAAATTAAAATAAAAACATTTAAATATATTAAAAATGCATATTTAATCACTTATATTTTTTACAGATGTTTTTGAGGAGGTACTGTAAAAATGATACTCTATATATATCGGAGATGACATTAAATCGTGTTTGGGAAGAAACCATTAACATAAAGCTCAATCGGTCAACAAATGGTATTTTGGGAACACTAAAATCACTATGAAATAGGTGTAGAAAATAATATGTCATTTTCATAGGTCTTGGAAAATATATATGTCTTAGAAGGTGTGAATAAATGAATTTAAGATGTTTCTTTTTTATATGTGAGGTTGGTAGAAAACCATTTTATACCAAAGACATACAAATATCTTAAAGTAATATTTTGGGGAAAGTGGAAGAAATGAGAACCAAGTCAATATATAAGATATGGGTGGGTGAAAATACTCTTAACTAATAACATAAATTGATGTTTTAAATATAATTTATGATGTCACTATATGGTTAAACCCTATGTTAATCAGTATAATAATTAAATAGTGATAAACATTTATCTTGGTTATTATTAATTAGGAATAAAAATATGTGTTACCACACATAAAAATTTTGAACCATAGTTATAAATATAAATAATATTTTTTATATTAAAATTATTTAATTTGAAAATTCTTAATTTTTTAATATGACTCGAAAAATAAATAATAACCATTTTACACATATTCATTTTTTTGTATAACACATAAGTAATTATTATATATTACTTATAAAAACAAATAAATAGTTAAAAAATATTTAATATATTATCTAAAAATATCTTTAAATATAATTTAAAATAAAGATATATTTAATTTATTAAAATAAAAACACATTTTGTATGTAAAATCAATTTTCAGGAAAACATATCATTTTACATTTAAATGATTTTATTTTCATTTTAAACCAATATATATCAAATTAAATATTTTTATACATGTGTGAAAATTAATTAATAATAACTATAATAATCAAAATTAATTGTCATATAATGAATATATGAGAAAAAATTCATAACCCAAATACATTCAAATAGTTCTTTAGGACTAGTATTTCAACTATTTTGAATTATAAACTAGTTTAGATAATAATATTTCAATAAAATATAAAAAAAATTCTTAGTTTTATAACCTAAAAGTATTATTCAAATAACATTTGAGTTATATGATTCAAAATATAATGAAATTTTTTTATCATAGAAAAATATATTTCAAAATCTTGGGTTTGGACATTCTACCCCCTTCAAATAAATTTTCACTCAAAATTCAATCACAATGAAATAAAAAAACAAGGTTACTTTTTCCCCATTATATTCTCTTGTGACCATGTTTTATTATAAAAATTACCCATCCATAGATATCCTTAACTTAGATTTTGGTATTATTTGGGAGAAAGAAGTTATTCTAGGAAAATTTAACCATTTTATGTTTTTTATATCAACATCCTTTGTAATACATTGAGGATTATCATAGCATTTCATCTAGGGTATGAATGGTGTTTCATACAAACCAACACTCTAATAATTTTATATAGATCTAAATATCAACATAATATTCAATAAAACATTATGAATGACCCCAAACATCGATGTGAGACTCATATATTGATTTTATATGTTTGAGAGTTTTACAACATACTATCATACCACATCCATAATATACAACCTAGAGATCCTAAAATGTGTGAAATCATCTCAGATAGTACAAAAATATGTTGATATCAAATAAATATTGAAATAAAAACTAAAAAAATTATTCCATTAAAATTATTGTGTGATTCTAACAACAAGATTCCACGTGATTTTTTATATTTCCACACTAGAAAGAGAAAATGGTTATAAAATCCACATATAATTCTATCTCTTATCTTTAACATAGTAGAATACCAAGCATCAAGATATATACAATATATTTCCCATCATCATGTTATCCCAGCATAAGTTCTCTTTTAGATCTATATACATTCTATACATCATGAATGAATAATGAATTATGATATATTAACTATAACTACGATATCATTCATAATTTATAGTATTGATGGAGCACATAATTTATTCACCAATTATATAATTCTATCACTGTCATTAAGGATTTCAATAAAAATCATAATCTCCATTTTCATCAACACATATTACTTTTGTACAACGTCCACCATAACATGAATTGATGTCTGAACATTCATCTAAAAAATATATAATATAACATCCAATGATTTCCTAGTATGTTATCTCTTTAAATTCACTCAATAGCTTCTGCTACACACAACAACGAGTTCAAGACCATCACAACCGATCAGACTAGCAATTTAAAAATAAGTTATTAATGGTATTAAACTAATTTTGAATTTCATATTTATCCTACATAAATTTATCATTCATTATTTTTTTTCATAGACATAATATATGGACAAATTCATTTTTTTATATAAAAGAAGTATTTTACACAAAATGCTGTTTTTTTACTTATTAATGGAAAAAAAATTTTAAATAAAATATTTTAAACATTTATATATTCAATTTGATGAAATTAAATTCATATTTATAATTTGGACATGAGAATTTAGTTTCGATAAATGCTTTGTAATTTTCTAATAACTTTTATATTTTTATGAATAGTGAAAAAATACTAAATTTTAATTGAAAAGGTCATTTTTGTCAAAATAATTTAAAGTGTTAAATTATAAATTTGGGTAGGTTTAAGGTATAATTAGATTAAATTTTTAATATTTAATCTAATTTTGTTCATGAGATGCAATTTCACTTTTTAGTTAGGCATAAACACATGTTAATCTTTTTTGTAGTTTTTACTTCTTCATAACCAACTTTTTGGTTTTGACAACCAGAAATAATTTTAAAATTTTATCTAAAAATTATGTGCATTGAGTTATGAAAAATGTATTAAATATTTCGTATTAGGAGGTCCAAATTGTTTAAATATATAACTTTTATTTTTAGACATTATGAATAGTAACTCTATAAAATGATTTATTTATCATGTTTAAATGGTCGATATAGTAAATAAGGGAGAAAACTATTATTATAATAATTCTAAATTTCCATAACACGTGTAATAAACCTATTGGATGATACAAGTCTGACCATAGGAATCCATGGGTCGATTTTGGGACTCTATGGAGCCCCTTGTATGTGAAAATGGCACTATAAAAATTATTTTAAAGATAGGGAAAATGCAACAGAAACATATTTACTTTAGTAAAAATAATTTATATGAGGTTATATAATGGATCTCATTGACTATAAAGATTATATTTAATGTGAAATTATTTCCTACATCAGGTTAAATTGTTTATAATTCTTAGATATTAAATAATTAAATTTATTTATTAAACAATAATGAGGAAATATTTTTCTTATTAATGAATGAATCATATAAATGATATTATAAATATTAAAATAAATGTAAATTGAAACTTTTGAAGCCAAAAATAAATTTTATAGGTGAATATGAAATTTTATGGATGATTCAATGTATTTTTTTTCTATGTAATCAATTTTTTATGGCATTCACAAAAACCAAATACTGAATAGTGTCAAAATTGACAAAAATGAGTTTATAAATCAAATACTATTTTATTAAATGATACAACATTGAAAGAAATATATGGTTCCATAAAAGTACTTAAATAAATTTAGATATGTTATTAATGAACCACTTGATGTAATCTTGAAGTTTGTATTAAATTTATTAACCATATAGTGTAAGAATATAAGAAGACATGGTAAAAAGTTAAACTATTTAACTAAGAGTTAAGTCTAAAAGATAAGGTTAATATGGTGATATAAACGTGTCTAAAACCTATTTTTTATGGGTTTTAGACCCATTCATGCTTTAAACACTATATAAATTAATTTTTATCTATTATAAAATGAAAATGAGTTTAGAATAAATTAATATTTCACAATTTTCCTAAAGTTCCCTCGCCTCTCTTATAAAAGAGTACTTCCACTTCTCATAATTTCACACATCCAAAAATATTTGGCTCATCCAACCCCTAAACAAATATCGTCCCAAATATACTCACATCAACATAGAGTCCTTAAATTAATCATAAATCCAACCTATGAAGACATTTTGTTCAAATTGAAAGGATAAACCTGAAGAAGGAAAAATTACTTCATCACCGCATTCAAAGTTATTTTCATCTTCCACTTCATATTTTGATTTAGTTTATGTACCAAAATAATTAATATAGTACCTTATAGATAATTTTATTCTATTAAAAATATTGTAAAATGATATTCATTATTCTCTCCATCATATGAATGAAAAATTACACAAACGTCTGTACGTACGGCTTACCGTCTCTATGTCCTGGTGTAGATTGTTATTCGACACTACATTATTTGGATAGGTATTATAAAGATTCTAACTGATGTAAATGAAAATTTTTTCATGTTAATTATTATCTATATATAATATAAAATACAATTATAGAAAATTTAACCAAAAATAGAATGAAATTGTCACCCATACGTATGTACAGATTACCGTCTCCACAAGAAGATGCGATTAATTTCCACACTCACAATTCAACGAATATTATAAATATATATATATAAGTATGTAATATATTAAATAATAATTGTACTGGAAATATATTTTTTTATTGACATATATCTCATTCTCATACATCCGTTCAATACAATATGAAAACAAAAACAGTATTTATGCGTATGTACATCCTATCATCTCCACATACTGTGTTATCAATTTCATATATCTATATTTAATATATATTTATATTTGGAATATATGTGATACATAAATAATTAATTATATTTTGGAAGAAATTAAATAATGATATATGTGATATGATTATGAGTAACAATATAAAACACGTATGATAAAGAAAGCGACTATTACCTAAAATGTTATTTTAAGATGAAAATTTTAATTAAATGGTTTTTATAATGTCATAAATGAATCATTTTTTATATTATAAACATTAATATGGTTAATATTTAATATAATAACATATTATTGTCATTATAAAAGAGGTTAAATGTACCCTTGAACAAAAAACGTACAAGGTATGGTTTATTTCCCCAATCTCATTATTGTCCCAGATTGTTTATTTATATGTATCTACGGGGAAATATATATCATCAATGTACACGATTCATTAAAATCTTTTAAAAATGAATCTTTTATGGTTTTATGGAAGTGACTCTTTAACTAGATCACCATTTTAAATGTTTTTAACGATTTATTTTCTAAATCTTTTTAATTAATGTCCATGTTTTCTAAATGTGTTTAAGGAATTCTTTATGTGGACATTATTGTTTTGAGGTTTTAATTTATCTCAAAAGTTTCAATATGGTATAAGACACATTTATTCAAAAATATCTTTTAAATTAATTTGTTTATAAATTCTGATACTTTTAAATGATTTCATGATAAGGGGTGTTTCTCTCAAAGAGTTTTATTGATTATTTTAAAATATGTTAATATCCTTTATTGGATGTTATTATTGATTTTGGTTGATTTATTATAATAAAATATTCCATATTTTTTCGAATGAGTTATGATATGCTGGATTGTGGATGAGTTTTTTTAACCTATTCTTGATTTATGGTAAAAGTATTGACCTTTCATATGGTAGTTTTAGTACAAATGATAATGTTTTATTTCACCATTTTTCATATGAGGAATGCATTAGACATAGTAAGTGATGGGCATGGCTTGTAAATGCCCCTTGATGAATTGGTAGTTATGATGAGACAAATTAGTTTCTTGGCACAGGTCCTTGAAAAAATAATTATTTGTAGTCATGGCATGAGGACATGATGATGTGGTTATGATATCTGACATTATGCATTCCCTCTTTATGAAATTTTTTATTACTTTTTATTATCATACTAGTAGAATATCAATGTGCATGTTTATTTGGTAATGTTTGATTTATTTTTTCGATATTATGTCACATCTATGTTTAAAAGGCTGCTATTTTTATTACACATCTTTCCTTAGAATTTTATACCCTCTAGTAAATTATTTACCCTTACTGAGCATCTGAGCTCTCCCCTTTCTTCTATTTTTTTCCCAGGATTCAAATAAGTGTGTTATGATTGATATATATGGTTATGATAGGGGAATACTGGCGTTTTCAAAGGATTATTTATGTTGTGTTTTATTCTTGAATGTGTAATGTAACATTCATGTATGTAATCTATTTTCCAAGATTGCTAAACTGATTGGTTAATCAAGAATTTATTCCTTATAATCATGCCAATGTATTAAAATAATGCATCGGCTCCATGCCTTTTGGGTCAGAGAGCTACAATTGGTATAAGAAGAAGTTCTCCAATTACTTTGGAAACTAGATTAGAAAAATATAGTTATAGAACATTAAACTAAGATAGACTTTGAGGACTAGTATTGAAGAACATCCAATATTTTGGTAACGTAAGAATTATGTGGATTTTCCATGAAATACATCCATGTCATGATACTATAAGTGGACGTGGTTCTGGTATAGATGTACCTAGGAGTGAAAACACAGACAAGGAGTTTCAGGCTTGATCTGGGGTATCCTATTACATGACAATGGGAAATACAACACACCTAGTTTGACACTCCTGGGGGATTTGGTTATGATAATTCAAATTTTAATTACAAATCATTATGAAGGATTTATGAGTAAATATGTTTTAAAATAAAAAAAAATTATTATTATTATATTATATCTGTGAAAACATCAATTAAAGGTTATAATTTCTCTTGTTATGTTTTTATAAATCATGATATGATCTATCGTAGTGTATGTCGTCATTTAGAAATGTTTCCCAGTAGATTGAATAAATACTCCAACAATGTGTATTATCCAAAGAGTCAAAAGGTCATATATTTCATAGTCATAAGCAATAATTTATAAGGGGAATAGTCTCCCATGTATTCTAATCATATGAAGGCATATTATCACATGTTAATAAGATAAGTAATAAATTATCAACGTCCTCTGGAATTAAAGGGAAGAAATATAATAAGAGGGTGATGGAGAAAATGATGGATAAAGTGAGGAGGGAAAGAAATATTTTACCACAAGTGATAACTATATAAAGGATCACTTTGGTAAATGCTTGAAGTGAATGGTAATTTGTTATAAGTGTGGTAAAAAGGACACCAAGTACATGATTTCAAGGGTTAGAAAAAGGATTCAAAAGTATAATGTTTCATCTGCACGGAGTTGGGACACCACCATAGATGAAGAGGAATGAATGGTGTTCTTATGTTGTTATTAAAGAATTTTGTCATTTAAGTGTTGTATCAATGTTGCACTGGTTATTTGAAATATTGAAATAAATAATGATTATACTGCAATAAAATTTCATTGTGGATTTGTGATTGAATGGTACTATGAAGTGACTCAATATCAAGTTAAACCAATTGTAAAATATATGGTTGAGAAAAGATATACCTTACTATGGTTCTGATACAGAGGTAGTGATTTTGGAATAAGATATAGTTGTGTTGTATAAAGTATATTGTATATTATTGGAAACCTTGGAACTAATTAATGGTTTTTTCTTCAATCATTGTTCGGGATTACATCATTTTTGGATTTAAGGAGTATATCCAATATTCAATGTTTTACAGAAGGAATAAAAATTGAATAAATATTCAAATAAGGTTTTATATTAATTCAGGTTATTACCATGTTTAAATAGAATACATGATTAAGGTACTCACAAGTTTATTTGTGATAAAAGAGATATTAATTATGTTATTTTATCCTTCCTTATAAATTTTTGGATTGTGAGTTTGGACACATGTATTTTGGATATGTCTAATGGTTGTAATTGAGTAAGTTGAATAGTTGATATTTTTTAGAGGTTAAAGTATAATTTATTGAATACATTAACCTATCCTTTTGGTTCTCAACCAAAATTTTTAGGATTAAATAAATAATTGTGGACCGTCTGGTTTATCAAATGTTCATCATGTGTAAAATAAACATTTTTGAAGATTCATTCATTACTATAAGGGATGAATGAAAAATAGATCGAAAAAACTACCAAATAATGAAAACATGACTATGAAAGGTAGCGAAATCAAGTATATTTTCATGATTTCATATCAAGATAGTAAATTAATCCATCCTCCTCAAAAAAGAGTATCTAAAAAATTTATTATCCAAATACCTTATGTCTGGTTGAACTATTGATACTTTAAATCATCATAGAATGATGACAATGAGTCCCTAAATGTTTCATTTATTGTTCACTTTCTTGTGATAAATGACCTCAATTACTCCCTATAAATAATTAAATTTTCCCTCAAATTATGTGTTTATAATTATAACCAATTTTATTCTATAAAAACTTTAATTTGGTGGTGAACTTTCATTTCCCATTCAAATTTATTATGACTGAATTTTTGAAACCCTCTTTCTGATTAGGGTTTCCACAAAGGTATTTTATATATTAAAACTTTTATTTTCATTTTACAATTTTAATTTGCGAGTATTAAATTTATTGAAGGAGGTTATAATGTAACACTACAAGATTTCATAGAATGATATCTCTTTAAAGTAATTCAATAGCTTGTACTACACGCAACACCGAGTTCAAGTGCATCACGTCCTATCAAACCCGCCATTTAAAAAGCGGTTATAAATATTATTAACCAAATTTTTATGTATAACCTATATAATTTTAAAATTTATCATGTTTTGTTTCATAGAAATAATATAAGGAAAAATTCATTTTTTCAGATAAAATATGTATTTTTCATAAAAAATGTTATTTTTTTCCTTTCAATAGAGAACCCTTTTTTAATTCAATATTTGAGAATTTTATATATTCAATTTGATGAAATTTAATTTCTCTTTATAATCGGGACATAAACATTTAGTTTGGATAAAGTTTTTATATTTTTCAGATAACTTTCATATTTTGATGAATAGTGAAAATTACTAAATTATAATTGAAAAAAACTTTTTTAAGAATAATAATTTATAGTGATAAATTAAATATTTGAGTTGTTTTAAAATAAAATTAGATTATATTTTTATCATTTAATAAAATTTTGGTCATATAATGTAATTTCACTGTATAATTACAGTTAAACATATGTCAATCTTTTGATATTTTTTACTTCCTACAAACCCTCTTTTTTGGTTTTGAACACTAGAATTATTTTTAAATTAATTTATGCAACTTTTATAATTTGAATTTTTAAAAATGGATTCTATATTTGTAATCAGGAGCTCCAAATTGTTTAAATATGTAACTTTAATTATTAGTCATTATGAATAGTAACATCAGTTAATATTCTATTTACAATGGTTAAATGGTAAATATGGTAAATATGGGTAAAACTAATATTAAAATAATATTTAATTACTCTATCAAGTGTTATAATACTATTGGATGATACAAGTCCTACCATGGTCATCTTTATTCGATTTGGGGACCCCATTGATCCATTTTTAAGTGAAAATTACTCTTTATAAAAATTAATTTAATGATAAGGATAATGTAACAGAAACCTATATCTTTTAGTAAAACAATTTTTATATGAGGTTATATAATTGATCACATTCACTATAAATATCAATTTTCAGGATCAAAATATTTCCTACATCATGGTATTATTTTTTAAATTTTAGACCTTAAATAATTAAATGTATTTATGGCACAACAATTGTGCAGTATTTTTCTTTTTTATGAATGAATCAAATATATGATATAATAAATATTAAAATAAATGTAAATTAAAAATTTTGATGCCATACAATAATTTTCATGGTTATTATGACATATTAGGGATGACCTATAGTATTTTTTCAAAGTAATCAAGTTCTTATGACTTTTTTAAAAAATAATTACTAAATAGTGTAAAAATAAACCTAAAAGTTTTATTTAATATAAATACTATTTTATTAAATGATATAATAATTCATAAAATATGATTATATGAAAAACGAAATAAATAATATTTATATAAATCAATAAATTACCACTTGAGGTTATCTTGGTAGTTTATAGTATGTTAATTCATATTATAGTGTATGAATATAAGAAGACCTAGTAAAAGTTAAACAATTTAACTAAGAGTTAAATCTAAAAGATAAGCTTTATATTGTGACATAAACTTCACTATAAGAAATTGGATGGGAGATGTTCAACAAATAACCACTTTAATGTCAAATGTAATCTATTTGGAGCTACTAGAAATAGAAATTAATTTTAGAATAAATTATTTTTTCAAGGTTTTCCTAATATACGCCAAACCTATCTTATAATACGGTACACAATATTCTCTTAAATTCACACCACCAATTCCATTTGGCTCGGCCACAACCTACTTTAAACTCTTCCCAACAACCCTCACATCAACCTAGAGGCCATACATTGATCATAAATCAAACCTATGGAGCCTTTTGTTCATATCAAATGGTATAACCCGATAAAAAGATAATTACTTAATCACCTCTTTCAATGTTCTTTTCTTCTTCCAATTTCTATTTCTTTGTAGTTTCCATACCGAAATAATAACTCCAATACATTATACATAGTGTGATTTTATTATAAATATGGTACTACCATATTCATTATTCTATCCATCCTATGTATGAAAATGTCACCATACCTGCGTAAGAACGACTTAATGTCCCCACGTCATGGTGTAGTCTGTTATTCAAAATTTCATTATTTGGATGAGTATAATAATGAGTATAACTGATATAAATAATAAATATAAAATTTTAATGATTGAATATATATAATATACCATTTAATTACATAAAATTTATCCCTCAATAGAATTAAATTGTTTCATGTGTGTATGTATGGCTTATCATCTCCCTAGAGCGATGTGATTCATTTCCATGTTCACTATTCAATAAGGATTATAAAAAATTATATAAGTATGTAATATATGACATAATAATGATACTGGAAATATATATATATATATATATATATCTGTGATTGTGTGTTTTTTTTGTATTTACATATATCTCATTTTCTTTCTTCCATTCAATACAATATGAAAACGGAAACAACATTTATGCATACGTACGGCCTACCATCTCCATAAACAGTGTTTTCCATTTCATATATCTATATATTGTACATGTTAATATTTTAAAATATATGTTATTAATAAATAATTTTTTATATTCTGGAAGCATTAAAATAATGATGTAGGTTATACGATTAAGAATAACAAATTAAAACACGTACAACAATGAAAGTGATTATTAACAGAAATGTTATTTTAAAATTGAAATTATTCTTAAATGGGTAGTATAAAGTCAAAAATTAATAAACCATGATATCATAAATACGAATATGGTTCTGGTATAATTTGATAACATATTATGGTCATTATAAAAGAGGTTAAGAATACCCTCGACCAAAGGAAATTACAAGGTAATGGTTATTTCCTAAATCTCATTATTATCCGAGATTATTTATCTGTAAGTATATACTGGGACATATTTATCATCTATGTCCATGTTTCATTAAAATGTTTCAAAAATTAATCATTTAAGGTTTTATAGAAGTTACTATTTAACTAGATATTCATTTTAAATGTTTTTAATGATTTATTTTTCTAAATCTTTTTAATTCATGTCCATGTTTTCAAAATGATTTAAGGATTTATTTATGTGGGAATGATTGTTTTAAAGTGTTAATTTTTTTCAAGATATTCCAAGTGGTATGGGACTCTTTAATTTAACAATCTATTTTAAATGACTTCCTTTTTAAATTTTGTGGCTTTTAAATGATTTCATGAAAAGGGGTATTTCTCTAAAAGATTTTTCTTGATTATTTTCTATTATGTCAACATCCTTAATTGGACATTATTCTTTCTTGAGGTTGTTTTATTATAATACAATCTTCCATATTGTATTGAATGAGTTATGAGATGTCTGAATTTGGATGTTTTTTATACCATTCATGGTTTATGGCTAAAGTATTGATAATTTCATGCTAGTTTCCCTGCGACTTTGTTTGTTATACATTCAATAAAATGTTTCTCCCCAACTATTTGAGATAAATATCCCTCATTAACGGATATTAAGAGAAATATAATTATATTAGGTTCTAAAGGAAGTCAATATGTATCCTTACATTGATTGATTATCACTGTTTTGTTCATTATATGAAATGTTACATACCCTACTCTGAAAAAGTATGGGTTCTATATAATGTAATCAAATCCATGACTAAAATCCCATCATGTTCTATAAGAGAGGGAATAACATGATTATATATAAAAACACCTATCAAAGTTATGATATGGATATGAGTTGAAATCATCATATCCTTAATATGTTTCTTGGATAATTCAACATAAAATCATTGAGGTGGTGATTCAATATCTATAAAACATTATTTATAGATTAAATTTTTAGTAGAACAATAATAAAATATGGCATTTTTAGTTATTGAGTATATGATTTGGTGTACCTCTCACCACATAATATTAATGACCCACATTGGATATTGTGATGAAGTGAGATTTAAAATTTTCACATAGATTAATAAGTTGTTCACATTGATAATTTATTTAACCATTATATTCTAGAACTGATATGAAAAATTCATATACTTCTTTTAGTTGAATAATTATCTATAGTTGGGTCATTTTTTTGAGCTAAATTCACATTTATTTTATTTTATTTCATCATTATATATCAATAGAATTAAATATTTTAATGTCTTAAATATTCACACTTGAATCATTTAGTAGTCCCCTTATGGAAATTTCATAATTCTTCTTCTGACACATATAGCATAATGAAAGATCCAATTTCATTATTATAATGATTTTATTTTTTAAATTTCCCTAAAAATTCACTATTTTTTTCTTATTGTAAGCTTGATAATTATATAAATCATTATTCTATATTTATAGTGATTGTAGATCAATATACTTCTTTTTATATATTAAAATCCATGGTAGGAAATTCCGTTTAGGAAAAAGGTTTCCAGACACCATAGAACTAATAAATTATTTATTTATGGGTTAATTATAAAACATGAATCATAAATCATAAATCATTTAATGTTTTATTCATATTAACAGGTAAATTTAATATTATTTTTTTAAGATCATGAAATACCCATTCAATTTTCCGGATTAAAATTATAGGAACGTATATATAGTGACCCTACCATCCTTACATTATTGTTAAATCATTTCAATGATAAAAATCATTGAAGCATTACTCAACCATGATCCAAAGGTTTAGTTTCTTTGTAAAAATTTGAACATACGAAAATATTACATAATTAATAATAAACATTATTTTATTTTATCTTCTCATGATTCTTATAGTCCCTCATCTTTAACTTAGTACAAGTATTCACCTAATGATATAAATCCAAAATGGGGTGAGCTAAAATTCTAGTAAGAGGATGAAATAGAGTCTTGAAACATGGTTGGGCAGAAAAATAAATATAATAACATAATAAAAGAATAATCATAACAACCCTGAGATGAATCATTAGAAAAATTCATGGAATTTATCAATTCGTAAAAGGAAACATCAGGTATTAGTGGACATCTACCACTCATAGTTGTGAACAAAGATAGAATCATGTTCGCGATTTAACATCTGTTTATCATCAAAAAATCATTATTTTGAAAAAATATACCAAAATTTACATTAATATTTCTCATTATCTCATGAGATATATCTTATTAATCAATTAATTTGTGTCTTATATAATTTTGGGTACACTCATCACATCATGAAATTTATATAATCCTATATACCACATAGAACATTTAACAATCATTTCCATAAAATAACCCATTGAAAATAAAACATAATATATGTGATTTTAACAAGGAATTAATTCATGTATAAACAATGGGGTTCCCTAAATTAAATAGTAAAAACATACATGGTCGAAGAATCATCAAAGGTAGGGACGAAGAAACAATATCAAGCATAGTAAAAAAATTCTTTTTAAAAGAAAGATTTATTTTTTAAAAATCATTTTATTTTTCATAAAATTGTATTGGGAACGTATATACCCTAGAAAATAAATAGTAATAAAAAATAAATTTTATTTATGGAACATTAAAGGAACACCCACACTAAAAATGATATGACAGATGAAAGACCCAAATAAAGTGAGTTGGGTATGAGAATCCCCTCCCAATATGTATTAATAATATATTCACATTAATATCATAGATAACAAAAATAGAATAATTAATTAATTAATTAATAACCTCTTATAAAAGTATTTTATTTATTAAAATTTTATTAATTTCATTTGTGGTAATAATGGTGTGTTATAGAGTTTAATTTCATTATTCTAAGGGTGTTTGTTTTCCTCATTTTCATGATCAGTTTGTATATGTGTATGGATATTCATGTAAAATGATAATAATCATACAGAATTGATATTATATGTTATTAATGAACATAATGAATATTAAATTATTTATATATTATTTTCTTATAACATATGAGGATGAATATTATGAAAAATAGTTAATGAATATAAATTATTTATTTTGGAAAATTTTAAGACCATTATGACTTTATATCATCATGTTGATATATATAGGTTCCAGAACATTATATAACCTATAATAAATGTAATAAAATATTATTTAAAAATAGTGATGATTTTTTGAACAGCCTTTAACGCTATATTAAAAAAAACAAAATGCATAATCCATGATGGCGGTAAGTAGACACACCATGGACTATTGTTTCAATTTTGAAAAAAAGGAAAAAGGGAAGAGAATTTAAGATGAATTATTCCATTAACATAATAAAAATCCAGTTTATAAAATATAATATGGTTATCATTACACTTGGATATGTGAATGTGAGTAGAGGAAAAAAATAAATGAAATTGAATAGAAATTAAAAGAAAAAGAACATGGATTTTATTTCTTTATTTTCTTCTCCATGAGAACCTTTATATGGAAAACGTTTTCGTCTTTTCAATATACCATTGGCTCCTAGACAGGGATAGGGATTTGAATGATTATTGGATCTATTATATAAAATATTCAACACTTTAATGGTATGAGGAGAATGGATGGTATTTATAGCGGAGCAGAGAGTTGTGTTCTCATTATTTTAACCATTAGTTTTCTATTTTAGATAAATAATATTAATAGTTTGAAATTTGTTACTAAATATATTAAACTAACTAATTTGAGTTTTATATTTTTTGGTATAAATCATTCTTACATCAACAATGGGTCAAAAAATTATGTATTTATATTTTAATGTAAATTATCATATTTTACTATTTTCCAAAAATTCAAGTATTTTAGAAATGTCCCTAAACAATCACTCTAACCATTTATAGACATTTTTTCACTCAAATATGAAATCTATTTTATGATATGAAATTTTTAAATATTATAAATTTAGTTTCTGAATGTAATAACCATTTATTCAAAAAAGTGTTGATTTTACCATTATAACTGATTTTATGAGACATTAAAATTTTAAATAAAGACTGATAAAATTATCTTATAAAAATAAGAAAACAAAAAACAAATTTTGAAACAAAATTTGTTAAAAATCATTATATTAATTATAAAATTTTATTTAAATATCTATAACTTGAAAAAAAAAATCAACACTTAATTTATCATTTCTAAAACATTAATTTTCTTATACCATCATGTGAATATATCATATTTTCTTCCATAAGATACAAAAAATTTATTTATACTTTCATAGATGTGGTTACTATTCATTTATCTAGAATGTTATTTCAAGTTATAAAGATTAGGATTCTTCCATGTAATTTTTTTAATTAGACAGAATTATTATGAGTCTGCAAAAAATTGACGGTGTGTGATTTCGGGGCTAGAATGCCTAGAATGTATTTATAAACTTTCATTATGGTATGATCAGATAACGTGCAGGTGGAATTTTCTATCATAAAAATAGGTGCTCAGATTAAAAATTTGAGGGCACCATTTATTTCACAGTGTCAGGATTCGCTTAAGGGGGGATTAACTTCAATCGCAGTAGGTCATGTGAAAATGTTATATTTTAGGACATTTGAAATATTTATAAAATAAAATGTTATGTTATGTTATTTCATTACATTTTCTCTAATGGACAAGAGATCATGGTGGGACTAACGACATGTCCATCCATTAAATGGATTGACTCCTTTTTATTTTTGTAACCATACCATTGGAATCTTAAGGTTCATTAATTAAATGAACCTCATTAATTCCACGTGTGCTACACACCATTATCCTCTCAAATAAATAATGAGCACGGGGTGGGGTGTTGAAACAGCCGCACCATGTAACGAAGCTCTAGAAAAGTACCATGAAGCCAACCACTTGGAAGATGTGATCGGTTCCATCAAGCGGTGAATTGTGCCACTAAATCACGTACCGACAACAAAGATGAAGGAGGTTTTGTCGATCATTATCAAAAGAAGTCTCATATAGTCAGGGGGTTTGTTTTGAAGATGTATTTGATGAATTAAATTCTCTCCCACTTGTTATCATGTAACGTGGAGGGCGCGAGCCAAATGAAAAAGTCATGGACCAGCTGCCGATTCACTAATGCTCCGTTCTTCAGGGACGGTTTCCTCAGATTGATGGCAACGTGAAATATTGGTTCACGCTATTAAAGAGGAAGCACGAGAGAGACATAGGTGCAGATAAGACCATGAATGGACACTAGAGAACATCTGGTGGCCTGCAGATGAAACTTTCACCGCGCCATGTCGGTTGCGGTCAACGGTGGTCGGAAGAGACCTGCGGAAACTTGCCACCAGAGGTGGAAAGCGGTGTGTGACGGCGTACCGCAGTGGCCTAAGGTGCCCAGCCAAAGATGGCCACATGAGACAAGGGCTTCTCTAAGTGGTCACGGACAGAGGGTCGTGATAGAAGGGGGACAGTGCGTAGTAGCTTCAACCTTTGGTCCACGACAATAAGGATCAGCATAGCCCCGCGCCACACCGAGTTGGCAGAAAAATATCGGCCAAACGGCTGACCGTTGCTGCGGTTGGGCTACGCCCCATCGACTGGTGAAATGGCCCCACAACCACGGGACCAACGAAACACAATGGTGCCCATTTGAGTGGACTGAGCCGTATTTGGGCATGCCAAGCTGGCAGGTCCCTCCCAGTGGACCAGACTCGCCATTGGGCCAACGCTAGTGGGCCAAGCCCCACCCGACTGGCCGAGCCAACCGTGGCCCGGGCCCATGAACTAAACCGAGCGTATGTCGATGGGCCGGACCCAGTAAACATGGACATCCCTTAATGGGCCAGACACGGGTGGGTCATGTAGGCCCTATGACCTATTGCGTCGGGTAGGTTTGAGCGAGTCAGACCAGGCCCAGACCCAACCATTTCCTGAATTAAGAAACACCTATAACTAATGAACTATTTGTTCATTTGACCCGCCTTTAGTAGAATTGGTATCCCTTGTGGTAATCGGTCTCATTGTCATATTTATGTGGAGCCGACAAAGTCGGGTCGGACCATAGTGTGATCACCCTCGTTTCATAGAAAGGGATGTAACTAACAAACCATGTGCTCAATTGACACATTTTCTATTCCATAAGGACCATTGTGACAAGATATTCCATTGTAGATAATCTATGTATGTTATAAAGGAGTTTGGCATGCGACCTGAATTGGATCAGACATGAATCCAACATAGATATTTTGACAATATCTCACATATCTCACAGACCGGGAATCCGAATCATGTGTCATCTATCACGTTGCGACCCCTACGACGCAACGGTCCCTTGGGTATAATTTTTCAGGGCATCATTCTGATTCAAATATGAAAAATGTCCTGAGAAGATGTTCTTCTAGAATCAAGTGTGTTATGAGTGGGAATCCAGTGGCTAGTTTTGACATGAAGATGGAGAGAGACCAGTGCGGGTCAGCATCAGAAACTCCAGAGTGGGATGATCTAGCTATACAACTAATCATCCCTAACTATGTGCCAGTGAACCTATGTGGATCAACAACTGGTAGTTCTATGTGGATCAGAAACACAATGAACCTGTGTGGATTAGAATCATGGCGGCCCTATGTGGATTAGAATCATTGAAACCCTCTGTAGATCTTCATTCTAGAGACCATGTGCAGAACAACATCTAACAACCCTATGTGGATCATCTGTAGCATGACCCAACGAGGTCCCGCCTTAAATTATCATTTCCTGGAAAAGCGACTTAGGTCCACTACTGGACCTATATTATAGAAACTTCTTTTAGATTATTTTTGGAACTTAAAATGAAATAATATGATATTAGGGATGACTAATCATATATATTCCTAAACACTATGTTGTATACCGGGTTTGAAATGACTAATGCATCGTGCATTGTCTTTGAGATCTTGCTTTATGGTTTTTCCTTTGTGGAACTCCTGGAGACCTACGAGGTCTTCGGGTCCCTTCTGAGTATTGTTATACTCACCCATTCATGGGATTCACCCACACCTTATTGTGTCTGGTGTAGACAACAGATAGTTTTGACTGAGGGTTGGGAGTTATGGCTGGATGGTGCTCGGAGGAGGACCTTTAGACGTGACGTGCATCAGTGATGACTGACGGTGATATAGACCTATCCTTCTAGTAGGATCCTCATGGGATGATCTAGGAGTTGTTTTCTATTTTTTGTTGTACTTGTACATTTAATTTGGGCTTGTATTTCGACTACATTACATTTATTTATGTTTTACTAAAACAGTTTACATCATGGATGCTAATTTTTTTGTTCCTTGATTGTGTGTTTATATAGGTATAAATTCAATGTCTTTCAGTTATAGGGATACACCACTTTGGTGCTAGTCTCCAACCCCTGGCCTATGGAAGGTGGGCTTGGGGTAGTCCTGACACAGGCCCTAGGGGAAGTGTCACGAAAAGTGGTATCAGAGGATTTGGTTCTACCAAAAATCTAGGACTCTGATAATTCCAATGGAGCAACTGTGTTTAGTGTTTCAAGTATGGTTTTCAGTTCATCGAGTGCATTTTTGGTGTGGCGGCCGACGTATAAATACACTGGGACCCTGAATTAAGATATCCAACTCGGTGCACGAAAAAAATGATTGTATGTGTTTTGGAAATGTTTTTCTTTTGAGCACATTGAATCAGTTCACCATGATTAACTTAGTGACCATGGCATAACTATTTATTTTTTGGATTCTACCACGTAGATATCCATCCATGATTCCTGAGAGATTACACGATGACAGACCACTGAGTGACATGGCATCGGTGTAGGGCCCTCTTACAGCGATAGTACCATCGGGTGGTTTACCAGAACCACCACTACCCCTTGGGAATCCATTGCAACCATCCCCGCCAGCATATGGTGCTCACTGAATGAGAGCATTTCACGGTTTCCAGCAATAGAGGACTCTGAGGTTCTGAGGCGAGAAGGATCCGCAGGCGGTTGAGGACAGGCTGGAGGTTGTGGTTATAGTTTTTTGCATGGTGGGGACACGAGCCGACTATATTGTGATCCTAGTTTCCAGTCTTTTATAGTGACAACCAAAGAGATGGTGGAGCCTTACACTCTATACACACGATGAGGAAACCCTCACCTAGGTAGATTTTGAAGGCCTCTTTAGGGTGGAGTTTGTTCCAGCGACTCTACGCTCTGTGTGGATTCAACAGCTGCTACACTTACAGTAGAGAAACTTATCGGTGGCCCAGTACTCAGTGAGATACACTAACCACTTTCTCTACTCCACAGACATGGTGGGGGATCCTTTCATCAGGGCCCGAACCTTCGATCGAGGACTCTGATGGGAGTTCATATCTTTGATGGTTTCTCATTGAATTTGGAAGCATGCTGGAGTGATAGAGAGAGGACTTTTGGTGGATATATTTATTTACTATGTAGACACTCATGTCGAGACCCACCATCAGGTGACTAGTAGTAGAGTCATATATGGCTAGTAGTAGGCTGACGAAATAGAGTTCCAAGTAGACTAGACCTTATTTTGGATGACCCCGGGATGTAGGGTCAGAGGTGAGAGACTCATGAGGTGGAGTGGGCTAGAAGTGGAGCAGATTGTCCTTTACGTGCTGCTGGAATGGTCACATGGCCCACGACTGCCCAACCAGCCTCACTGATGACTAGCAGGCGGTAGAAAGACTGTCGAGGAAAAGGCAGATATTCGAATGAGGAGGTCTGTTGGGTGGAGGACGTGGAAGAGGAGCTAGCTGTGTAGTGGGTGGTGGGTGGAAATTTGAGGTTCTACCCCCACCACCTCCAGGTGGTCCACCCTGACCACAGGGAGCATGTGTACATGGATGAGATCAGCTCTAGGAAGCTATGGTCAATGACCACAACACTCTAGAGATGATTCTAGGTATAATATGTGTCCACTCCACCTTAGCTACAATACATATAAGCACAGGTGCAAGTAACTCTTTCATTACCACGACTCTCGTTCGGAGCTTGGAGATTTCGGTGGATCCGTTAGCTCGATAAATGCGATTAACATCTCAAACAAAAGAATATTCGACGATTAATCACTAGTGACAGTAGTGTGAGATTACATTAGGAGGAAACATCCTCAGTTGGGAAATTTTTTTAGTGTCTGGAGGCCTTACGACATAATCATGTGTATGGAATAATTATCCACATTCCATGCTTAGATTGACTGTATTTGGGGCAAAGTGTGGTGTGTCTATAAGGATGGGACCATGAGTTTTCTTCACAGGAAAGAAGGAAACCATTGTAACATAAGATGGACTTACCTGGAGGATTTTGCAGCTGATCACACATCAGTTGGCTAGCCTTACCCTCGGATTAGTCGATGTTGAGAGTTCAATCTATATTATAGTGGTGGAAAATTTAACTGATGTCTTGTCTGATGTTCATATAAGACTACCTCCTTGTAGAGATTTGGACATATAAATCGACATGTACCCCGAGACGACACACATATCCACACCAGTATATCGGATGGCTCCCATGGAGCGTCTTGATTTATGTGTAAAACTAGAGGACTTGTAGAGGATGGTGTCCATAAGGCCTAGTGTTTCTCCATAGACAGCTTCAATTTTGTTTTCCAAGATGGAAAATGGTATTTTAAGGCATTATGTGGATTATCAGTGCCTGAACCAGGTGACCATGAAAAAAAAGTATCCACTTTCGAGGATTCTTGATCTATTCGATCAGTAGGAGGGTGCTCGTTGGTTTTCGAATATATACCTCAGATCAGGCTATCAGCAACTCTAGATACGAGATGTGGATGTGTAGAATAAAACCATCAGACATTCGTATAGCAACATCTTGTACTCTTTTATGCTATTCAGCATGAACAAATCCCCTACATTTTTCATGAGACTCGTGAACAAGATCATTCATCCATACCTTCATCAAGTTGTGGTGGTCTTAATTAATGACATCTTGGTGTACTTAGCGATGGTGGAGGAGCTTCCCTATCATCTGCTGATAATACTGCATACACTCTAATAGCACCAGTATTATGGTAAACTCTCTATTTTTCAGTTCTGGATATGGGAGTTCCACTTTCTAGAACACGTTATCTCGAAGGCTGGAGTTTATGTGGATCTGGAAAAGATAGAGGTTTTGCTTTCTTGGGATCCTACCTGGAGTGTGACCTAGGTGCATAGTTTTCTAGGGTTGGTTGGGTACTACTGCATATTCATACCTAACTTTTTCAGAGTTGCAGAACCCTTGTAAGAATTGACGAATAACGGACATCCCTTTGTATAAATGGATTGATGCCAGCTAATTTTTCAGGAAATGAGTTAGGGACTGAAGAATGCCCCCATCTTGCGGGTACCTAAAGAGGGTGTTAGGTATGTAGTCTATAGTGATGCGTCCAGACTGGAATTGGATGTGTCCTAATGCAGGAGTGAGTAGTGATCACTTATGGATCATGACAGCTGATACAACATGATTAGAACTATGCTACCCATTACATGGAGTTAGAAGTAGTGGTCTTCCCCTTAAATATGTGGCTTTGCTACTTAATGGGAGAACGTTTTATAGTATAATCTGGTCAGAAGAGTCTCAGATATATTTCTCAAAGAAGGACAAGAACTTGAGACATTGGTTATGGATATATTTCCTCTAGAAATATGAATTTGAGATAGTCCTTACTTCTAGTAAGGGAAATGTAGTAGCAGATGCACTCAGTAGGAGGTATGGTCTACAGTTGCTGAGTGAGGGGATATTGCAGCTAGTGAAGTTACAGATATCTTTTGTAGATAGAGATGGTGGAACATACCTCTAGTATATGACTGTCACTCCCACACTTTTTCAATGATTTTGGGTGGCATAGCTTGGGGACAGTGACTGGGAGGCACTACCTGCTCAGATATCCTCCGGATAGGCACCAGATGAATTTCCTGAAAGTGGGGAGAAAGTTATCCTCTTTAGAGGATGCACCATGGTCTCAGTTGTGCTATGGTAGAGTTGTTGGGGGTGCTCCATATGACCCATCTGACAGTACATCTTGGTGTGTTGAAGATGTACCAGGACCTTCGGCATCACCACTAGTGGCCAAGGATGAAGAGGGAAGTGACAATATTTATTTCACGAAGCCGCACTTGTCATCTAGTGAAGTCTGAGCATCAGGTTCCAGTAGGCTTAGCTCTCCACCAAGTTGTACCAGAGTGAAAGTGGGATGGTATATCCATGGAAATTTGATAGGGATACCACGAACGTCCATCAGACATGATTCCATCAGGTGATCGTTGACCGAATCACCAAGTTTGCCTTCTTCTTATCCATTCGAGAGCTAATATCAGTAGAGTTATTAGGACACATCCATGTACATGATATTGTATGGCTTCATAGGGTGACATCTATGATTTTATCTGGTTGTGTTGCATGATTTTCATCTCAGTTGTATCTTTTCGGGACTCAGCTTCATTTGAGCACCGCCTTTCATCCATAAATGGATGGTATGAGTATGTAGACCATTTAGAAACTGGAGAACTTTCTTCATGTTTGCATCCTAGATTTTGGCTGCATTTGGGAGGATCAAATGCCCTTGTTGGTGTTATCATACAAAAATAGCTATCAATTGACCATCGGTATGGTACCATTTTAGGCCATATATAGTAGACCACACACATAACCTCTCAGATGAACAGACCTAGGGGAGTCAACAATTATGGGTCTAGAGTTGGTAGTGGCTTCCACTGAAAGGGGAAAATTATCCAAGAGTGTACGAAGAGTCCATAGGGAATATAGAGGACTTATGCTAATAGGATACTGAGACCCTTGGAGTATGAGGAGGGAAACAATGTCTTTCTATGGGTCTCACCTTGATGATGATTGTGGAGATTTGGCTGGAGCGACAAGCTATCTCTGAGGTTCATTGGACCATTTCAGGTTCTCAATAGAGTCGGTGAGGTGTCGTATTTCCTAGATCTCCCCCCACAAATTCATTTGAAGCATGAAGTTTTCCACATGTCACAGGTGGGAACGTATGATCCGGATACATCGCACATTATTGAATGGGTTGAGCTGGATTGATGATGGTGAGACTTTTGTAGAAGATCTAGTGGAGATTTAGGATCGACAAGAGTGGGCCCTTCATATATAATTGATCTCTCTAGAGCTCATTCACTACTAGCATAGAAACCATGAGGAGAGAACATGGGAGCGGGAGGCTCAGATATGTTCTCAGTACCCCCATTTGATTCATTAGTCTATGTTGTGACTTTCGGGGATGAAAAGCCCTATGATGGGGAGAATGTAATGACACATATAGTTCCATGTAATTTTTTTAAGTTATATGAAATTATTATGAGTCTGAAAAAACTGACAGTGTGTGATTCCGATGCCCAGTATGGCCGGAATTAATTTATAATCTATTTTAACGTATGTTAAGTAAATGTCTGGGTATCATTTTCCATATTTTGAACTGGTGCTCGGATTAAAAATTCAAGGGCACTACTGAAGGCACAATGCTGAGAATCGCTTAAGGGAGACTTCACTTAAACAACAGTAGGTCGGGTGAAAAAGTTGTTTTTGATATCTTTTTAATGATTAATAAAATAACATGTTATTTTATTTTATTTTATTTTTCTCCAGTGGACGAGTGGTGATGGTAGGACCAACAACATGTCAAGCCCTTAAATGTCTTGACATCCCTTTATTATCATAACCGCACCATTGCAATTTTGATGTTCATTATTTAAATGATCCTCATTAATTTCACATGCGTTACTCACCCTTCTCCTCTCCTATTTATATAGAACTCGAGGTGGAGTGTTGGAAGAACATAACCATGTGACGAATCTCTGGAAATATACCGTGACGGCGGTCACTAGGAGGACTGTACCAGTTCCAGCGAGTGGTGATGAGCGCCACAGAATCATGAACTGGTAAAAACGATGAAATAGGTTTGGAAGATCATCATCAACATACATCCAATCAATGTAGGGGGTTTATATTGATGATTTATTTGATTAATTAAATTATCTCCTGCTTGATATCATGTAACACGGAGGGTGCAAGCCTAACAATGAAGGCCCGGAACCTCCGCCATTTATAACATGCCCCGTTTTTAGGGACAGTTTCCTCAGTTTGATGGAAATGTGAAATAGCTGGTCACGCTAGGACGGAGGCCTCACGAAGAGGCATAGGTGTAGATGACACCATGCATTGACCCCGGACCACACCTGGTGACTGTAGATGAAACTGCTGGCGCAACATGTCGTCAGAGGACTAGGGTTTCCGTATGTGATCCGTGGTAACTGGCCGCGGGTGGTGGAAGGTCATGTGTGATTGTGTGTCGCGGTGGCCAATGAAGTATATCCCGAATCGGGCATGTGGGACAAGGGTCGCATGATGTGGCTGCTTCCAACAAGCTGCCACATAAGGGGTAGCGCGGAGCAACCGTGGCATTAAAAAGGGGAGTCGCCCCATGTCGCCCCATGTTGGATGAAACTAGTTGGTCAAATGGTTGACTGTTCTTATAGTATGGTAGCGCCCTGCTAGCAGGAAAAATGGCCCCACAACCTTGGGGCCAGTATGTAATAAAGGTCCCCCTTTGGGAGGACCGAGCCGGAAGCGGGCCATCCATGTGTGTAGGACCGACCTAGTTGATCGGACCTGCCAGTGGGTCATCGTGGGTGGGCTGATCCCCACCCAGTGGGCGGGACAACTACGTCTTGGGCATGCAAACTGAATCAGTCCACCCTGATGGGCCAGACCCTGGTAGGGTGAGGTAGACCCTAGGACCCGTTATGTTGGGCCTATCAAACCGAGTCGAACTGGGCCCAGACCTAACGGATCCCTAAATAATAAAACACTCATAACTGACGAACCAAGTGTCCATTTGACATCCCACCAGAGGTGTTGGGATCCCTTTTGGGATTCGGTTCATTTGGCACATTCAGGTGGGTCTGACCGAGCTAGGTTGAAGTATGGTGTGATAACCCCCTTTCACTAAAAGGGAAGTAACTAACAGACCATACGTTCTATTGACATGTCATATGTGGAATAAGGACCATTGTGACAAGGTCGTCATTTAGAGATAATCTAATTGAGTTTTGACAATGTTTGATGTGTGACCTAGGTTAGATCATACCTGAATCTAATTAGGACCTTTTTACAAAAGTGCTCATATCTCATAGACCAGGTGTCTAAACAACACAATGTTTTTACGTTGGGACCCCTATGATAGGGTGGTCCCTTGGGTAAACATTTTGCAAGATTTAATACTAGATGAAATATGAATGATGGATTGAGAAGAGGTTCTCCTAGAATCAATCATGTTATGAGCGGGAATCCAATGGTTGGTTGTGACATTGAGATGAAGAGCGGCCAATGTGGGCCAACATCAGAAATTCCAGAGTGGGATGATCTAGTTGTACAACTAATCATACCTTACAATGTACCAACAACCCTGTGTGGATCAGCATATATAAATTATTTGTGGATTTGGAACATAGAGACCCTATGTGGGTCAACATCATGAAGAACCTCTCATTATCAGCATCATACGGACCCTATGTGGATCCACATTCTAGAGAACCTGTGTGGATCCGCATCTAGCGACCCTGTGTGGATTAGTAGTAGCATGACCGGATGAGAACCTGCCATATAGTGTCCTGTCGTTGAATAGCGACTTCTGTCCATGATTGGACTGATAGTAGAAGAACTTATTTTAGATCAGTTGTGGAACTTCTAATTGATTAAGATGATATGTTTTAGGACTAATAATTTATTTTTCTAAACTATGAGTTTTATAAAAAGTGTGAGATTTCTAATGCTTCTTTCTTTGTGTTTGAGGTCTTTCTTTTTGGTTTTTTCTTTTTGAAACTCTGGGAGACATATGGGGGTCTTGGGGTCCCTACTAAGTACTATTATACTCACCCCTATACAATCATCACCCACACCTTGTTGTATCTGGTGTAGATGACAGACAACTTTGACCGAGGTTTGGGAATGAGGACTGGACTATTCTAGGAAGTGGACCGTTAGACATGACATTTCATAGTGATGACCGACCATGAACTGCACCTAGACATCATGTATGATCCTCGTTGGATGATCTGGGAACTGTTTTTTCATTTCAGTGGTACTTGTACATTTAATTTGGGCTTGTATTTTGGCCCCTTTAATTTCAGTAAAAATTTTAGTACACTAGTTTACTTTTTCGTTCTTTCTTGTTGTGTTTTTGGTCTGTGTGTTTATACTGGTTTAATGGAAATTTCTACCCATTACAAGAATAAGCTGTTTCGATGCTAGTCTCTAACTCTTGGTTTATGGAAGGCGGGCTTGGGGTAGTCATAGAAGAGGCCCCAGAGGACGAGTCGTGACACAAATATTTACAGTATTTTTCTAATTGTCAATTTACTATTATATTTATATTGGTTTCATATCTTCAATAAATACCTATTATTACATTCATTCCATATTTTTAATGATTTTATTATTTCCTCTCGGTGAAATTATGTTGTCAATGCTATACGACCTTATAATAATAATGGATTTTACATTGATAAAATTATGGGTCTTTATATTTTTCCCCCATTATGAAATTTATACATCAAAAAAACTTTTACATACAATTGTAAAAAAAGTGTGGTTACTTCTCTTTAATCACTTACTCTTGTTCCCATGTTGCCTCTTTGTACTTTTAGTTTTTTTCAAAGTACGTTTTCTAGGTGATTAGTATTGTTTCACAGATTATTTTCACTATGGTGTAATATCTACACTAGCTTCTCCTTGTAAGAGAGATAATTTCCCAACTATACCACCTTTGGTTTCTGTACATGTGAGAGAGCTGGTATGTACTTCCTTTAAAGGGATACGTAGAATACATCTGTACTTGAGACATAGTAGGTGGATATTATAGTTGATAGTCCACAACTAAAACACATTCTATATTCCTTCAGGGGATAATATACCAGGGGCTCATCATTCCTTTCATCCATTATATTATGATCCAATTCCATGTATATTTTTGGTATAATACAATTTATCTATCCTTTAACTCTATGTCATGATGATAGTTTTCTTCATAAATATTCTGTTAAATTATCGGTGACATAATGTATGGTGGAATATTTATCAACTTTTACATCATTTATTTGTCCATTTCAGGTCCCTGCAACTTACATTCCTTGACTTCATCCCATCACACTGGTGTTCTTAATCTTTTATCATAGAGGTATCCTAATGGATAAATTTGGATACTTGAGTGGAAATTTTTATTGTAAGAGAATTCAACCAGTGGAACATGTTCTTCTCATAACCCATTGGAGTCCATGGATAATACTATTAACATGTCATCATTTGTCTAAACTTTCAGGTTAGATGTGACATATTATTGATGATGGTAAGTGATACTGATGATTATATCAGTGTTTAGAGAATGTTAGAAAATATTCTAGAACAACCGCGTGAAACTCAGATTTTGATCATAACAATCGATAGTGGTACTCTATTCAGTCATTCCACTTATATGATATATATCGCAGATAATTGATCATGGGAGTGGTGCTATTGAATAGTGATTAAATAATCGTTTTTTGGAGATGATCCACAACAACCCATATATCATTGTTTCCTCTAGATGAAATGTTAAGCCTTGTGAAAAAGTTCATGGTGAGGTTTTACTATTTTCATGTTTGTATGGGTAATGGTTTCATCATCCCCTTAGTCTTTTTACTTTAATTAATAATGTCCTGACATACAATACATTTTAATGTATATTCAACCAACCCTTTCTATGTATTTTCCCACAAATAGATCCCTCAGAAATCTCAATACATATTTTTTCTCCCTATATGAATATAAAAGGTCAAGATATGTTTATAATTTATAATATATTTATCTATATATTGATGTAAAACTACACATAGTCAGGACCCAAATATTAAAAATCCTTCTTCATCGATTTTTAACGTAGAAGATTTCCCCTTTCTGATAGCTTACATATTATTCTAAATTTTTACATAATTTCATTGAGAATTCATTAATTACTCCCTAAGAGATGTTTGAGAAATAATTTGAGAATTTAATAATGATATTAATTGTGTAATGGTAACCATGTGCATTAGTTGAAAATCTATGAATATTAGATCATTCCCAATTCTCATCAATGATAGTCTCTTAGGATCCTTTCTACATTCAGTATCCACCATCGTGATCTCTTTTCCCAGATGGTAGTATATTGAGTATTCATAATCCTTGACAAGATCTATCAATATATTTTGGTACATTTTAAGATCCCTTTATGTAAACATATATTTGAATATCTTATGATTAGTGTATATTTCAAAAATCTCCCTACAGACATAATGTTGTCATACATTCAATTTGAAGAACATATCTTCCTACTCCAAATCATGTGTGTGATCATTTTCCTTTGTAATTTTCAACTTCCCTGATGAAAATTTTATCAGTTTATTATTTTTCATTAGTATATATCCTAATACCTTCTATGAATCATCCCTATACACCACAAGGACTTCAATACATTTTGTAAATGTGAGTAATGGAGTGGTGATAAGAATATTTTTTACATCTTTTACGCATTCCTAACAATCACTAATAGGGAGAAAAAAAATTTCATTCTGAGTCATATTGGATAGTGGGTTTGGAAATCTGGAAACTTTCTTCACAAATTGTTTTTAATACAAAATTACATCATGGATACTATAGATATTTATTATATATGTTGTACTATTACACTCTTAGATTTATCTTTTCTTAATGAGGTCTGAAAGAAATCCTTTTGTTGGTGATAACATTCCCCAAGAATGATAATTACTCCATCCCAAACTCACATTTACTTTACATTTCTATCATTTCCCCCCTTCAAAATATCATTATCATAGTATTAAAATTCTCATAAATTTCCCTTTTCATCCTATAGTATATCATAATATCCCTACTAAAGAATAAAAATAATTTTTCTTGGTAATATCTAACGAAATTATTCATTAATTTCATGAATATTTAAATATTATTATTGAGTTCTAAAGGCATCAATCTAAACTAATAGCGGTAATTCATCATTCCAAACACAGTGTTGGGAACGTATTTCTTCCTCACATTTAATTTTTGATATCCTGACCAAAGGTGCATCTTAGAGAAAAACTTGGACCCACACAGATGATCGAACAATCCATCTATATATTTTACGATATAGTTTTTCTTTATCCTGATTTTCTTGAGATCATGATAATCAATACAATGAATCATTAATCAATCCATATTCTTTGATGTTGGAGAATATTTCACCCCATGATGATGCACTTGGATGTATAATACCCTTTTAAAAATTATTTTATTATTACATCATCAGTTACTTCAACTAAATGGTTGAAATTATACAAGTTATCCTTGATATCTATAAAAATTCAAAAATATGTTAAATTGAGAACTCAACCTCTCATTTATGAGGACAACCAAGAAATTCATTGGGAAACACATGATTTTAGTTCCCCATAATGGGTATAACCTAAAAAAGATTTGCTCTATTGTCTCAATCAATTGAGTAAGATATTCATGATCATAATTCAATAATATCCACACCTGAGATTATGGATATAAATATTGTTTATCCTTCTCCTTACACTAGTACAAAATTTTCGGATTCCTTAGGATCTAAATAGTGGTTTATTTTTCCTAATATTTGGTGTTTTATTTTATTATATATAGTTAATCCATTTCCAATATAGCATAAAACTTCACCAAAGAATGTTAGAAAAGATTTTTTAGTAGGGTCAGTAAAAAAACATTAACTCAAGAGGATTTATAAACATTGGATGTAATAATTTCTCCATTTTTTTCTCATAGAAAAATAAAACATTATATTTTGAGGTGTTGTTCCAATTTTTCATAAAAACATGTAACATATGAATGAATTTGTCATGACCCTCCCTCGGGGTCCGTGCCGTGACTACCCCAAGCCTGCCTTCCATAGGCCAGGGGCTGGCGACTAGCACCAAGGCGTAAATCCCGTTAAAAAGGGAAGGCATTGCCTTTGTAAAGTAAACAAACACCACAGAGTAAGCAAGCGGAAAGTAAACACTAAGCAAAAGCAGAGTAAAACTGAAAGTGCGGAAAAGTAAATGGGCCAGTATACAAACCCAAACTGAAAGTAAAGTACAACTCGAAAGGGAAAACAGCAACTGAAAAGTAAAAGCCGCTACACAGAGCTGTCCACTGGAAATCCCACCTGAAGGGTGGGTACAGATAGCTCCACTGCTCCACGGGTCCCGCCGTCCGCTCCGAACACGTCCCGTCCAGTGGTCCACCTCCAGGTACTGTCCTGCTCTGCAAGCCTCAGTCAAGATCAACGATGTCCGTCGTCTGCAACCAACACAACGTAGTGCGGTCAAAGCCCGTACAGGGGTGAGTATAAGCTACTCAGTAGGGACCCCGAGACCCCTAAAGGTCACTCAAAATCCACAAAGGATAAACCACGAATAAATGTACAATCAGGAAGTAACAACCGACACTGCTTAGGTATATGCCCATACATATACCTAAGTCATCAATTTCAAATATGCTCCAACCTCCGAGCCCAAGTACAACTCAGTCCACACAGGATAGTAAACGTATTCCACACAAGAAAGCAAAACGTAATCCACACAGGATAACACAACACAATCCACACAGGAAAGCAACAGGATTCAGCTCACACATGTATACTTCTTCGAAAGACGATAAAGATGATCTCTGATCCATCTAAGTCATCGGACCCACGATGGATCGATAGGTAACTAACCCCCGCAAAAGACCCACACAGGATCAGGCCCACATAGGACCTGTAGGCGCTGGTTCACACAGGACCGCTGAGCGCAAAGACCCACACAGGATCGGACCCACACAGGATCGGGCCCACACAGGACCTGTAGCACTGATCCACGTAGGATCGGTGAGTGCTGAAGTCGTCGTCGTCGAATCCACATAGGATCTCTGTACTGTCGTCGTCGCAGTCACAGTAGCAGTAGCAGTAGTAGTCACAGTAACAGTCGCAGCCAGCACTAGGGTTTCCGCACACAGCAAGCTCGTACAGGACGGTCCAGTCCACGAGCCGAGAGGCTGATACATCAACTGTCACAAAGACCAGAGTTGATGTATCCAAAAGTTCCGTATCGTCAACAGGAACTCAACGCAACAGACGGCGCGTCGATCCGACGCCCGGTCTGAGAGTTATTGGCATTTTCGTCCCTGGGGCCCGGTTGGGTTTTAAGGCAAAACCAACCCGACCGTACTCCACCTACGTCCAAACCTCGGGAGGAGTACTCCAAAAGATCTGTCTCACTAAGAGGAACACAACAAAGCTGACTGCACGTCAATCGGACGTCCGTAGCTCAAGATATGACCGTTTCCGCTCCGAAGGCCCGGTTGGTTTCGTGAACGAACCAACCCGGCCGAACTCAAAGTATTCCGAAACTTTGAGTGCGATATAACGAAACGACCATCTCGATCCAAGGATTGTGTTACCGTAGATGGTTCATCAATCGGAGATCTGTGACTCATGTTATGGCCATAAGACTGAATCCGTCTCGAAGATGGGGGGTCCGGGTCCGGGCCGACCCGGCCCGGCCGGCCGGCGGCGCGGCGGCCTTGCGGCGCGGCGGCCTGGCGCCGCACGGAGGCAGCGCGGGGGGTGGGGGGGGGGCAAAGCCCACCGCTTTTTCAAATTGGCGGCGCGGAATAGCCGCGCCTTTTTTCCAATCATCGGCCCCCCTCCTGGGGGCCCTCTTTGAGGAGGAACCAGGGGGCCGCCTGCCCCCCCTCAAGGAAACCCCCCCCCCCCTCAATTAAATGGGGGGGGGGGTTTAGAGCTGGGCGGGGGAATTAAATTCCCCTGGCCTTTGACCTTCCGGTCGGCCATCTGCCGGTCGGTTTTTCTTCAATAAGACCGGAATACCGGTCCCCTTTCCGGCATCCGACGCCGGCGGCCCGGCCGCCGGTCTTCTCGTCCCGCCGCGGCCCGGAACCGGCCCCAGTGTTCGTCATCCGGCACGGTTCGACGGCACCGCGCCCCTCCGCCGCGCCTTTGATTCCCCTTGACGCGGCGCGGCGGAATCACATTCTTGATGATTCTTCCATGGCGGGGCGCGACGGCGCCGCGCAATAAAATTGGGCGAATAAACGCGTGGTGCGACGGCACCACGCCACCTTGTTTCATCTGCAATATAAAACATCAAGAACGAAGGAGGGGGTTCGTCCGTGATCATGCCGTCCAGCCCCCTCACGTTAAACAATAACACATAATTAAAATCCTCACGTTAGACATGCTAGAACCACGAACAAGGATAAATAAATAAACAATTAACAACAACCCCTACCTTGGGTTCAAGTTCGAAGATTGTCAACGACCCGTGGAAGACAACGTCGCGGAGGTCGGGCGTCGCGGTTGTCGTTCGTCAAATCCGATGACGAAGAGGTACGTCCGAAGAGGTACGTCATTGGCGAATCTTCGTATGCCGACGAAGGAAGTCCGAGGAGGAAGCGGCGTTCCCTTTCGTTGACACGGAAGACGAAGAAGAGAGGAGCGGTGTTCTTCGTCGGAGCTTGAGCATTCTTTGTCAAAGCTTGAGTGTTCTTCGTCAAAGTTGAAGAAGAAGGAGAAGAACCCAAAAGCTCTCAAGATGGCTAAAAAAATCTAACCAAATAAAATAAGATAGAGACTTATTTTATTCACAAACATAACAAATTGAATTTCAAAGGATTGAAATTCAAATAAGATAACTCCAAAATTAAATAACAATTTGTCATGTCATTTAAAGAGGGGTTAAGGGAGTTTTAGAGAAGAATAAAAGTTTAGGGTTCGTGTGGGCCCCACCACACTTAATCCTCTCAAGGGAGGTTAAGTGGGTGTGGGTCCCACCCCTAACTTCCTTTGAGAGAAGTTAACCAACAAGTTTAAATAAAAAGTGTTACACATTTTTATTCAACTTTTTTATAATTCTCCAAAAAATTAACTTTCATCCCGCAATAAACGCAACTTCGGAAAAGGTCTCCTTAAGTTAATATCAGTGCTGCGAGTTCATCGGTTCCCTCGGATTTCAATTCCGAGCACCGGATCAAAAGTTAGGAATTCCCGCTCGTTCGTTCACTGAACTTACCCGAGCCAAACATCGAAAATTGATTCTGGGCACTCCGGGCCTCGGAATCAGGTGCCGTCTGAAACCACGCTCTTTTAAAATTCCAAAGAAAATTAAGAAAAAATTTCCCTTGAATTTTACGGGTCTTTAAATTACTCCCACCTCAGGGGTTTACTTCCCCGTAAAGATACATCAAAAACTAGGGAAACAAATGAGGGTACTGAGCACGCATCTGAGCCTCCCGCTCCCATGTGCTCTCCTGGAGATTCCCGTGCTGCCATCTGATGCGCACAAGAGGAATCGATCACCCACACAGGACCCGCTCCTATCGATCCTCTATCTCCACCGGGACCTCCGTAAAAGTCGCTCCATCGTCAACTTCAAGCTCCCCATAGTCAATTATGTGTGTCGGGTCGTGCACGTATCTCCTCAGCTGGGATACGTGGAAGACGTCGTGCACCCGGTGCAACTGAGGTGGCAGAGCCAAGCGATAAGCCACCTTGCCAACCCTGCTGAGGACCTGGAAGGGTCTGATGAAGTGCGGAGATAACTTGCCGCCTTGGCCAAATCTCCGAATACCACATCGAGGTGAGACCCGCAAGAAGACGTGGTCGCCATCCCCGAACTCTAGTGGCCTCCGCCTCCTATCATTGTATGACTTCTGCCGGCTCTGTGCTGTCCTCATCCGCTCCTGGATGACCTGGACCTTCTCTGTCGTGGCCTGGACCATCTCCGGTCCCACAAGTGCTGACTCCCCAGAGTCTGTCAAGCACAAAGGAGATCTACAAGGTCGGCCATACAACGCCTCATACGGTGCAATCCCGATGGTGGAGTGGCAGCTGTTGTTGTACGCAAACTCCACCAAGGGTAGGTGGTCCTCCCAGCTACGACCAATGTTGAGGACACATCCGTGGAGCATGTCCTCAAGAGTCTGAATGGTCCTCTCCATCTGACCATCCGTCTGAGGGTGAAAGGCTGAGCTCAGACGTAGCTGTGTCCCGAACGCCTCCTGTAACCCCTTCCAAAGCTGGGAAGTAAAGCGAGCATCTCGATCGGAGACGATAGATGATGGCATACCGTGGAGCCGCACAATCTCCTGAACGTAGAGACGTCCCAAGATCTTCACTGAGCCCTACTCTCTAATGGGTAAGAAGTGTGCCGACTTGGTGAGTCGGTCAACAATCACCCAGATTGAGTCGTGACCTCTGGAAGTGCGTGGAAGTCCAGCCACGAAGTCCATAGATATGCCGTCCCACTTCCACTCCAGAACCTCCAAGGGTTGTACCAAGCCTGCTGGTACCTGATGCTCTGCCTTCACCTGTTGGCAGGTGAGGCATTGAGAAACGAACTCTTCTACAGCCTTCTTCATGCCCGGCCACCAGTGCTGTTGTCTGAGGTCCTGGTACATCTTCGCCTCTCCAGGATGTACCGCCAAATGAGAAGTGTGAAACTCTCTCAGCAAATCCTCTCGCAAAGCGACTGGTACCATGGTACATCCTCTGAAAAGGATGTCTTGCTCTTCTCCAAGGGAGAAACCATCAGCTGTCTGTCCCATGGATATCTGTGCACGCCATGTCTCACTGTCAGCGTCCTCACGCTGTGCCTCTCTGACCTGCTGTAGTAGAGGAGGGGTGACTGTGAGAGACTGGAGGAAGGCTGCTCCATCTCTATCCACGAAGGATATCTGCAAAGAGACTAGCTGCAAAGATTTCTCCTTTGCTGAAAAGTGAAATCCGGTCTCATCCCCTGGATGAACCACGTTCCTTGCCTAAAACAGTCAATCCCGTCATGATTAGTTAATTCATGGCATGGATGACGTCGTAAGGCCTCGACGCTGCTACCAAGAGATCCAACCGTTACTCTCGCCTCCAAGGGTTGAGTCACACTGTCGGCATCAGTGTGTGGTCACTGGGTTTCCTCCAGTACGAATCTCGCAAGTTAGGTACAATTCAACAGTTTTTAACCGCCACCTCTTAGTAAAAACAAACAAAAGACAAGAAAACAAAAGTCACCAAGGAAAGTGTCTTTTATTACTCCAACTTAAAGAACAAGGTCACAAAGCAACACAAACAACGAAGCTAGAGGCATTATGGGCAAAGGCCTCTATGCCTGGAGCTAGTCCCGCACTAGTCCACCCGCTTCCGGAGCTCCATGATCGTAAGCTTCAGCTGCCTGAAGCTGTGCTCTCCCCTGAGGTCGGGGTGGACCTCCTGGTGGTGGTGGTGGTGGTAGAGCCTCGAAGCGTCGCTCACCACCTGCTACTTGGCCAGCTCCTCTGCCTCGTCCTCCTGCTCCCTGCGGACCGCCGCGGTCGAACCTCTACCTCTGCCTAGGTGGTTCCTCAACCGTCTGCTGCTCCTCTGCATGGCGGGTCGGGCAGTCATGAGCCATGTGGCCTTGCCCGCCGCATGCATAGCACTGTCTTCCACTCGAAAGACTGGCTCCGCGCTGTGTGCCCCGCACTGCTGAGCCAGTGTCCTGAGGTCGTCTCCCTGAAGGTCTGGTCTGCCTGGACCCCTGAGTCATCCGTCGACTGCCTGCTGCAGATGACTCTGCCACGTGCCGCCCTGCGGTGGGTCTCGGTGCTGGTGTAGACTCAGCAAGGAAGCTCTCGATCAGAAGGGCCCGCTCCAGTACTCCTGTCTGACTCGGTATGATGAGGGAGATCAGCGATGCCCTGATCTCGTGTCTCAAACCCTGCTCGAAGGTCCGGGCCCAGAAGAATGGGTCCCGTACCATGTCGGTCGAGTAGCGTGAGAGATCGGTAAATCTCGCCGAGTACTGAGCGACCGTCATGCTGCCCTGCCGCAGCTGAAGAAGCTCCTGGATACGCACCGCACGAAGGGTGGCTGGGACGAACTCTGATCAGAAGAGGCTCTCAAAGTCCGTCCAAAGTAGAGATGCCTCATCGTGCACCTGGAGTATCAAGCTCCACCATCGTCCTGCTGATGCGTGTAGTAGGCTCGCTGCGAGGATCACTGTGAGGTCTGCTGGTGTCCTCACTAGCCTAAACACACGTACTACTGCCTCCAGCCAGTCCTCGGCTACCTGGGGATCCGTCTCCCCGCGAAACCTGGGTGGTCGCTGGCACTGAAACTCATGCAGTGCGCTGAGGCGACGTGCATCGTCAGCGGCTGGCACTGGAAACATCGGGGGCTCGGCGGGTAGTGCTACCGCCGGTGCCAATGCTGACAAAGGGCCCTGCACCGAGGCCTCGTCGCTCGGTGGGCTGTCGTCACACTCGACTCTCGGAACCCTAGCTGGCTGCCGTCGTGGGGCCATCCTGAAAATGAAACAGGTGCGCCACGGTCAGAATAGTATACCTGGTGATCTGATATAAGTAATCACAACGAAAACTTTGAAACACACATGCAATCAATGTTTTCGTGCATTAAGTCGGAAATCAGAAGTCATGGTCCTGGTGTACGGATACGTCGGCCGCCGCACCAACACTGGACTCCCTGGACTGATAACCACACTCAATATGCTAAACATTATTTCTTCACATAGAAAAGATCAGATTTCGTGGTAGAACCGAACTCCTTTGATACCAATTTGTCACGACCCTCCCTCGGGGTCCGTGCCGTGACTACCCCATGCCCACCTTCCATAGGCCAGGGGCTGGCGACTAGCACCAAGGCGTAAATCCCGATAAAAAGGGAAGGCATTGCCTTTTTAAAGTAAACAAACACCACAGAGTAAGCAAGCGGAAAGTAAACACTAAGCAAAAGTAGAGTAAAACTGAAAGTTCGGAAAAGTAAATGAGCCAGTATACAAACCCAAACTGAAAGTAAAGTACAACTCGAAAGGGAAAACAGCAACTGAAAAGTAAAAGCCGCTACACCGAGCTATCCACTGGAAATCCCACCTGAAGGGTGGGTACAGATAGCTCCACTGCTCCACGGGTCCCGCCGTCCGCTCCGAACATGTCCCGTCCAGTGGTCCACCTCCAGGTACCGTCCTGCTCTGCAAGCCTCAGTCAAGATCAACGATGTCCGTTGTCTGCAACCAACACAACGTAGTGCGGGCAAAGCCCATGCAGGGGTGAGTATAAGCTACTCAGTAGGGACCCCGAGAGCCCTGAAGGTCTCTCAAAATCTACAAAGGATAAACCACGAAAAAAGGTACAATCACGAAGTAACAAACGACACTGCTTAGGTATATGCCCATACATATACCTAAGTCAACAATTTCAAATACGCTCCAAACTCCGAGCCCAAGTACAACTCAGTCCACACAGGAAAGTAAACGTATATTAAGTTTGTGAATAAAATAAGTCTCTATCTTATTTTATTTGGTTAGAGTTGTTTAGCCATCTTGAGAGCTTTTGGGTTCTTCTCCTTCTTCTTCAACTTTGACGAAGAACGCTCAAGCTTTGACGAAGAACGCTCCAGCTCCGACGAAGAACACCGCTCCTCTCTTCTTCGTCTTCCGTGTCAACGAAAGGGAACGCCGCTTCCTCCTCGGACTTCCTTCGTCGGCATACGAAGATTCTCCAACGACGTACCTCTTTGGACGTACCTCTTCGTCATCGGATTTGACGAATGACTACCGCGACGCCCGACCTCCGCGACGTTGTCTTCCGCGGGTCATTGACAATCTTCGAACTTGAACCCAAGGTAGGGTTTGTTTTTAATTGTTTATTTATTTATCCTTGTTCGTTGTTCTAGCATGACTAACGTGAGGATTTTAATTATGTGTTATTGTTTAACGTGAGGGGGCCGGACCGCATGAACACGGCCGAACCCCCTCCTTCGTTCTTGATGTTTTATATTGTGGATGAAACATGGTGGCGTGGTGCTGTCGCACCACGCGGTTATTCGCCCGATTTTACTGCGCGGCGCCGTCGCGCCGCGCCATGGAAGATTCATCAAGAACGCGACGTCGTCGCACCGCGTCGAGGGGAATCAAAGGCGCGGCGGAGGGGCGCGGTGTCGTCGCACCGTGCCGGACGATGAACACCGCGGCTGGTTTCGGGCCGCGGCGGGACGAGAAGACCGGCGGCCGGGCCGCCGGCATCGGAAGCCGGAAAGGGGGACCGGTATTCTGGTCCCGTTGAAGAATAACCGGCCGGCAGATGGCCGGCCGGAAGGTCAAAGGCCGGGGGAATTAAATTCCCCCGGCCAGCTCTAAACCCCCCCCCCCCCATTTAATTGAAGGGGGGGGGGGGGTTGTTTCCTTGAGGGGGGGGGGGGAGGCGGCCCCCCGGTTCCTCCTCAAAGCGGGCCCCCAGGAGGGGGGCCGTTGATTGGCAAAAAGGCACGGCTATGCCGCGCCGCCAATTTGAAGAAGCGGGGGGCCCTTGCCCCCCCCCCCCCCCGCGCTGCCTCCGTGCGGCGCTAGGCCGCCGCGCCGCCAGGCCGCCGTGCCGCCGGCCGGCCGGGCCGGGTCAGACCCAGTTCGGGCCGACCCCGGGGGGGTTCGGGCCGGGTCGGCCCGGACCCGGACCCCCCATCTTCGAGACGGATTCGGTCTTTTGGCCATAACATGAGCCACGGACCTCCGAATGACGAACCGTCTGCGGAAACGCGATCCTTGGATCGAGACGGTCGTTTCACTATATCACACTCAATGTTTTGGAATACTTTGAGTTCAGCCGGGTTGGTTCGTTCACGAAACCAACCGGGCCTTCGGAGCGGAAACGCTCATATCTTGAGCTACGGAAGTCCGATTGACGTGTCGTCTGCTTTGTTGTGTTCCTCTTAGTGAGACGGATATTTTGGCATACTCCACCTGAGGTTTGGACACAGGTGGAGTACGGTCGGGTTGGTTTTGCCTTAAAAACCAACCGGGCCCCGGGGACGAAAATGCCAATAACTCTCAGACCGGGCGTCCGATCGACGCGTCGTCTGTTGCGTTGAGTTCCTGTTGACGATACATAACTTTTGGATACATCAACTCTGGTCTTTGTGACAGTTGATGTATCAGCCTCTCGGCTCGTGGAGCGGACCCTCCTGTACGATCTTGCTGTGTGCGGGAACCCTAGTGCTGGCTGCGACTGTTACTGTGACAACTACTGCTACTGCTACTGTGACTGCGACGATGACAGTACAGAGATCCTGTGTGGATTCGACGAAGACGACTTCAGCACTCATTGATCCTACGTGGATTAGTGCTGCAGGTTCTGTGTGGGCCCGATCCTGTGTGGGTATGATCCTGTGTGGGTCTTTGCGCTCAGTGGTCCTGTGTGAACCAACGCCTACAGGTCCTACGTGGGCCCGATCCTGTGTGGGTCTTTTGCGGGGGTTAGTTACCTATCGATCCTTCGTGGGTCTGATGACTTAGATGGATCATAGATCATCTTTATCATCTTTCGAAGAAGTATACCTGTGTGAGCTGAATCCTGTTTCTTTCCTGTGTGGATTGTGTTGTGCTATCCTGTGTGGATTACGTTTTGCTTTCCTGTGTGGAATACGTTTACTTTCATGTGTGTACTGAGTTGTACTTGGGCTCGGAGGTCGGAGCATATTTGAAATTGATGACTTAGGTATATGTATGGGCATATACCTAAGCAGTGTCGGTTGTCACTTCGTGATTGTACCTTTCTTCGTGATTTATCCTTTGAGGATTTTGAGAGACCTTCAGGGGTCTCAGGGTCCCTACTGAGTAGCTTATACTAACCCCTGCACGGGCTTTTCCCGCACTACGTTGTGTTGGTTGCAGACGACGAACATCGTTGATCTTGACTGAGGCTTGCAGAGCAGGACGGTACCTGGAGGTGGACCACTGGATGGGACGTGTTCGGAGCAGATGGCGGGACCCGTGGAGCAGTGGAGCTATCTGTACCCACCCTTCAGGTGGGATTTCTAGTGGACAGCTCGGTGTAGCGGCTTTTACTTTTCAGTTGATGTTTTCCCTTTCGATTTGTACTTTACTTTCAGTTTGGGTTTGTATACTGGCCCATTTACTTTTCCGCACTTTCAGTTGTACTCTGCTTTTGCTTAGTGATTACTTTCCGCTTGCTTACTCTGTGGTGTTTGTTTACTTTACAAAGGAAATGCCTTTCCTTTTTACCAGGATTTACGCCTTGGTTCTAGTCGCCATCCCCTGGCCTATGGAAGGTGGGCTTGGTGTAGTCACGACACGGACCCCGAGGGCGGGTCGTGACAGAATTCATAGAACCAAAATAAAATAGTATATTCTCTATTATTCAATGATTAACTTATGTAACTTTTATAACATTATAGTTGGGCTCCACCTCCGTAGTAATGATGGAATGAGATTTCTCATTCTCCTTTGTATTTGGTGGATTTTGAAATTGATTAACCTCAAGGACTCACGGTTTAGTGAACTTTATGTCATAGTTATCTTGATAAGTAATGTTGAAGCATTTAACTATTGGTGATTCACTCCTTTCATCCACCAGATTTTACTACTTCTTCATGTATCTTTGACTATAATGATCTTGGTGTCCTTCTCTCCAAGACATGAATCATTTCTCTATACCATTGAGTAAATTTCCATGATTCTTATTCCCACATTTTGACATGTAAGTTGGAAATATTTCATTCCACATTTATCATTATATCAGGCATCTTGAAACCACATCTTTTATTTCTTATCTCCATATCCATGCGACCATTCAATGAAATCAATATGTACATTGAGAGTACAATGAACAACTTCATCATAATTCCAAAGTCTCAACTTTATAGAGGATTTTGAATGATTGGTTTAAAAAAATACAAAGTCATACTATTTTGATATAATTTTTTATAACAAAACACATGGATAACCTTTCAATCCTTGATAAATTTTCATTGTAACCCATGATAGATTCACTTTACTTTTTCTTCAGCATTATAGATTCTATAATTTTCATTATATGATGAGTTTGAGGGATTTTTTCTTATGAAATATTATTTTAATTTCTTCCCACTCCATCTCTTAAATTTCATCCTTCTCTTTTCTGTTCTTAATCAACTCCCACCATTGATCAGCCTCTCCATCTAAATAGTAAACGGGATGAGTCACATTCTCCATCTCAAAATACCGATGCCCATAAATGATCATGTCCCTTGAGTAGACCTATTGTTCCATGACTAGTGGATTAGAATATCCACTAAATTTTATTGGCCATTGACCGAAAAAATACTCGATATCCATTTACTCCTTCAATTGTAAATAAGGACGTTCAAAATTAGTTATGTTATTTTTCATAGAATGAATCAGTTGGGTATGACTCTCCCTGAAATATTGAACTCCACCGCACGTAGAATTGAGGATTTCATTCAAGAATTCACTAAATATTCACTCACATCGATTTTTGGCTTGATTTCTCCGAGTTATGACAATTCTCTAAAATATAAATAGTTATAGAAAAACATAACTCCAAATATCATTAATAATTTATTCCATTATGAAAATAACTCTAAATACAAATCATTTAATATAGATTTATTTTTCATTTTTCTAAATAAAATTATTCGGTATTACATGTAAATTATTCTCATACAAAGGATTTTCACTAAGTTTCTCAAATCTAAATTAAAAAATTAACAAAACTGTGCTCTGATACCAACTATAGAGACCTCTATTTTCTTATATTATTATAAAATTTTCTAAAATATAAAACACATAAGAGTATTGCCTAAATATGGTCCAAAGAGTTATTACTATCGGAAAATTAGGTCCATACAAATTATTTACATAATAAATAATAAAAAAAATCAATTTATTATTATATATATTATTATTGACACTAATTTTCTCTTTATTACAATTATTCACTTGATGTTATACATTAAAAAACTACGTTTATGAAAAATCCCTGTAAAATGATGGATATGAGACATGAAACATGGGTGAGAATAAACATCAACATCATTACACGAAAAAATAACATCATTATTACCATGAGAGGAATAATTATAATGAGGCATGGAATATGGATATTAATAATAATGACACATCATGTCTTAGTTTTCAATTACTCCACATAGTTTTGAACAATGACAGCATCATAATCACACATAACATATGTGCATTAAAATAACATAATCGTTATGAACAAAGATTAAATAATGTTCACAGATACATCAAATTATCTTATGAGACATGCCAAATTACCCAATGACATTGAGGACTATATAATTATGGGTACACCCATCACGTCATAACATTTACATAATCAGGCATGCCACATTGAACTTGTTACAATTATTTCTATAAAACAACCCTTTGAAAAGAAATTGGGTTTCAGGGGAATTTCATAACGCATCAATTCATGGATAAAAATTGGGGTCCCCAAATTAAAAATTTAATAACATTCTTGGTAAAATAATCATCAATCCTGAGTGAAGAAGAAACAATTTTGAAACAAGTAAAAGAGGTGTTTTTAAAGGGAAGAGATATTTTAGAAAAATATATTAATTTATCATACAACTATATTAGAATCATGTATATATAACTAATGAGAAGATAAGTAAAAATTAATGATATTTTTGGAATGTTAATGAAACATTCATACAGAAAATACAGTGAAAATTTAAAAAAATCAAAAAAAGAGTGGTGTGTTCTAGAATCCCCATACTTATGTATAAATACTAGATTCGATTTAATATCTTTGATAATCAAATTAGATTCATTAATTAATATATAAAAAACCTTTTATATATGTATTTTTTTCATTATAATTTTATTAAATTTATTTTTGGACATTATTTTGGTTTATATAGTTTAATTACATTCATCTGTGGGTGTTCGTTTCCTTGATTTTCATGATCAGTTCACTTGTATAAATTTATGGATGTTCTTGTAAAATGATTATAATTATACATATTTGAAATTATATATTATTTATGGCCATAATTAAAATTAAATGATCTTAGATATCATTTGGTTTATTATATGAGGATGAATCATTAGATAAATATTGAATTAAAATAATTTAATTTATTTTTTGTTGGATTTTTTAATCGTTACGATATTATATCATCGTGATTATATATCTTTGTTATAAAAAATTATATAAATTATATTATGTACAATAATTTATTATTTAACAATAATTATTATCTTATGAGAATCCTTGATGGTGGTAGTAATAAATGAAAATGTATCATCCGCGATGGTAATAAATCAACACAACACATATGATATTTTTATTTTTAGAATAAAAGGAAAAAGGGATGTGATTCGAAGATGAATTATTAATATAACATAATAAAATTCATATTTAGAAAATACTCTTGTTATCATTACACTCATATAAGTGTAAGTGAGGAGAGTATAAGAAAATAAATGAAGTTAAAAGAAATTTAAAGAAAATGGTAGAGGATTTTACCTATGGATTTTTACCTCCATTAGAACCTCCTTTGGGAAATGGGTTTCGGTATTTAGATGAGACCAAGGGCTCGTGGACATGGTATTGGTTATTTATATTAGTATTCATTAGATTATGGAATATATTCAAGGCATGGAAGGTTTTGAGGATAAGTGGTAGTGAGGGGTGGTATTTATAGTGGTGGAGAGGCTTGTTTTCTTATTATTTTATTTATCAGTTTATTATTTTTGATCAATCTTATGAATATTACTACCCATATATGTAAATATATTTACATAATAAATTATATTTCAAAATTTTGGGAATAAATCATGCAGAAAACAATAATAACTATAAGCATTTAATTATTTATAATTTAACGTAATTTATAGTATTTTACTATTTACTAAAAATTCACGTATTTTAGAAAATTACCAAAAAAAATATTTTAAGTGTTTTTTTATTTGTATATTTCAAAACAGAACTCCATTTAATGAAAATGATTTTCTAAATATGGGAAACTTATTTTTTAAATTAAATCATCCTTTTTTGAATAAATAATCTAATTCTAAAATTATAACTGATTTTATGATATATTGAAAAACTATTTAAGGTATCAAAAATTTATCTCAAAATAATAAGAAAACAAAATTATAATTTATGAATAAATTTTGTAAAAAATAATTTCCTTTTGAATAAACATATTTGTTATAAAATTATTATATAATCTCTATAACTTTCCAAAATAACTGTACTAACTTTATCTTTTCTAAAATGTTTATTTACTTATACCATGAAACAAATATATCATATATTCATTAATAAGATATAAAAAATATATTTCTTCTTTAATCGGTGAGGATATTATTATATTGTCTAGATTATTATTCATAATGGTTACATTACTATTCCAAAGGTCATATAACTATTACATTGGTATAGGTTCTATAACATCCATAAATATGACGTATTACATTCATTCGTTATTTATAATGGTTTTTTAATGTTTGATATGTGAATTAATATTTTATATTCTATATGAAATAATTATAATAAAGGAATTCCCATTGATAAATTTTATTTTTAGTACATACTATAATATACCCTATTAAACACATGCTTTCAATAGAAATAATTTTTATTGTTTCAAAATTCTATTTATAAAATTATTAAATTGGTTTGATTATACTTATAAATGACACATAACCATTCTATATTTTCATTATTTGAGCACTGGAGAACAAAAAATATATTTTCAATGGTACTGATATATTTATCATCTACTAGTGGATCATAAGACAACATGAATAAAATTGGATGTTTCCTCCTAAAATACTCCATGGTGTGTGTGTCTCTCCTTTTCAAATTTTGAATATTATAATAATTCAGGGATTCATATATTTTAATGTGCATAATAATAGTATTTTGTATTCCATCTCTAAACTCATTATTTTTTTAAAGAGTAAAATCATTATATTTTAACAAATGTCCTTTTATATTTGATTTTACTTAATTCTATCCACTTAATAAAAAATATATCATAATTAGTAACATCATTAAATGGAGTGATAAGATAAATCCAAATTAAAATCATTCTTGAGATGCCTCAAATTATGAAAAAAGTTATTAATGGTTTGCACCATTATTCTCACCATATATCACTTTAATTTCATCACTAGTTTAGTTTACATATTCCCTATACCTAAATTAAACATAACTCAGACTCTAAAAATAACTAAACCACTGTCTTAAAAAACCTATGAATACCTGTGAAAAAGCATACAAAAAAATTTAATTTGTCTTCATGGAAACATAATATATTACACTACAATTATCACAAATTAAATAGAATGGTTATATAAAATTGGAGACTATATATATTATCAAATTATTTCGTAAATAATATTGAACATATCCCCCAAAATTCTTCTCTCTTAGTAACCTTCAAATATATATCCTCCAAAAAACATTTCTAATAACAAGGGGAAACTATAATCAATGGAATGGGTAAGCATATATTAACATTAAATGTAAACATGAGAGATATAAATCGATTAACATATGAATGAGTAATATATAAATAAGGTTATGCGATCCTGATAATAACATGTAAATTTCATACACAGTATTTCATAGGTAATAAATCATGAGTCGTTACCTAATTTTTTTTTTGATTTCAACAATTTGAGTAAAAAGAGTGAGGAATCCCAAATAATCAGTCTAGAGACATAGGAACATACATTAATAATAACATCATGTAATGGCTAATATGATGAATCATTAATATATAAAATCATTTCAATATTTAAAGATTACTATCATGACCATTATCACATAGTGAACAATGTCTCATAATCGACTATGTTCACTATCAAAACACTTCCCCTTCATAGAATGGGCACACTACTGATCCAATATAATATTACCAAATTAAATATTGATTAATACTAAATGAATTAGTGGAATTTAATTGAACAATCCTTCAACTTATAGAAACGTCGTATATTTTTCAAAAAAAAAATTAAAATATTCATCAATTCATCATAGCATAAAATGTAGAAATGAAATGAGATTGATAAATATTCTAACATCACATAATTATTTCCGACGCTTTCGCCAGGGCGCACGCATCCGTCTGTGAGGACGCGCGGCTGTGTTGCCCCGCATTCCCGCTTTCCAAAGGCGGGCGGCATTCGTTCCTTGTTCAGGTACGTCTGCTCCTTGATCGAAACGGGATGATGGGATGTCGGTTCTTCCTCCTGTGGATTCCTCCTCAGAACTCGTCACCTAGTCCGGGTCTCCCTTATAGATTTAATACGTAGTTCGTGAAACTCTTCCCGGTGCCATATCGTCATGGACGCCGGTTAATTACACTACTTCCGTCAAGAATTTCCATAGGGTCTTGACATGGTAGCGACCTTCGGTCGGAGTAAACGGCAACATCAGGAATGTCGGGGCATCTCTGGGTGCATGGACATTGGGGAACCTGTATTCTTCCTCATAAGAGGGCATCTCAAGGGTGCAGAACCCGGGGCGTACATCTGAGGTTTTCCTCAGCTTCCTGTGTTTAGTACAGGGTATGTTGCAAGATCAACGTCTAGCAGAGACGGTTACACCAAAGGCGTTCCATCCGAGGTTTTCCTCATGCATCTCATGTTTATCACGAGGTAGGCCGCGAGTTTAACGTCTTGCGGAGACGGAATGAGGGTGATCAGAACGTCCCATAGAGACGGACCAGATTGGTATATCCCTATGAGGGAACACCTGGAAGGTTTACCAAGGAGATGGATCAGAACGCCCAATGCGGACGGATCCGAGGTGGTGCACTCCCTATAGGGGAAAAGGGAGATGAATCGGGGTGTACACAGAGGACAGCGACCCGGAGATATGATGGGGCTTACACATGGAAAGCGGCCCATGCGCCGCTAGGAGCAGCGAGGAGGTGGATGGCATGATCCCACCGGGATGTGGCGGACCGGGTGAGAATCAGGATGGGTGATGGATGGATGAGTGAAGTGGAGGAGGATGAAATGGGACCATCGCAGGGGCGACGGTGAAGTTGGGCTTGAGCCTTGAAGAGGCTTCCTACGTATCCCCGTGGCAGGGAATCAAAGTCCGCGTAGTTCGGGATGGTGCCGGTAAACCGACGTGAATTGGGTGATGGGTGGGCTTGAACCTCGTGGAGGCTTCCTACGTACCATGCCTTAACACGGATCAAAGTCCCCGTAGTTCAAATGGGTGATGATCGCAATGGCTTACCACTGGACCAGGATGGGACCCGACGTGAAATGACGGGTGGGTGTGTCGGTGAGCCGACGTGAAAATGGACCTTGGTCCAATGGGTGGTGGGCTTGAACCTCATAAAGGCTTCTTACGTACCATGCCTTGACAAGGATCAAAGACCTCGTAGTTCGGAGAATACAGTTTAACGTCATGCGGGACGAATGTGACCCCTGTCGTGAATAAACGACGGGTGAGCTTGAACGTCGTGGAGGATTCCTACGTACCATGCCTTGACATGGATCAAAGACTTCGTAGTTCAAGAGGTCACAACGGCTTACCGCTGGACTGGAATGGGACCCGACGTGAATGAGCGACGGGTGGGGTGTGTCGGTGAACCGACGTGAAAGTAGACCTTGGTCCACTATTGGTGGGCTTGAACCTCATAAAGGCGTCCTACGTACCATGCCTTGGCATGGATCAAAGACCTCGTAGTTCAGGTGGGTTTGGTTGCAATGGCTTACCACTGGACCAGAATGTAGTTTAACGTCATGCTGGACGGGGGTGAAACCCGACGAGAAAGACGGGTGGGCTTGAACCTCGTAGAGGCTTCCTACGTACCATGCCTTGACATGGATCAAAGACCTCGTAGTTCAGGTGGGGGTTTTGTCGGTAAACCGACGTGAAAGCAGACCTTGGTCTGCTAATGGTGGGCTTGAACCTCGTGGAGGCTTCCTACGTACCATGCCTTGACATGGATCAAAGACTTCGTAGTTCAATGGGGGTTTGTCAGGGTCGGTGCTCACTCTAAGCCCACGTGAGTCATGCTCGGTGTGAGAAACAAGAGGTTGCAAGGACCTGACGATCACGTCGCGAAGGGTGCGTCCGTGAGAAGCGAAGAGGGGCTTACGCGTTGAGCGGCCCATGGTGTTGGGACTTACTCCAGGATGGAGGCCCAGAACGGCTTACCGCTAAATTGGGTCACAACGGCTTACCGCTGGATGAGGTCACAACGGCTTACCGCTGGATGGGGATCACAACGGCTTACCGCTGGATGAGGATGTCAACGGCTTACCGCTGCATAGGATCACAACGGCTTACCGCTGGATGAGGATGTCAACGGCTTACCGCTGCATAGGATCACAACGGCTTACCGCTGGATGGGGATGTCAACGGCTTACCGCTGCATAGGATCACAACGGCTTACCGCTGGATGAGGATGTCAACGGCTTACCGCTGCATAGGATCACAACGGCTTACCGCTGGATGGGGATGTCAACGGCTTACCGCTGCATAGGATCACAACGGCTTACCGCTGGATGGGGATGTCAACGGCTTACCGCTGCATAGGATCACAACGGCTTACCGCTGGATGAGGATGTCAACGGCTTACCGCTGCATAGGATCACAACGGCTTACCGCTGGATGGGGATGTCAACGGCTTACCGCTGCATAGGATCACAACGGCTTACCGCTGGATAAGGATCACAACGGCTTACCGCTGGATGGGGATGTCAACGGCTTACCGCTGCATAGGATCACAACGGCTTACCGCTGGATAAGGATCACAACGGCTTACCGCTGGATGGGGGTCGCAACAGTGGATGGGGCTTACGCGAGGAAGCTGCCCGGGTGCCACTAAGGAGGGGCAATGGTGAATGGGGCTTACGCTAGGAAGCTGCCCAGGTGCCGCTAAGGAGCGGCAATGGTGAATGGGGCTTACGCTAGGAAGCTGCCCGGGTGCCGCTGAGGAGCAGCACTGGTGAATGGGGCTTACGCTAGGAAGCTGCCCGAGTGCCACTACGGAGTGGCAATGGTGAATGGGGCTTACGCTAGGAAGCTGCCCGGGTGCCACTAAGGAGCGGCAATGGTGAATGGGGCTTACGCTAGGAAGCTGCCCGGGTGCCGCTGAGGAGCAGCACTGGTGAATGGGGCTTACGCTAGGAAGCTGCCCGGGTGCCGCTGAGGAGCAGCACTGGTGAATGGGGCTTACGCTAGGAAGCTGCCTGGGTGCCGCTGAGGAGCAGCACTGGTGAATGGGGCTTACGCTAGGAAGCTGCCCGGGTGCCGCTGAGGAGCAGCACTGGTGAATGGGGCTTACGCTAGGAAGCTGCCCGGGTGCCGCTAAGGAGCGGCAATGGTGAATGGGGCTTACGCTAGGAAGCTGCCCGGGTGCCACTAAGGAGCGGCAATGGTGAATGGGGCTTACGCTAGGAAGCTGCCCGGGTGCCGTTGAGGAGCAGCACTGGTGAATGGGGCTTACGCTAGGAAGCTGCCCGGGTGCCGCTGAGGAGCAGCACTGGTGAATGGGGCTTACGCTAGGAAGCTGCCCGAGTGCCACTAAGGAGTGGCAATGGTGAATGGGGCTTACGCTAGGAAGCTGCCCGGGTGCCACTAAGGAGTGGCAATGGTGAATGGGGCTTACGCTAGGAAGCTGCCCGGGTGCCACTAAGGAGTGGCAATGGTGAATGGGGCTTACGCTAGGAAGCTGCCCGGGTGCCACTAAGGAGTGGCAATGGTGAATGGGGCTTACGCTAGGAAGCTGCCCGGGTGCCACTAAGGAGTGGCAATGGTGAATGGGGCTTACGCTAGGAAGCTGCCCGGGTGCCACTAAGGAGCGGCAATGGTGAATGGGGCTTACGCTAGGAAGCTGCCCGGGTGCCACTAAGGAGTGGCAATGGTGAATGGGGCTTACGCTAGGAAGCTGCCCGAGTGCCGCTATGGAGCGGCAATGGTGAATGGGGCTTATGCTAGGAAGCTGCCCGTGTGCCTTCCTCATGTCTGGCCATGAGGGCATCCCAACTCACTGGTGAATTGGGCATCCTATCATTTGTTAGATAGGGAGAATACTACAGTTTAGAGTCATGTAGGTAGGACTATTGTCATCTCATGATAAGAAAATGAGGCATCTCTCGTTAGAAGCGAGAGGCATCCTATCATTTGTTAGATAGGGAGTACTACAGTTTATAGTCTTGTAGATAGGACTGTTGGCATCTCACGCTTGGAGCATGAGGCATCTTTCGCTTGGAACAAGAGGCATCCTATCATTTGTTAGATAGGGAGTACTACAGTTTATAGTCTTGTAGATAGGACTGTTGGCATCTCACGCTTGGAGCATGAGGCATCTCTCTCTTGGAGCAAGAGGCATCCTATCATTTGTTAGATAGGGAGAATACTACAGTTTAGAGTCATGTAGGTAGGACTGTTGGCATCTCATGATAAGAGCATGAGGCATCTCTCGTATAGGGCAAGAGGCATCCTATCATTTGTTAGATAGGGTGTACTACAGTTTATAGTCATGTAGATGGGACTATTAGGCAGAAGGTGCCTAGAAATGGTTGGTGTTGGGACTTACGCAAAGCAGCCCTTTCTGGTTGAACCTGGCATAGGAGCCAAGTGATTGGGTTTGGAGGAGTTACCTGAGGAATGGTTCGACTCAAGGTACTCGGGGAACTGATGATGAGAACCTCAACTCACGACATAGGAAACCAACCAAGAGGAATACATTAACTCAAGGTGTTTCATTGTGTGTGGAGGAGTGTATCAAATCATGGTATTCCATGGGTGGAAGGTGGGAGCGCATAAGGGCGCAATGGAAAATCCTGGCATCCCGGCCCGAAAAGTTCGCGGTGCGACTCTCCATTTTTCATGGGGGTCTGTGACGGTAGCGAAGGGACCGGTGGGCGCGAAGGTAGGATCCTCGCGAAGGATGGGTCTTCACGAAGTAGCTTCGCGAAGCATGGCCTCGCGGAGCAATGGTCTCTCGCGGAGCAAAGGGCTCTCGCGGAGCTTGGTCTCGCGGAGCTTGGTCTCGCGGAGCAGCATCGCGGAGCAAGGGCTCGCGGAGCAAAGAGCTCTCGCGGAGCTTGGTCTCGCGGAGCAGCATCGCGGAGCATAGGGCTCGCGGAGCAAAGGGCTCTCGCGGAGCTTGGTCTCGCGGAGCTTGGTCTCGCGGAGCAGCATCGCGGAGCAAGGGCTCGCGGAGCAAAGAGCTCTCGCGGAGCTTGGTCTCGCGGAGCAGCATCACGGAGCATAGGCTCGCGAAGCATGGACTCCTGGAGTCTCGGCTCGCGGAGCAGCAACGCGAAGGAAGCTGCTCGCGGAGCATGGCTTCGCGGAGCCGCAATGCGGAGCTCCGCTCGGCCGCCCAAGGGGCGAAGTGGCCGTGGCCGTTCTCGGCCGTCCGGAGAAGGGGGGTGAGCTGGGTATTTATAGGCAAGGGGCGCCGCGAAGCAGAACTTCCGCGCCGCCTCAGGAGCTTCGCGGCGCGCTCGCGAACGTCATATGCGTTCGCGGAGCATCACCGCCTCTGGAGCTTCGCGGCGGCTCGCGAACGTCAAATGCGTTTGCGGAGCATCACTGCCTCTGGAGCTTCGCGAGGCCGCGATGGTCGGGGCGCTTCGCGGCGGGGCTTCGCGGGACCGCGCTGCACGGGTGCTTCGCATCGGTGCTTCGCATTAGTGATTCGCGAGGGGTCTTCGCGGCGCATCGCAAACGTCAAACGGGTTCGCGGAGCCTCTCGCCTCATTGCTTCGCGGCGGCGCTCCGCGATCACGGAGGGGGGCTTCGCGGATGGGCTTCGCGAACCAGATTTCCAGCCCAACTTCAAACGTCCATAACTCCTAATCCGTAACTCCGTTTGGGCCCTACGACCTACCAAATCGAAGCTTGCGAAATGGACTACAATCTTGGATCATGTATAGAAGCATTTGGAAAATTTTGGGGACGCGTTTTTCGGGGTCTACAATAATAATATTCAAGTACGAGATATAAAATTTATGTTATAATTTTATAATACAAAAATTTAACTATAATAAACATTTATTTTTCTTGACATAGATGAAAAATATCATTAAAATGACATTCAAAACCATCATCAAAATGTGAAAAAAACACATTAATTTTGATGGCATTAACAATACAAATTCACAAAATATTAAAAAAATATTTTTATTTTAAAATGACCATACAAACATGAAAATTAATTTTCAAAATAAAGAGTAATCTGGATGATGTAAAAACCAATTGTGTGGTAATTGTCAAAACAAATTTTCCATTATCATATTGAATAAAAAATCAATAATAAACTATTTCATGAAAATTAAAATAACTAATTATCAATAAATTTAATAGAATGTTATATATAGTTAAATTTGAATGTTAAAAATCATTAGATTATAGAAAATAACATTCTATAAAATATTTTAATTATATTATTATGGAAGAAAATGTTCTATGGCCAATGTTGAATAAATTCATACATTATAAATAATTAATATCTTATTTATTTTTAAGTAATAAATATAGTATAATGAAAAATAAACATTAAAATCCTTGAAATAACTCATGGATAAAGTGATATAATTTTTAAGAGATAAAGATCAAATAATTAGTCTAATTGATATTCAAAAGTAAACAATACTATCAAAAAAATTATAACCTAAACCAATAACTCATGTCCTAAATTTCATTGTACACAATATTGAGCTCTTGTGGATAAAATTAAAATTTATTATACATTTAAATCCTGATAATTATAATACTTATCTCATAATATGACATTATCAGATAATTTCCAATTACCTATTTTTTCCAATTCTTCATTAATATCAACATTCAATGGATTTTTTTCACTTCACATTAATGTTTTGCTTCGATGGATGTCATTAATTAACATTGATGTTTTTTTAGTCATGTCAAGAATATTAATCATTCGATTATTATCATCCTTATTTTTTATATGTATTTTTATAAAAAGTCGTAAATTATTTTGATGAAAAATGAGATAGATCACTTCATAGAGAGGGTAGTCCACATGAAAAAGTGGGGAATGTTTTAATTTTCCAAGGGATGGATTAGAATAATTTGTAATAATAATAAATTTATATTTTACCCAACCCAATAGCCACTAAACAAGTTCCTGTATTAAACTCACTATATGATATCAAGCACAAATCCCTATACTCTAGAGGTTTCTAACTAGCAACAAGGTCCTAATAAATCAAATTGGTAGACTCTACTATATTCATTAGATTAATCCATGGTATATAATATAATGAAATAGGGTAAAAAATAAGAAATAAACCATATACTAGAATTACCAACCATTTCCCAAATAGGGTACAAGCCATAATCGAACACTAAATATGACATGTCGTGATAATAATGACACAGTATATAAAACACATAATAATAAGAAAATTAATATCTCCATAATGGTTATTGACAACAAGTCTATATGATCATCTATGAACATTATAATCCCAATAGAAATCTCTAGAATATAATCTTTTCCGTTATCCGAAATAGAAATAATGAAATATTCTCACAGGCCCAAAGGAGGATTGAGAAGGGTGTGAGTAAAATTTAGTAGGAAAAAAATGGTTTCTATAAAATATCATTTATAATTGATATTAAACGAATTTTAATAATAAATGAAAAGTTAAAATAAATCAACATAGGGTCCATTAGTTGTCAATATACTTTTGAACCATTTTCATCATTAAGGTCATTTCATCAAATAAATTACTAAATATCACAAGACACACACAATCAATAACATAACATTCACATTTCATAATCATTCAACATGTAGGATTAACATCATGTCTCAATCCATTATTATGTTAGCAATTTTCATTGCATAATCCATTTAACCCATTTCCATTCCTAATACCTTAATAATTTCTGCATATTCCACAATTCTCATGTATAAGCCCAATTTATCATAATGATAAACTATTACATATTATCCCATTTAACACACACATATATATATATCATCTAATGAAAATTTACACATTTATCACATTTATCATTATACATTAATTAAATCACTTAATAATTTCAAGAATAATTCATATCTCAATTAGCATAATCACTTTTTTACCTCTAAACCAATTTTTATTTTCCAAAAAATCCATTATGAAATCATAAAAGCCTATATAAAACTATTCATAATTCATATTTAATTTCATTTAACATGATGATATGGTCATCATGGACTCTATTATATCACATCTCAATTTTTGTCTTAAAATTAAATTTCTAATGTTTGGAATCATTGTGTCACCCCATGGGTGGCCCTAACCTAAAGGGATCATGGGGGGGGGGGGGTCTAACTCCCTATTTTGACAACCATTTTAAAAAATGTTAGTAATGATGAAAAATTCATAACATTATGGAAGAAATACCCCAACCAAACATGCATGAATCTATAATAAAATTATATGTTATAACATGTAGACTATTTACATTCAATATGAAGAAGTACTCACCCTTAACCTTATCCATATATCTAAATTCAAATACCCATTGAATCCTCAACATGGATATTCAATTTGGAACCACAGTTACTCCAAATGGTAACAAATTATATAATATCAAGCCTTGTGAATAATATGGATCCTGACTTCATCACTATGGTTGAGAGGATAAGAATGGGAGGAAAATTAGGTAAGAACCTAATAATCCCTTGGGGGAAATTTAATAAATTTCCCCATTTTAATGGACTGAACGTTTTCGCTACATGGTTTGACAGACTATTAACAAATAGTTTTACTTCCCTTATCCAAGAGGTGTTGCATAGAATGAGTACCTTTTGAGGTGCCCACAAATTTACAAATTGTGTCCCTACTTTGCGGAATTCCATTGTATCAACCTGCACTTTTTCGGTCCCCCTATAGAGTTTTCACTAACCATACACAAACTATTTTAATTTCACAGTATGACCTGATTCCCCTTTTTCATTTCATGAAACCCATGAACATTACCATACCTCCTTTTACATTCGGTAAACAAATCATTACCAAAACTATAAAAATTCTACCTGAAAATTAAACAGGGACATACCATCTAGGTGTCTAGAATCCAAAAAACTCCCCACCTTATAATGGATCATCCTTTAGTCACATTTAAAAGAAACACTAATATTTCAATGAAAAAATATTGGGTCATCAAACCCACATATTCGACTCTCACTCCAATGATTCTTCAAAAACATTACCATGCTTCCATACAACTTGAACTAAATCCATTGTCTTTCAACGCAAGACATTCCCACTAAGATCCACAATATGAACTATTTTCTCCTAAAAGAACATATCAACATAAAACATTACATCAACCACAAGAATCCTATTGGGAAACCTAAGTAACACTTCTTAAATCATTACATAATTAAATTATATCGGTTACCCAAATTCGAGACAAGTATAAGAAAATATGTGGTATTATTGACCACATTTTCTTACTTATAATACTCTAAAACTAAATGAATGGTTTTCCGATTCAATAAGGATACCTCCAAGACATAACCAAAACAACAAGAAACTCAACCAGTCAAACCCTAGAAATTTCACACTATCATGAAAAATTAACCCAAATAGTAATCACTTGGGACCCTCTAATCGGAAAACTTAACCAGTACAATTATCATAAAGATTCATTAATGCAAAAGTTAATTTCAAACACTGTAAAAATGACATAAGATAGTGAATTCAAAAAAAATTAACCACCAAATACTGAAATATAAAAAAAATAACAACAAAAATCAAGAAAAAAATTCCCAACATGGGTTCCAGGTTTTCCATCGTAAGTGGGTTAGATACTCCCAATCACGAGTTCATTATCATGGTCAGTTACAACCTAATCTCTCATCTACCATATCTACAAATTAAGAACAGAAAAATATGTTGGGATATATTACAACATTATAACATCCCTGAGCCGGGATGCACTAAACTGATTGCTAGATCTAAGACACCATATAACCTCAAGTGTGCCTCCCCATATGCCACAGGGTTCCGACTAGAAGTGAGGGTATATTAAAACACATGGGGAGATAAAACCATAATTACCAATGAAATTTAAAATTGATAACATAATGAAATAAAGGAAACAATAAGGAATATAACATAAAAATACATTACCAACCATTTCCCATATAGGGTAGAAACCACAACAAAATAATAATTAATTCATGTCATGCTAATAGTTTCAACGTTCATAAAACAAAAAATTAATACAAAAACCATTTACGAAAAACAGTACCGAAATCCAAGTCAAGATCCTAATCCATATACATCCCAAGCCCAGCCCAACTCCCTAGCATAGGGCCCTTTCCCTTTTTCGGACCTACAACTGTGAAATCTCATTGGGTACACAATGGTAACCCGATCATGCTGTGAGTACAACTCATTAGTCCACCACCAATAGTATCCTAACAATATCTAGTCTAACAGATAATGCATGCCAATAACTAATAAATGACAAGGTAAATGAATGTTAACATAGGTTTCATTATTTATCAATATAATACTGCTCAATTTTAATCAATAAGTCGACATAATAAATTACACTCTCTTTATTACAAAGTTCACCTTCATCGTGGGTCAAATAGGTTAGGCATTACAAAAATTACCTTACACCTAAGCTATCCAATTTCTATGAATATGAAAAAAAGAAAAGTTCCCAAATTCAGTAGGGATAACATTTCAAAATAAATATAGTACACTTAAATAAAAGCATCCATCTAGGTTGTCTCATCAAATGAATCAATTAGGGTAATAGTGACTTAGTCCCCATACCTAACCTATACATTGTGGGGAGGGGATAGATCCTTAGTCCTAACCCAACTCATATGTGTAGATACTCAAGTCCAATACCCAAAATATCCAATACATGTACACTTTCATATTTATAAATTAAAACATATACCATATCAAAAGTCATAAATAATCAATAACATAACATTATCATTTCATAATAAATCATAATTTTAGATTAACTTCATTCCTTAACCAATTATTACATATACCATTTTCATTTTATATACCATTTAACTCATTTACTCACTGTCTGACTTGACAATTTATGCATACTATAATTCTCATGTATTATCCCAAATTAACATAGTATCAATTCTATATGTTAATCTATTAAACACAAAAACACACATATATATCATCTCATTAAAATGTACCCATTTTACATTTTAATAAGTTAACATGTTCGAGTTCACATAATCATTTAAAGTAAAATTCATAAGTCACATAACTTAATCATTTTGTTACATCTAACCAATTTATTATTAATCGGACAATAAATTATTCCATTATAAATGTTACTATGCCAATATTCATAATTACTTTTTAATTCAATTTATCATACCAACTTGTTTTTATGGGATCTACTATATAAAATATCATTTTTTAGAATTAACTTTTTTTTCTGTGTATCTTGAATCATTGTTTCACCCCATAGGTGGACCAAAAAGGGTCTATCACACCACAATTCATCCCCCGATAATAATGAAGGGTTATAATTCTAATTTAGGCATGTAATTCAATTTTTTTACTAATGGTAGAAAATTCATAATAAATGGGACCTAATAATACAATGACACATGAATGAATATATAATTAAACATTGGTATATAACTTGTAGAACACCTACCATTAATCTGGAGGTGAACATAACCTTATCCTTAGCCCAAGATCCAAAATCAAACACCCTTTGAATCCTCGACTAAAATCTTCGATTTTCAACCAACAATGATCTAAATGGAAATTAACTGAAGGAGAAATACCTTTGGGTAAAATTGGGATCTTGAGTTTTTCTCAATGGTTTAGTGGTGAATAATTCTAGTAAAATAGTGTAAGAACATATAAATATGGATGGGGCAGTTTTTAAAATTTTTAATTTTTTATGGGGAACACAGTTTGGCCCCACGATTTAACAAACCATATAAAAACCATGCCCCATCCACTTTTCCATGGGTGTTGAGCTACACGATTACCTAGGGATGTGCTTGTGGTTTGAAAACAGTGTGCCAACCATGTGGAATTCCACTATCTCAAAATGCATGCTCCCCACCCAATTTTTACTAACCATGAACATATTGTGTGACTTGCATAGAATGGATGGATTCCCCTTTATGTCATGTCCCGAACCCTTAGTGTACTCCTTAACCTTGTGAAACATCTGGTAAATAATACATTAACCAAAAATAAAAAATTAAAACAAAAAATCAAACAAAGTCATATCTTCATGAAGTCTAGGAACATAAAAATTCTTCATAGAATAATGACAATATCATAAATATAATATATATTTATTAAGTTAAAATATATCACAATCCATAATGGTATACATGAAAAATAGTTACATTGCTCCATAGAGGTTTTAGTTCACACATACACATTATTGAAATTATTATTTGTTATATTATAGAAGGGAGGGATACAATGAATTTCATATTAACTTGAAAATGTTTCAGAATAGTAATTATATTGAGTTACTCATGTTTATTTTGTTATAGTATATTGTCATAATGATAAATATGAACGAAAATAAAAATATATTATATAAATAGAATTTATTATTCTATGGTAGAACACTTCAAAATTAATCAAGATAATTTAAATTAAGGTCTTTTGGAATGAACATAATCATTAGGACATGGGAAATAATGTTTTCAAGAAACATCAGTAGGGCATAATTAAGCGAGATTTCTATAATTTTTTGAATTAGTTGATATATGAGGTTCACATAAGTAATTTAGGTGGGTGGAAAACATTTCAGTAACTAAAACATTTAAATATTTTAATGTTATATTCAATGTTTTATGAAATTGAGCAACAAAAATTTAAATGGTAATATCATGGTGGGACTATATATACGTAAATAACATATTTATCCATATAGCAACCTAGTATTCTCAAGCATGTATATTTTATTTTTCAGATGAATATTCATGGTATTAAATACCACATTCGTGAGGATCACAATATTTTAGTGCCTTCATATACTAGGTACAAAATCCAATTTTTTATTAAAATATCATCAATGATTCCCAAAAAGATATTCCAATTTATTAATATTAATTGTAATAGCATAATTAAAACCATTATTCAAATACCAAGGAAAATAAAAATTAGAAATAGTGATCTAAAATGAAAAGTAATGGAAAAAATGGGAATATCAACATATCCTAATCATAAAGAATTAATAGCATGAGAATAAAATTTTAAAACTATACCATTCATAACATATATCATAAAAAATGATTAATTTATTAAATCATAGATATTTATAAGACATTATTCATAATGTAATCAGTGGAAATAAGACATGAGATTATAATATTATAAGGAGACATATATTTGTGGCATACAAAAAAAGATATAAAATCATTACCGTAGAATTCCAAGATCAATAATAAAGATATTATAATTGAATGATTTCCTTCCTCAAAAATTCAAATAACCCCAACATAACTCCCACGATTTTTATAGTGGATAATGTCTATTAATTAAATGGGTTCACTCCCCATTCCATTCCTCTCTATCTCATGCGATATAAATCTTTACACAATGCATCAGAGGTTGATATAAGTCCCCTCTATCTCATAATGAACACCATACATATGTCTTCCAAAGGATTATAAAACATTTATCATATAAAACCCATGAAATGAAATAAGATTCATTAATATTTCACTATATTAGAACCAATGGATTGATTCATATTTAATAATCATTTTATTTTTTCACCATAGAAAACAACATCAGAAGATGTGGGTTTTATTAACATTTTCTCAGGGAATACCCTATAGAAGGTGAGTAGTTTTAATAAACATCATTCAATCATAAACATAAAAATTTAAAATAAACTATAATTATGTTATACATGTTTAATAACCCTATCAATTCATATTTATCATCACATGAGGACAACTTATATGGAAGAGTTATTTTGAACGATCTATTGGAATATTTTATGGAGAAAATATACATTCCACTTTGAAGAACTCTCTTTTAAAAATATAAAATATTTTCAAAATCCATTTATTTAAAAATAAAAATCATAACATTAAAAAATATATAAAATAATTATAAAAATTCTTTGAGGAAAATCACCTTTCTTTAAAAATAAAATTTTTAATTTGAAAATTTATAAAACATTTTCTAAATCATTTTCCATGAAAATAAATTCTTGAAACTTATAAAGGAATATTTAAATCTTATTTAAATAATTTTATGAATAAAATATTAATTCCATTTTGAAATAAAAATTAGACAATTAAAATTTTAAAATAACACTTTAATAGAAAATAATCATGTAGAATTATAAAATATATATGAAATAAAATATTCTTCACGATGGTGGGAAATTTTTTTAAAGCCACACAAATAAAAATAATTATTCCTTTCAAAAACTAAAAAATTTATAAATAAGAACTTTATTTCAATATGACATGAATATCAATTTAAAAACATTATATAGAAATTTAAAAATGGTAAAATTGATTTCATACCTCATTTTAATAGTGTTAAAAACATTTTAAATAACATTCTTTTTTAAGAAATTCTTTTTTGAATGAAGACATAAATAAAGAATTATTTTATTAAAAAAATTACGTTGAAATGTTGAGTTCATAAACAAAGGATATTAAATGTAAAACGTGTATTCTCAAGAAATTACAATATGAAAATATAATTCCTGATTTTATTTAGAGATATTTTATAATATTTCATCATTGTAATCATAATAAATAATAATCTTTATAAACAATGAGATTATAACCTAAATCTCATACAAAATTGTTAACTTTGAAATATAATTTAAAAGAAAAAATTAAATTAAATTAAACATATAAAATCTTGAAAATTATTATATTCATGATATTTAATTATAAATGTGTATTATATTCCCATGATAGAATAAAATAGGAATATAATATAACATTTTTCCCAATAAAGGAAATCTGTGAAAAAAACTCCCATGTTGCTCAGATAATATTTTGAATCATAATCCTAAATAAATAATACAGGAAAATTATAAACTAATTATCATGAAAGAACTTATATTCATTATTTAAAATTTTATCTGGTAAATATATACACTACAGAAATGAATGTGGTGGTAAATTTAGTATACATATCCTTAAAATAAAGGTGAGACTAGAAATTCCATACCTTAGGTATTGAATTTCAATATACTAATTAAAAATGACAAGATAATGAATTTATGTTTATTATTTATATATTATAGAGCCATAATTATATATATTATTCCATATATTATTTTCATTATCGGTTTATTAAAAATTCTATGTCAAAGTCACATTTTGGGTAATAACATCTTTATTTTTGGTGTATTTTGATTTTTGATATTTGCCCGTATTACATTGATCAGGGATAAATAATTTGAAAAATGATAAATATGGTAATAATAACATATTAATTTTTAATATATATATATTTATATATTTTTTATATATAAATCCATAAATTATAGGGATTTAAAATAAAATACATCATTCATGGAGGTCGTAGGTTATACATATACATGAACATTGTTTCCATTTTCTTAGTGGATTGAAAATAAGTTTGGAAAAAATAATTTTTTATTACAAAATATTTATTATCTCATATATATAATTATTATTTATTAAATTTATCCTTATTCCTTCCGTTAAAAACATAATAGAAAACGAATCATATCGCTTCACAAGACAATAATTTTCCATTCATAAACAACACAATTATTTCCACACAGAATTTTATGTTAGAAGGTTACATTGAAAAAAAAATCATGAAGTATATTAGTTTTTTATATATCATTGAAATATGAAATGAGAATAATTATATATTGTATTTATTAAAGGATATGAAAAAAACTACATTGGTCAGTGAGGATATCCCCCTCCATACTGATGATTGACAACTTCATTTTCCATTTACTAAATGTGGAGGTGAATATATGTTATTAAATTAAAGTAATAATAAATTAGTATATATTTTAGAAATATTTTTTTATAATAAAGAAAAAATAACCCAATTAAGGTTAATAAAGATGAAATAAATAAGAATAATCATATTGAACACAATTACATTTTCTTAGAAGAATCACCTTTGGATATCTTATTAAGAACCCAACTGTTGGTCTTTTAAGATGTCCATAGTCACTAGAACGTGAAAATTATGTTTTTATGGATTTTATGAGGATTAGAATAATATATATGTCTTTATAGGTGGTCGTATGGGAATATCAGTGGTGGAATTTTATAAGTGGGTTTGAGGAACCCAGTTGAATCTACATGGAAATTATGAAAAATAATCCTAAATAGTAATTTCATTACCAATAAAAATGATTAAAAATTAACATATAATATAAATTTTGGAGTATATTAATTAAATATATCCACAAAAGTTTAATTATACATTTAATATGATAATTTAAACCCTTATAGTATAATATAATGTATGATGAATCAAATTATGTATTCCATTTTTCAAATTCCATTAATATATGTTTTTAAATTTTAATTTAAAATGAAAATTGTATACATAAAGAAAAATAGGTTTTCTAAATATAAATTGTTCAAATGTTTATAAATTCATAATGTCATGATGCAATATTAAATTGGCTGAAGTGAAATAAATTAGATTAATTAATATATTTCTTCTTTAATTTTACATTGAAAACAACTCTTTTAAAAAGTAACATTACAAGATTATCAAATGAAAATGTAGTTTTTAGTACTAACCTCTATTTATTTGATATTCACTAAAAATTATTCTTTTCTAAAAAAATCCCAAAAAATCATTGTATGATAATTCTATAATTATTATTTATGAAATTAATATAATTTTTTCAAATTAATTTTCTAGAATATTAATTTATTATTTTTTTATAAGTGTTTTAAAGATGATAGAACAATTTTTTAGATAAATAGTGTTTTATGTATAAGTTTGGATTTATTATTATCTATCGTATATAAAACACATTATATGAATGATAGAAGTTTATATTAATATATTATATTTATTATTCTATTAAATATTTCCCCAATATTTATTTGGATAATTTTTTCAATAAAAATGTGATGACTTGTGTCATTATTAGACATTAAATAATGATTTATCCCATAAGAATAAATATAATAGAGCGCTGAAGATCGAGAAGTAAATTTTCAAAATGAAAGTAGATAAATTATATAAATACATAAAATATGGGTTAACTCATAATTATTTAAAACCTACTTAACATGGTCATAATTTTTCATTGTTCATAAAAGAACCTGGGATTACCTGGGGACATACATAAGAAAGGGGTGGTTTATAAAGAACAGCAAGGAAATAAAAAAATAAATAATGAAGAAATTATTATATTTTAGAGAATATTTATTTAAATGTAACATATAATTGGTGATAATAATAAAAAAGAACAAAGATTCATGTTATATCATGATAATATAATGGAAATATTGGAATGTGCCAATAATGTTAAACATGTCATCATAAACACAAGTAAAGGAAAACTACCAAGACATCATAACATGGTATAAAATGTCCCATGAAGGATTATATTCGAATCCTACTACATTTAATGATGTATAATGTGACTAAATAATTACCTAATTTATTGTTTCAATGTATTATTCTGGGAACACCTATCACTTTCATTTCATGTACATGCTTAATTGTTCCATATATCTCATTTATAATATGATTTAATTTCATCAAATTTAATTCCATGATTTATGATTGTTTAACACAAACATATAAGTACCAAATAATATTATTATATGTATTTCTGGGTTAATATCCTTGAGTGGGATGTATATGGTATTCATAATATTTCTTTTTGCATGAAATAATTGCAGTGAAATTATGGTTTCATAATAGAAGTACTTAATGGTTCAAAAAAGGTATTACTGAAATAAAATTTTTTATATATTCAATTTAAAATTTAATGGATAGTAATAGTAATGTTAAAAAACATATCCAAACATTTTTTATTTTAAATTAAAGGCATAAACAGAAGATGATTCTTCGATAATGAGTAGAAGGAAATGATCCCTTACTAAATTTCTGCATAGTAACGACATAGGTAAGTGATAAAATTAGAATGGTAAAATTATATATCATTATTAATAAATAAAAATGAAGATATATGTAACTTTATAAATTCATTAAAAAAAGTAGACATTCAAATGGCGAAATATAATGATGTATCTTTAATTGAAAAGAATTGGGCGAGGTCCCTAACTTTTGGTATGTAAAATCAAATGATGATTTCGACAACATTACATGTGTATATAAAGGATCATGAAAGGTATTAATTAGATTTTAATTGGTATCTCATTAAAATGAAATTAATATTTTAGTAATATGGATGTATGAAAACATATCCAATCAAAAACCAATGGAATAAAAAAGGCATACGATAAACATGGTGCATGATAAAAAATAAGAGCGGGAGATCACTTACTATGAGAGGGTGACACCAAAATAATGGGAAGAGAATATTGATAGCATGGGGGCTTGGTAAAACTATAAATATGGTAGTTTAAATTAAAAATGGGTTACAAATTTTTTGACAGATGATTAATGGAATATTTGGTGGGGTTATATAGGAAACGAGTGGTGAGTTCCATTTTATTTCTAAATCGTAGGTTTCGGATTCTATAAAATGAAATAATCAAAACCAGAAACCATAACATATTTTTACCATGGTTTCTATCAGATATGAGTTTTAATAATTATTTTATTATTCTTAGGGTCGGTGTCATCAAAATATTTCCCTTTGTGATGTGGAAGTGGGTCACGTTAAAAATGAAATTATTTAAAAAACAAAAAATATAATATAGGTTTCTGATAATTCAGAAAATATTAATAAAAGTACTTGAATAGAATCATATTTAAATAAATTTTAATTATAATCATTTATTTTTCCATTTATACACTTTATATCATTTATTGCACAACTTTTGGGTCATTTTGGATGTGATAATAAACATTGTATATTAATTCCTTTTTAAATTTTAATGTAAAAATTCTATTAACTCAGAAAATTATGAAAATTTTACAATTTGATAATTTTAATGACAAGAGTCAGAAAATAACACTTATTTTACCAAAAAAATTATAAATATGTGACTTTTTTACTTATACAATAATGTCGACATTTATTGGGAAATGCTATGTTTTTTTGATAATAAAGATTTTTAAACCATTATAAAAATTACATTTTTAATAACATAAAATTATATTCTCTTTTATATTTAATATTTAATATTTAATTATAATGTCCTTTATTCCTAAAATTCTTTAATATTTCAATATGGATAACTTAGTTAAAATATATGTATTACCCTAAATATAATTTATGTTTTAACATATCAAATATCTAATTTTACACAAATAATTATTTAATAATTTTCAAAGTAATAACAACATAATTTGATAAATATATATAAATGAAAATATAAATATTCATAATCATATTTTTATGTGATTATAGAAATTTTAAATTTACATGGCATTCTTAATTTTTATATTTTTCTATTTTTTTGGTAATAAATATTTAAGACATTAACAATTAATATTGATAAAAAAAAGTTGGAATAGTTAACTTATTACCTATGATGATTCAAAATATCAAATCCATTTAATCAATGTCAATTTTTATATATGGATGATTTTAATATAATATAAAACCCATCAGTTTAACGAAATTATTTTTTTTGAAAAAAAAATATTTCAATGAAAAAATTAATTTAATTTAACTCTATATCTATTAATATTAATTATCTGAATTTAAATTAATAAATATAGTAATATAATCTAAATTTTCATTTAAATAATTCCTAATTAAGGTTTATTTTAATTAAATATAATTTTTAAACATTATTCATTTTATTATAGTTTTTTGAAAAAATGCAATTTTATGTCTAGAAATAAAATTATTATAAAGTATAGTATAAAGATAATTTATATTAAATTAATTGGAATAAAAATAAATCAAAAACACTTATCTGAATTCAAAATATAATTAAAATAATAATTATACTTTTATATTTTTTATTTTATTAAATTGAATGATTATTTTACAAAACCATCATCAAAATGTGAAAAAAAACACATTAATTTTCATGGCATTTACAATAAAAATTCACAAAATATTAAGAAAATATTATTATTTTAAAATGACCATGGAAACATGAAAATTAATTTTCAAAAAAAAGAGTAATCTGGATGATGTGAAAACCAATTGATTGGAAATTGTTAAAACAAATTTTCCATTATCACATTGAATAAAAAATCAATAATAAACTATTTCATGAAAATTATAAGAATTAATTATCAATAAATTTAATAAAATGTTATATATAGTTAAATATGAATTTTAATAATCATTATATTATAGAAAATAACATTCTATAAAATATTTTAATTATATTAATATGGAAAAAAATGTTCTCTGGACAATGTGGAATAAATTCTACATTATAAATAATTACTCCCTTAATTATTTTAAGTAAACAAGATAGTATAATGAAAAATAAACATTAAAAACCTTGAAATAACTCATGGATAAATTTATATATTTTTTAAGAGATAAATATCAAGTAATTCATCTAATCGATATTCAAAAGTAAAAAATACTATAAAAAATTATAACCTAAACCCATAAATCAAGTCCAGAATTTCATTGTACATAATATTGAGCTCTTGTAGTTAAAGTTTACATTTATTATTCATATAAATCATGATAATGTTAATAATTATCTCATAATATAACATTATCATATAATTTCCAATTACATATTTTTTTCCAATTATTCATTAATATCATCATTCAACTATTTTTTTTCACTTCACATTAAGGTTTTTCTTCTATGGATGTGGTCAATTAACATTGATCATGGTTTAGTCATGTCAAGAATATTAATCATTTGATTATTATCATCCTTATTTTTTATATGTATTTTTATAAAAAGCCATAAATTATTGTGATGAAAAATGAGATATATCACTTCATAGAGAGGGTAGTCCACATGTAAATGTGGGGAATATTTTAATTGTCCAATAGATGGATGAGAATAATTTTTAATAATAATAAATTTATAATTTATCCAACCCAAGAGCCACTAAACAAGTTCCTGGATTAAATTCACCACATGATATCAAACACAAATCCTTATACTCTAAAGGTTTCTGACTAGCAACAAGGGCCTAATAAATCATATTGGTAGACTGTACTGTAGTCATTAGATTAATCCATGATATATAATATAATTAAATAGTTTTAAAAATTTGAAATAAACCATAGACTAGCATTACCAACCATTTCCCAAATACGTTAAAAGCGATTACCGAACACTAAATATGAAATGTCATGATAATAATCACAAAGTATTAAAACCCTACAATAATGAGAGAATTCATATCTCCATAATGGTTATTGACAACAAGTTTATATCCTCATCTATGAACATTCTAATCCCAACTTTAATCTCTAGAATAGATTCTTTTCGCTTATCCTAAATAGCAACAATGAAATCTTATCACGGGCCCAAAGGAGGATCGAGAAGGGTGGGAGTACAATTTAGTAGGAAAACTCAAATTGTTTCTATAAAATATAATTTATAATTGATATTAATAGAATTTAAATAATAAATGAAAAGGTCAATAGAAATCAACTTAGGGTCCATTAGTTGTCAATATACTTTTTGAACCATTTTCATCATTAAGGTCATTTCATCAATTAAATTACTAAATATCAGAAGACATACACAATAAATAACATAAAATTCACATTTCATAATCATTCAACATGTCGGATTAAGATCATGTCTCAATCCATTAATATGTTGGCAATTTTCATTGCATATCCCATTTAACCCATTTCCATTCCTAATGCCTTAATAATTTATGCATAATCCACAATTCTCATGTATTATCCCGATTTATCATAATTATCAATTATTACATATTATCACATTTAACTTGTATATATATATATCTCATCAAATGAAAATTTACACATTTAACATATTTATCATTATACATTAATTAACTCACTTAATAATTACAAGACTAATTCATATCTCAATTAGCGTAATCACTTTTTTACCTCTAAAACAATTTTTATTTTCCATAAAATCCATTTTGAAATCATCAAAGCCTATATAATACTATTCATAATTAATAATTAATTTAATATAGCATGATGATATGGTCATCATGGACTCTATTATATCAAATCTCAATTTTTTAGCTTAAAATTAAATTTCTAATGTTTGGAATCATTGGGTCACCTTATGGGTGGCCCTAAATTTCACTCGTCAAACTTAATGGATCCCAAAGGGATCATGGGGGGTGTAAATCCCTATTTTGACAACCATTTTAACAAATTTTACTAATGTTGAAAAATTTATAACAAGATGGAAGAAATACCCCAACCAAACATGCATGAATCTATAATAACATTATGTGATCTAACATGTAGACTATTTACATTCAATATGAAAAAGTACTCACCCTTAACCTTATACATATATCTAAATTCAAACACCCATTGAATACTCAACATGGATATTCAATTTGGAAACATCGTTTCACCAAATGGTAACGAATTATAGAATATCCACCCTTGGGAAGAATATGGAGCCTGACTTCATCACTATGGTTGAGAGGAGAAGAATGAGAGGAAAATCAGGTAAGAACCTAATAATCCCTTAGGGGAAATTTTATAAATTTCTCCATTTTAATGGAGTGTTCATTTTTGCTACATTTTTTGAAAAACTATTAACAAATAGTTTTCCTTCCCTTATACAAGAGGTGTTGTATAGAATGAGTACCTATTGAGGTGCCCACAAATTTACAAACTGTGTCCCAACTGTGCGGAATTCCATTGTATCACCCTACACTTTTTCGGTCCCCATATAGATTTTTCACTAACCATACCCAAACTGTGTGAATTTCACAGTATGACCTAATTCCGCTTTTTCATTTCATGAAACCCATGAACATTCTCATACCTCCTTTTACATTCGGTAAACAAATCATTACCAAAACCATAAAAATTCTACCTTAAAATTAAACAGGACATACCATCTAGGTGTCTAGAATCCAAAAAATTCTCCACCTTTTAATGTATCATCCTTGAGTCACCGTTAAAAGAAACACTAATATTACAATGAAAAAATATTGGGTCATCGAACCCACATATTCGACTCTCACTCCCATGCTTCTTCAAAAACATTACCATGATTCCATACAACACGAACTAAATCTATTTTCTTTCAACGCAAGACATTCTCACTAAGATCCACAATACAAACTGTTTGCTCCTAAAAGAACATATCACTATAAAACATTACATCAACCACATGAATACTATAGGGATACCTAAGTAACACTTCTTAAATCATTGCATAAACAAATTATATCGGTTACCAAAATTAGAGACAAGTATAAGAAAAAAAGTGGTCATTTCGACCACATTTTCTGAGTTATAAAACTCTAAAACTAAATGAATGGTTTTCTGATTCAATAAGGATACCTCCAAGACATAACCAAAACATCAAAAATCTCAACTAGTCAAACCCTAGAAATTTAACCCTATCAAGAAAAATTACCCCAAATAGTAATCACTTGGGACCCTCTAATCGGAAAACATAACCCGTACAATTATAATAATGATGCATTAATGCACAACACAATTTCATACACTATAAAAATAACATAAGATAGTGACTTCAAAAAAAAATTAACCCCCAAATACTGAAATATCATACAACAATAACAACAAAAATCAAGAAAAAAATACCCATCATGGGTTCCAGTTTTTCCATCATATGTGGGTTAGCTACTCCCAATCATGAGTTAATTATCAGGGCATGTCACAAACTAATCTCTCATCTACCATAACTACAAATTAAGACCACAAAAACAAGTTTGGATATACTACCACATTGTAACATCCCTATGTCGGGATCCAGTAAACTGATTGCTAGATCTAAGTCACCATATACCATCAAGTGTGCCTCCCCATATGCCACAGGGTGCCGACCAAAAGTGTGGGTATATTAAAACACATGGGGAGACAAAACCTTATTTACCATAGTAGTTTACAATATATAACATAATAAAATAAAGGAAACAATAGGGAATAAAACATAAAAATACATTACCAACCATTTTCCAAATAATGTAGAAACCACAACAAAATAATAAATAATTCATGTCATGCTAACAATTTAAAAGTTCATAAAACCAAAAATAAATACAGAAACCATTTACGAAAAACAGTACCAAAATCTAAGTCGAGATCCTCATCCATATACATCCCAAGCCCAACCCAACTCTCTAGCATAGAGACATTTCCCTTTTCCGGACCTACAACCGTGAAATCTCATTGGGTACCCAAAGGTAACCTGATCATGCTATGAGTACAACTCATTAGTCCACCACCAATAGTATTCTAAAAATATCTAGTCTAACAGATAATTCATGATAATAACTAATAAATGACAAGGTAAATGAATGTTAACTTAGGTTTCATTACTAATCAATATAATACTAATCAATTTTCATCAATAAGTCCACATAATAAATTACACTCTCTTTATTACTAAGTTCACCTTCATCGTGTGTCAAATAGGTTAGGCATTACAAAAATTACCTTACACCTAAGCTATCCAATTTCTAAGCATAAGAAAAATAGAAACATTCCCAAATTCAGTAGGTATAACATTTCAAAATAAATATAGTACACCTAAATAAAAGCATCCATCTCGGTTGTCTCATCAAATGAATCAATTAGGGTAATAGTGACTTTGTCCCCATACCTATCCTATTCATTGTGGGGAGGGGATATATCCTTAGTCTTAACCCAACTCATATGTGTAGATACTCAAGTCCAATACCCAAAATATCCAATACATGTACACTTTCATGTTTATACATTAAAAAATATACCATATCAAAATCCATAAATAATCAATAACATAAAATTATCATTTCATAATAAATCATCATTTTAGATTAACTTCATTCCTTAACCAATTATTACATATACCATTTTCATTTTATATACCATTTAAACCATTTACTCACTGTCTGACATAACAATTTATGCGTACTATAATTCTCATGTATTATACCAAATTAACATATTATCAATTCCTATATGTCATCCCATTAAACACACAAACACACACACATATATATATCATCTCATTAAAATTTACCCATTTTACATATTAATAAGTTAACATGTTCGAGTTTACTTAATCATTTAATGTACAATTCATAAGTCACATAACTTAATCATTTTATTACATCTAACCCATTTATTATTAATCAGACAATAACTTATTCCATTATAAATGTCACTATGCCACTATTCATAATTTTTTTTAATTCAATTTATCATACCAACTTGTTTTTATGGGCAGTACTAATTAAAATATCATTTTTTAGAATTAAATTTTTTTCAGTGTATCTTGAATCATTAGTTCTCCCCATAGGTGGACCAAAAAGGGTCTATCCCACCACAATGCATCCCCCGATAATATAAAGGGTTATAATTTCCTTTTTAGGCATGTAATTCACAAAATTTTACTAATTGGTAGAAAATTCACAATAAATGGGACCTAATAATACAATCACACATGAATGAATATATAATTAAACATTGGTATATAACTTGTAGAACACTTACCATTAATCTGGTGGTGAACATAACATTATCCATATCCCAATATCCAGAATCAAACAACCTTTGAATCCTCACCTAAAATCTTCGATTTTCAACCAACAATGATCCAAATGGAAATGAATTTAGGGAGAAATACCTTTGGGTAAAATTGGGATCTTGAGTTTTTATCTATGGTTTAGTGGGTAATAATGCTAGTAAAATAGTGTAAGAACATATAAATATGGATGGGGCCGTTTTTAGAATTTTTAATTTTTAATGGGGAACACAGTTTGGCCCCACGAATTAACAAACCATACAAAAACCATGCCCCATCCACTTTTCCAGTGGTGTTGGCCTACACAGTTACCTAGGGAGGTGCTTGTGGTTTGAAAACAGTGTGCCAACCATGTGGAATTCCACAATCTCAAAATGCATTCTCCCCAACCCAATTTTTACTAACCATGAACATATCATGTGACGTGCATAGAATGGACAGATTCCCCTTTATGTCATGTCTTGAACCCTTAGTGTACTCTAAAACCTTGTGAAACAACTAGTAAACACTACATTATACAAAAATAAAAAATTTAAAAAAATCAACAAATTCAGATCTTCATGAAGTCTTGGAACATAAAAATTCTTCTTATAATAATAACAATATAATATATATAATATATATTTATTAAGTTAAAATATATCACAATCCATTATGGTAGACCCGAAAAACAATTACATTGCTCCATGGAGGTTTTAGTTCACACATACACGTTATTGAAATTATCAGTTGTTATATTATAGAAGGGAGGGATACAATAGATTTCACATTAACTTGAAAATGGTTCAGCATAGTAATTATATTGAGTTAATCATGTTTATTTTGTTATAGTATATTGTCATAATGATAAGGATAAACGAAAATATAAATATATTATATAAATAGAATTTATTATTCTATGGTAGAACACTTCAAAATAAATCAAAATCATTTAACGGAAGGAATTTTGGAATGAACATAACCCTTATGACATGGGAAAAAATGTTTTCAAGAAATATCGGTAGATCATAATTAAGTGAGATTTCTATAATTATTTGAATAAGTAAATATATGAGGTTCACATACATAATTTAGGAGGGTGGAAAACATTTCAGTTACTAAAACATTTAAATATTTTAATGTTATATTCAATTTTTTATGAAATTGAGCAACAAAAATTTAAAAAGTAATATCATGGTGGGAATATATATACATAAATAACATATTTATACATATAGCAACCTAGTATTCTCATGCATGTATATTTTATTTTTTAGATGAATATTCATGGCATTAAATACTACATTTGTGAGGATCACAATATTTTAGTGGATTCAAATACTAGGTACAAAATCTATATTTTTATTGAAATATCATCAATGATTCCCAAAAAGATATTCCAATTTATTAATATTAATTGTAATATCATAATTAAAACCATTATTCAAATCCCAAGGAAACAAAAAATAAGAAATAGTGATCTAAGATGAAAAGTAATGGAAAAAATGGGGATATCAACATATCCTAATCATAAAGATTTAATAGCTTGAGAATTACATTTTATAACTATACCATTCATAACCTATATCGTAAAAATGAGTAATTTATTAAATCATAGATGATTATAAGACGTTATTAATAATGTAATCAGTGAAAATAAGATATGAGATAATAATATTATTAGAAGACATATATTTTTGGCATACAAAAATTGATAGAAAATCATTACCGTATAATTCAAGGCTCAATACTAAAGATATTATAATTGAATGATTTCCTTCCTCAAAAAATTAAATAACCCCAAGATAACTCCCACAATTATTATAGTGGATAACGTCTATTAATTAAATGGGTTAACTCCCCATTCCAGTCCTCTCTATCTCATACAATATAAATCTTTACCCATTGCATCAGAGGTTGATAAAAGTCCCCTCCATCTCATAATGGACACCGTACATATGTGTTCCAAAGGATTATAAAACATTTATCATATCAAAACCCATGAAATGGAATAGGATTCATTAAAATTTCACTATATTAGAACCAATGGCTTGATTCATATTTAATAATCATTTCATTATTTCACCATAGAAAAAACATCAGAAGATGTGGGTTTTATTAACATTTTCTCAGGGAATACCCTATAGAAGGTTAATAGTTTTAATAAACATCATTCAATCATAAACATAAAAATTTAAAATAAACTATAATTATGTTATACAAGTTTCATAACCCCATCAATTCATATTTAACATCAAATGATTACATCTTATATGGAAGTGTTATTTTGAACGATCTATTGGAACATTTGATGGAGAAAATATACATTCCACTTTGAAGAACTCTCTTTTAAAAATATAAAACATTTTCAAAATCCATTTATTTAAAAATAAAAATTATAACATTAAAAAATATATAAAATAATTACAAAAATTCATTGAGGAAAATCACCTTTCTTTAAAAATAATTTTTTTAATTTGAAAATTTATAAAACATTTTCTAAACCATTTTCCATGAAAATAAATGTTTGAAACTTATAAAGGATTATTTATATATTATTTAAATCATCTTATGAATAAAATATTAATTCCATTTTGAAAAAAAATTATAGAATTAAAATTTTAAAATAACACTTAAATTGGAAATAATCATGTAGAATTATAAAATATATATGAAATAAAATATTCTTCACGATGGTGGAAAATTTGTTTCAAGCCGCACAAATTAAAATAATGATTCCTTTAAAAAATTAAAAAAATTATAAACAATAATTTTTTTTTCAATATGACATGAATATCAATTTAAAAACATTATATAGAAATTTAAACATGGTAAAATGGATTTCATACCTCATTTTAATAATGTTAAAAACATTTTAAAAAACATTTTTTTTGAAGAAATGTTTTTTTTGAATGAAGACATAAATAAAAAAAATGTTTTATTAAAAACATTACTTCAAAATGATGAGTTCATAAAAAAAGGTTTTTCAAGGTAAAACGTATATTCTAAAGAAATTACTATATGAAAATAAAATTTTTAATTTTATTCAGAGATACTTTATAATATGTCGTCATTGTAATCACAATAAATAATAATCTCTGTAAACAATGAGATTATAACATAAATCTCTTACAAAATTGTTAACTTTGAAATATAATTTACAAGAAAAATTAACATTAAATTAAACATATAATATCTTGAAAATAATTATATTCATGATATTTAATTATAAATGGGTATTATATTCCCATGATATAATAACATAGGTGTATAATATAACATTTTTCCCAATAAACGAAATCTGTGAAAAAACACCCATGTCGCTCAGATAATATTTTGAATCATAATCCTAAATAAATAATACAGGAAAATTAAAAACTAATTATCATGAAAGAACCTATATTCATTATTTAAAATTTTAACTGGTAAGTATATACACCACATAAATGAATGTAGTGGTGAATTTAGTATACGTATCCTTAAAATAATAGTGAGACTAGAAATTCCATACCTTATGTATTGAATTTCGATATACTAATTAAAAATTACAAGATAATGAATTTATGTTTATTATTTATATATTATAGAGCCATAATTATATATATTATAACATTTATTATTTTAATTATCGGTTTATTAACAATTCCATGTCAAAGTCACATTTCGGGTAATAACATCTTTATTTTCGGTGTATTTTGATATTTGATATTTGTCCGTATTACATTGATCATGGATAAATAATTTGGAAAATGATAAATATGGTAATAATAACATATTAATTTTTAATATATATATTTATATATTTTTTATATATAAATCCCTAAATTATAGGGATTGAAAATAAAATACATCATTCATGGAGGTGGTAGGTTATACATCCAAGAGGTGTTTCATAGAATGAGTGCCTATTGAGGTGCCAACAAATTTACAAACTATGTCCCAACTGTGCGTAATTCCATTGTATCAACCTGCACTTTTTCAGTCCCCCTATAGAATTTTCACTAACCGTACCCAAACTGTGTGAATTTCACAGTATGACCTGATTCCACTTTTTCATTTCATGAAACCCATGAACATTCTCATACCACCTTTTACATCCGGTAAATAGATCATTACCAAAAACATAAAAATTCTAACTGAAAATTAAACAGGGGCATAACATATAGGTGTCTAGATTACTAAAAACTCATCAACTTATAATGTGTCATCCTTGAGTCACATTTAAAAGAAACACTAATATTTCAAAGAAGACATATTGGGTCATCGAACCCACATATTAGTTTCTCACTCCCATGCTTCTTCAAAAACATTACCATGCTTGCATAAAACTCGAACAAAACCTATTGTCTTTCCACGCAAGACATTCTCACTAAGATCCACAATAAGAACTATTTTCTCCTAAAAGAACATGTCACCATAAAACATTACATCACCCAAAAGAATCCTATAAGAAAACCTAAGTAACACTTCTTAAATCATTGCATATGTAAATTATATTGGTTACCCAAATTCTAGACAAGTATAAGAAAACAAGTGGTCATTTCGACCACATTTTCTGAATTATAATACTCCAAAACTAAATGAATGGTTTTCCAATTCAATAAGGATACCTCCAAGACATAACCAAAACATCAAGAAACTCAACCAGTCAACCCCTAGAAAATTCACCTTATCAAGAAAAATTACCCTATATAGTAATCACTTGGGACCCTCTAATCGGAAATCTTAACCAGTACAATTCTAAAAATGATGCGTTAATGCACAAAATCATTCCAAACAATATAAAAATAACATTAGATACTCACTTCAAAAAAAATTAACCACCAAATACTGAATTATCATACAACAATAACAACACAAATCAAGAAAAAAATTCCCAACTTGGGATCGGGTTTTCCCTCGTACGTGGGTTAGCTACTCCCAATCATGAGTTCATTATCAGGGACCATCACAACCTAATCTCTCATCTATCATCACTATAAATTAAGAACAGAAAAATGTGTTTGGATATACTACCACATTGTAACATCCCTGAGATGGGATCCACTAAACCTATTTTTATATCTAAGTCCCCATATAACCTCAAGTGTGCCTCCCCATATGCCACAGGGTGCTGACTAGAAGTGATGGTATATAAAAACACATGGGGAGACTAAACCCTATTTACCATTTTAATTTACAATAGATAATATAATGAAATAAAGGAAACAATAAGGAATAAAACATAAAAATACATTACAAACCATTTCCCAAATGGTGTATGAACCACAAAAAAATAATAAATATTTCATGTCATGCTAACAGTTTCAAAGTTCATAAATCCAAAAATAAATACAGAAACCATTTACGAAAAACAGTACCAGAATCCAAGTCGTTATCATCATCCATGTACATCCAAACCCCAACCAAACTCCCTGGCATAGGGCCCTTTCCCTTTTCATGACCTACAACCGTGAAATCTCATTGCGTACCCAAAGGTAACCCGATCATGGTGTGAGTACAACTCATTAGTCCACCACCAATAGTATCCAAAAAATATATAGTCTAATAGATAATGCATGCCAATAAATAATAAATGACAAGGTAAATGAATGATAACTTAGGATTCATTATTAATGAATATAATACTAATCATTTTTCATCAAAAAGTCCACATCATCAATTACACTCGATTTATTACTAATTTCACCTTCATCGTGTGTCAAATAGGATAGGCATTAAAAAAATTACCTTACACCTAAGCTACCCAATTTCTATGCATAAGAAAACAAGAAAAGTTCCCAAATTCAGTAGGGATAACATTTCAAAATAAATATAGTACACTTAAATAAAAGAAACCATCTAGTATGTCTCATAAAATGAATCAATTAGGGTAATAGTGACGCAGTACCCATACCTAACCAATGCATTGTGTGGAGGGGATATAGCCTTAGTCTTATCCCAACTCATATGCATAGATACTCAAGTACAATACCCCAAAATAACCAATCCATGTACACATTCATATTTATAAATTAAAAAATATACCATATCACAATCCATAAATAATAAATAACATAACATTATCATTTCATAATAAATCATCATTTTAGATTAAATTCATTCCTTAACCAGTTATTACATATACCTTTTACATTTTATATAACATTTAACCCATTTACTCACTGTCTGACTTTGCAATTTATGTATACTAAAATTCTCATGTATTATCCCAAATTAACATATTTTTAATTCCTATATATAATCCCATTAAACACATAGACACACACACATATATAGATATATATCATCTTATGAACATTTACCCATTTTACATATTAATAAGTTGACATGTTCGAGTTCACTTAATCATTTGAAGTAAAATTCAAAAGTCACATAACATAATTATTTTATTACAACTAACCCATTTATTATTAATCAGACAATAACTTATTCTATTATAAATGTCACTATGCCACTATTCATAATTTATTTTTAAATCAATTTATCATACCAACATGTTTTTATGGGCACTACTATATAAAATATCATTTTTTTAGAATTAACTTATTTTTCTGTGTATCTTGAATCATTGGTTCACCCCATAGGTGGACCAAAAAGGGTCTATCCCACCACAATGCTTCCCCTGATAACAATGAAGGGTTATAATTCCCATTTAGGCATGTAATTCACAAAATTTTACTTATGGTAAAAAATTCAAAATAAATGGGACCTAATAATACAACCACACATGAATGAATATATAATTAAACATTGGGATATAACTTGTAGAAAACCTACCATTAATCTAGTGGTGAACATAACCTTATCCTTAGTCTAAGATCCTGAATCAAACACCCTTTGAATCCTCAACTAAATTCGTCGATTTTAAACCAACTATGATACAAATGGAGATGAATTGAAGGAGAAATACCTTTGGGAAAAATTGGGATCTTGAGTTTTTCTCTATGGATTAGTGGGGAATAATGCTATTAAAATATTGTAAGAACATATAAATATGGATGGGGTAGTTTTTAGAATTTTTAATTTTTAATAGGTAACATAGTTTTTCCCCATGATTTAACAAACCATTCAAAAACTGTGCCCCTTCCACTATTCCAGTGGTGTTGAGCTACACAATTACCTTGGGAGGTGCTTGTGGTTTGAAAAAAGTGTTCCAACCATGTGGAATTACATTATCTCAAAATTCATGCTCCCCCACCCAATTTTTACTAACCATGAACATATCGTGTGGCTTTCATAGAATGGAAGGATTCCCATTTATGGCATATCCCGAACCCTTAGCATACTCTCGAACCTTGTGATACATATGGTAAACACTACATTAACCAAAAATAAAAAATTAAAACAAAAAATAAATGATGTCATATCATCATAAAGTCTACGAACATAAAAAATTTTCTTAGAATAATTACAATATCATAAATATAAAATATATTAATTAAGTTAAAATATATCACAATCCATTATGGTAGACACAAAAAACAGTTGCATTGCTCCATAGAGGTTTTAGTTCACACTTATACATTATTGAAATTATCATTTGTTATATTATAGAAGGGAGGGATACAATGGATTTCAAATTAACGTGAAAATGTTTCAGCATAGTAATTATATTGAGTTAATCATGTTTATTTGGTTATAGTATATTGTCATAATGATAAAGATGAACGAATATAAAAATATAAAAATATAATTTATTATTCTATTGTCAAATAGTTCAAAATAAATCAAAATCTTTTAAAGGAAGGTCTTTTGGAAAGAACACAATCCTTAGGACATGGGAAAGAATTATTTTAAAACTATCAGTATAGCATAATTGAGCGAGATTGCTAAAATTATTTGAATAAGTTAATATATGAGGTTCACATAAATAATTTATGTTGGTGGAAAACATTTCAGTAACTAAAAGATTTAAATATTGTAATTTTATATTCAATTTTTTATGAAATTGAGAAAAAAATTAAAAGGTAATATCTTGGTGGGACTATATATACGTAAATAACATATTTATCCATATATCAACCTATTATTCTCAAGCATGGATATTTTATTTTTCAGATGAATAGTCATTTCATTAAATACCACATTCGTGGGGATCACAATATTTTTGTGCCTTCTAATACTAGGTACAAAATCTAATTTTTTATTGAAATATCTTCAATGATTCCCAAAAAGATATTCCAATTTATTAATATTAATTGTAATAGGATAATTAAAACAATTATTCAAATCCCAGGGAAAAGAAAAATAAGAAACGGTTATCTAAGATGAAAAGTAATGGAAAACAATGGGGATATCAACATATCATAATCATAAGGATTTAATAGCATGAGAATAACATTTTAAAACTATACCATTCATAACATATATCATAAAAATGATTACTTTATTAAATCATAGATGTTTATAAGACATTATTCATAATGTAATCAGTGAAAAGAAGTCATGACATAATAATATTATAATAATACATATATATGTGGCAGACAAAAATAGATAGAAAATTATTACCGTAGAATTCAAGGCTCAATACTAAAATATTATAATTGAATGCTTTCCTTCCACAAAATATCAAATAAGCCCAATATAACTCCCAAGATTCTTATAGTGGATAATGTCTGTTAATTAAATGGGTTCACTCCCAATTCCAGTCCTCTCTATATCATAGAATATAAATCTTTTCCCAATGCATAATAGGTTGATATAAGTCCCCTCCATCTCAAAAAGAAAACCATACATATGTGTTAAAAAGTATTATAAAACATTTATCATTCCAAAACCCATGCAATGAAATAGTATTCATTAAAATTTCACCATATTAGTACTAATGGCTTGATTCATCTTTAATAATCATTTCATTATTTCACCATAGAAAACAAACATCAGAAGATGTGGGTTTTATTAGCATTTTCTCAGGGAATACCCTATAGAAGGTGAATAGTTTTAATAAACATAATTCAAACATAAAAATAAAAAATTAAAAAAAACTATAATTATGTTATACATGTATTATAACCCCAGCAATTCATATTTAACATCAAATGATGACATCTTATATGGAAGCGATATTTTGAATGATCTATTAGAACATTTGATGTAGAAAATATACATTCCACTTTGAAGAAGTCACTTTTAAAAATATAAAACATTTTCAAAATCCATTTATTTAAAAATAAACTTTATAACATTAAAAAATATATACATTAATTATAAAAATTCATTGATGAAAATCACCTTTCTTTTAAAATAAAATTTTTAATCTGAAAATTTATAAAACATTTCCTAAATTCTTTTCCATGAATTTTTTTTAAAACTTATAAAGGATTATTTAAAACTTATTTAAATCATATTATGAATAAAATATTGATTCCATTTTGAAAAAAAATTAGATAATAATTTTTTTGAAATAGCTCTTTAATATAATATAATATTTTAGAATTATAAAATATATATGAAATAAAATAATCTTCACGATGGTGGGAAATTTGTTTAAATCCACACAAATTAAATTAATGATTCCTTTCACAAATTCGAAATTTTATAAACGATAATTTTTTTAATATGACATGAATATCAATTTAAAAAATTATATAGAAATTTAAACATGGTAAAATAGATTTAATACCTCATTTTAATAATGTTAAAAACATTTTTAAAAAAATTGTTTTGGAAGAAATGTTTTTTTGAATGAAGTCATAAAGAAAGAAATTTTTTATTAAAAACATTACTTTGAAATGTTGAGTTCATAAACAAAGGATATAAAAGGTAAAACATATATTCTCAAGAAATTACCATATGAAAATAAAATTCCTGTTTTTAATCAGAGATATATTATAATATTTCGTCATTGTATTCATAATCAATAATAATCTCTATAAACAATCATATTATAACATTAATCTCATACAAAGTTGTTAACTTTGAGAAATAATTTACAAGAAAAAATAACATTAAATTAATCATATAATATCTTGAAAATTATTATATTATTTATATTTAATTTTAAATGGGTATTATATTCCCATAATTGTATAACATAGGTGTATAATATGACATTTTTCCCAATAAAGGAAATCTTTGAAAAAAACTCCCATGTTGCTCGGATAATATTTTGAATCATAATCCTAAAAAAATAATACAGGAAAATTAAAAACTAATTATCATGAAAGAACTTATATTCATTATTTAAAATTTTAACTGGTAAGTATATACACTACATAAATGAATGTAGTGGTGAATTCATTATGCATCTCCTTAAAATAAAAGTGATACTAGAAATCCCATACCATATGTATTTAATTTCAATGTACTAATTAACAATTACAAGATAATGAAATTATGTTTATTATTTATATATTATAGAGCCATAATTATATATATTATACTATATATTATTTTCATTATCGATTTATTAACAATTCCTTTTCAAAGTCATATTTTGTGTAATAACATCTTTATTTTCGGTGTATTTTGATTTTTGATATTTTCCCGTATTACATTGATCATGGATAAATAATTTGAAAAATGATAAATATGGTAATAATAACATATTAATTCTTAATATATATATTTATATATTTTTAATATATAAATCCATAAATTATAGGGATTGAAAATAAAAAACATCATTCATGGAGGTGGTAGGTTATCTATACACATGAACATTGTTTCCTTTTTCTTAGTGGATTGAAAATAAGATTGGAAAAAAGAATTTTTTATTACAAAATATTTATTATCTCATATATATAATTAATATTTATTAAATTTATCCTTATTCCTTCCATTAAAAAAGTAATAGAAAACGAATTAGATCGATTAAAAAGTCAATACATTTCCATTCATAAACAACATTATTATTTCCACACAGAATGTTATGTTAGAAGGTTACATTAAAAAAAATGCTTGAAGTATATTAGTTTTTTATATATCATTGAAATATGAAACGAGAATAATTATATATAGTATTTATTAATGGATATGAAAAAATATACATTGGCCAGTGAGGATATCTCCCTCCATACTGATGATAGAAAATTTCATTTTCCATTTAATAAATGTGGAGATGAATATATGTTGTTAAATTAAAATAATAATAAATTAGTACATATTTAAGACTTATTATTTATAATAAAGTTAAAATAACCAAATGAAGGTTGATAAAGATGAAATAAAAATGAATAATCATATTGAACACATATACATTTTCATTGAAGAACCTCCTTTGGATATCTTATTAAGAACCCAACTGTTGGTCTTTTCAGATGTCCATTGTTACTAGAACGTGAAAAGTATGTTTTTATGGATTTTATGAGGATTTAAATAATATATATGTATTTATAGGTGGTAGTATGAGAATATCGGTGGTGGAATTTTATATGTGGGTTTGAGGAACCCAGTTGAATCTACATGGAAATTACAAAAAATAATCCTAAATAATAATTTCATTACCAATAAAAAAGATTAAAAATTAACATATAATATAAATTTTGGAGTATATTAATTAAATATATCCATAAAATTTTAATTATACATTTCATATGATCATTTAAACCCTTATAGTATAATATAATGTATGATGATTCAAATTATGTATTCCATTTTTCAAATTCAATTAATATATGTTTTTAAATTTTAATTTAAAATGAAAATTGTACACATAAAGAGAAATAGGTTTTCTAAATAAAAATTGTTCAAATGTTTATAAATTCATAATATCATGATGCAATATTAAATTGGCTGAAGTGAAATAATTTATATTAATTAATATATTTATTCATAATTTTACATTGAAAATAACTCGTTTAAAAAGTTACATTACAAGTTTGTCAAATGAAAATGTTGTTATTAGTAATAACCTCTATTTGTTTGATATTAACTAAAAATTATTCTTTTCTAAAAAATCCAAAAAAAACATCGTATGATAATTCTATAATTATAATTTATGAAATTAATATAATTTTTTAAAATTAATTTTCTACAATATTAATTTATTATTTTTTTATAAGTGTTTTAATGATAACAGGACAATTTTTTATATAAATAGTGTTTTATGTATATGTTTAGATTAATTATTATCTGTCGTATATAAAATACATTATATGAATGTTATAAGTTTATATTAATATATTATATTTATTATTCTATTAAATATTTCACCAAAATTTATTTGGATAATTTTTTCAATAAAAATGTGATGACTTGTGTCATTATTACACATTAAATCATGATTTATTACATAAGAATAAATATAATAGAGCTCAGAAGGTCGATAAGTAAATTTTCAACATGAATGTAGATAAATTATATAAATACATAAAATACGGGTTTACTCATAATTATTTAAAACCTACTTAACATGATCATAATTTTTCATCGTTCATAAAAGAACCTGGGATTACCTTGGGACATACATAAGAAAGGGGTGGTTTATAAAGAACAGTAAGGAAATCAAAAAATAATTAATGAAGAAATTATTATATATTAGATAATATTTATTTAAATGTAACATATAATTGGTGATAATAATAAAAAAGAACAAAGATTCATTTTAAATCATGATAAAATAATGGAAATATTGCAATGTGCCAACAACGTTAAACATGTCATCATAAACACAGGTCAAGGAAAACTACCAAGACATCATAACTTGGAATAAAATGTCCCATGAAGGATTATATTTGATTCCTACTACATTTAATGATGTATAATGTTACTAAATAATTACCTAATTTATTCTGTCAATATATTATTCTGGGAACACCTATCACTTTCATTTCATATACATGCTTAGTTGTTCCATATATCTCATTTATAATATGATTTAATTTCATCAAATTTAATTCCATGATTTATGATTGTTTAATACAAACATATAAGTACGAAATAATATTATTATATGTATTTCTGGGTTAATATCTTTGAGTGGGAAGGATGTGGTATTCATAGTATATTTTTTTGCATGAAATAATTATAGTGAAATTATGGTTTCATAATATAATTACTTAATGGTTGAAAAAAAGTATTACTGAAATAAAAATTTGTATCTAATCAATTTTAAATTAAATGGATATTAATAGTAATGTTAAAAAAATATCAAAACATTTTTTATTTAAAATTAAAGGCCTAAACTGATGATGATTCTTCGATAATGAGTAGAAGGAAATGATCCCTTACTAAATTTTTGCATAGTAACGTCATAAGTAAGTGATAAAATGAGAATGGTTAAATTATATATAATTATTAATAAATAATATTGAGATAATATGTAACTCTATATAATTCATTTAAAAAAGTAGACATTAAAATGGGGAAATATAATGATGTATCTTTAATTGAAAAGAAGTGGGTGAGGTCCCTAACTTTTGGTATGTAAAATCAAAGGAAGATTTCGACAACATTACAAGGTTATATAAAGGATCATGAAAGGTATTAATTAGATTTTAATTGGTATCTCATTAAAATTAAATTAATATTTTAGTAATATGGATGTATGAAAACATATCCAATCAAAAACCAATGAAATTTAAAAGTCATATGATAAACATGGTGCATGAATAAAAAGAATAGCAGTAGATCAATTACTATGAGAGGGTGACACCAAAATAATGGGAAGAGAATATTGATAGCATGGGGGCTAGGTAAAACTATAAATATTTTATTTTAAATTAAATATGGGTAACAGTTTTTTGACTGATGATTAAGAGAATATTGGGTGGGTTTATATAGGATAAGAGTGGTGAGTTTCTTTTTTTTTCAATCGTAGGTTTTGGATTCTATAAAATATAATAATAAAAACCAGAAACCATCACATATTTTTACCATGGTTTCTATTAGATATGATTTTTCTTAATAATTTTATTATTCTTAGGGTCAGTTTGATCAAAATATTACCCTTAGTGATGTGGAAGTGGGCCACGTTCAAAATGAAATTATTTAAAGACCATAAAATATAATATAGGATTTGGATAATTCATAAAGGATTTATAAAAGTACTCAAATAGAATCATATTAAGATAATTTTTAATTATAATCATTTATTTTTTCATTTATACACTTTATATCATTTATTGCACCACTTTTGGGTCATTTTGGATGTCATAATACAAACTGTATATTAATACCTTTCTAAATTTTTATGTAAAAATTCTATTATCTCAGAAATCTATGAAAAATTTAAAATTTTATAATTTCAATGTTATGAGTCAGAAAAGAATTATTATTTTACCAAAAAATTATAAATATGTGAATTTTTACTTATACAATAATGTCGAAATTTATTGGGAAATGCTATGTTTTTTTTATAATAAAGGTTTTTAAACCATTATAAAAATTACATTTTTAACAACATAAAATTATATTCTCATTTATATTTAAAATTTAATTTTTAATTAAAACATCCTTTATTCCTAAAATTCTGTAATATTTTAAAGTTGATAACTTAGTTAAAATATATGTATTACCCCAAATATAACTATTGTTTTAACACATCATATATCTAACTTTTACACAAATAATTATTTAATAATTTTCACAGTAATAACAAAATAATTTAATAAATATATATAAATGAAAATATAAATATTCAAAATCATATTTTTATGTGATTATAGTAATTTTAAATTTACATGTCATTCTTAATTTTTATATTTTTCTTTTATCTTGGTAAAAAATATTTAAGACATTAATAAATAATATTGACCAAAAAAAGTTGGCATAATTACCTTATTACATATGATGATTCAAAATATAAAATCCATTTAATCAAAATCAATTTTTATATATGGATTATTTTAATCTAATATAAAACCCATCAGTTTGATGGCAGTAATTGTTTTGAAAAAAAATATTTCAATGAAAAGATCAATTTAATTTAACTCTATATCTATTAATATTAATTCTATGAATTTCAATTAATAAATATAGTTATATAATTTAAAATTTTCATATTAATAATTCCTAATTAGGTTTTATTTAAATTAATTATGAATTTTTAAACATTATCCATTTTATTGTTGTTTTTTGAAAAAATGCATTTTTATGTCTAGAAATAAAATTATTATAAATTATGGTATAAATATAATTTATATTAAATTAATTGAACTAAAAATAAGTCAAAAACACTTATGTGAATTCAAAATAAAAATAAAATAATAATTTTACTTTATTTTATTAAATTGATTGATTGTTTTAAAAATAATAAGCAATTTTCACTATTTTCTAAAAATAAATATTAAAACAAATGATGAAAATTTAACCCTACATTAATATTCAGATGTGTATATACAACATGATTTCAATATTATCAAATAAATTTTCTAAATTTTATTTAAAATGTTTATAAATACATTTGAAAAATAAAAATAAAAAACATTTTTGAAGATAACAAATTTTGGAAAACAAGAGGACATTTGGAAAAATTGTGTGATTATTTATTAAACAATATTCAATACAATTATGTTTATTCTGACCTATAAATATATATTTCAATAAGTTGTTAATCCTATTAATAACTTAATATTTAAGAGATATGTTATAATTGTCATGTTTATACAATAATGGTTTGATTGTGTTAGGTGTTTTGTATCACAAATGCTATCTCACATAATTTTATCATTTAAAAACATTACATGTTACATTCATCCCCCGATTTATAAATTATTTCCTAAAAATTAAAACCTGATCATGGAAATATTTTTTTTGATTCTTTAAAATATTTATATTTAAAAGCCACATCAAAAAAAGGGACTATAAAAGATCAACTTGATGGTTATCACGTAACTAGGTCTCTAGGAAATAGAACATTATTAGAAAGTGAACATATAGCAAAGAAGAAAAATAGTTAACGAACTGTGGATAATAGAGAGAGACATAAAACATTGTTATGGTAATGTCAATGACCAACAAACCATAACTATATTATGGGTGAAAATTCAATCAATTCAGAAAACTAATCATAATATGACATCATTTTGGTTTCTAAATTCTTTTCCTAGAGTCAATTAATTCACTTTCCAAATTAACTAGAATCACATGGAAATATACATTCTTGAAAATTAAAATTTCATACCAAAATAAATTATTATGACAATCTAATAATTTACACCAAACAATGAGTAATCAATATGATATTTTTAAGTTAAAAGCAGTAAAAAAGCATATAATGAATCACATAATACACTAAAGAGTAATAAGAAATTATTAATGTATTTATTTAATTAAAAATGGTTATTATAATTTAATATAATAACAAAAATGATTAAACCATAACAAAATAATCTCCAAAATTGAACAACTAAATTCAAATTTTTTATGATAGATCATTCTTTAAATAAATATCCCAATAACCCAAACAACACCAACAAACTCAGCATTAGATAATTTTAAACTTTTTATGTTATCTTATACCCTTGATTTTCATCTCAAAAATAATAATAGAGTTATTATCATATAAAAATTTATATAAATCCTAATGGTTATATATACCACAACCCAATAAAAATACACCGTATCACCATTAATAACCTAAAAATCGAAAATTTATTTGATCGTATAATAATTTTTTCGATATAAGATTTAATGAATCTTAAAATTCATCACATAAATCTGAAAAATTGGTATCAATTATTTTAATCATATTTTTAAACTTATACATACTTTACAAATACACATTACATTTTTATGAACATCAAACACATATTAAGGGTTATCAATCCCCCAATCATGTGTTTTCTAAAATATCACCTTATAACTAAATCACATTTTTATGTTTTCTGTGACATTTTAAATATGTTTTAAATCCACAATGGAAAACTAATATGGAACAATAAATATATGTTTCATGATTATTATATCTATAGATTCATTGATAATCTACTACTACAACATAATTATCAAATAATAATACATAAGTACTTAAATACTTAATCATCAATGATTTCTATAGAATATGCCCCTCTTTAGTCTAGGATATAACAATTGTATTGTGGAATTGACTCAGATAAAATCCATAGTCCCCACACATACGAAATCATTCATAAAAGGGTGAAATATTATATATTTTATTCTATTCCATTATACGCTTCATTTTATTAAATAAACTAGGTACTTTGTACCTCATTATTTCATACAAAAAACACCATAAAATTCCCTTTTTTTGTTTCACTTAGTTTCACATTCCATTTTTTTTAAATGAAGAAATTTGATTCTTCAATATTTTATCAAAATTATCCGATGATGTTACATTAGATGTCATCCTGTACAAAATATATGTCTTTAGACAATCAACTATGTTCTAGTTGATTATTTTTTTATTGGTGTTTTGGTATAATCACAATATGTCATATTTCATCTCCCATATAGTTCATAATCTCATTTGTAAAATCATCACATTCCACATCAAACTAGTTTTTGGATCGAGCCTAATAATTATAATGAATTTACTAGAATAAAATAAAAACTAGGTATGAAAAATTATAAAAAATTAACCATATAACCTGAAAGCATATAATAATTATGTGAAAACTTATAAAAATTATTTATTTAATTTTCTAATGAAATTAAATGATTCAATATAAGTTATCCATTCTCTATTTTTTTATATAGTGTCTTATCTACATTTTGGATCCCTCAATAATGGTTATTGATGAGTTTTAAAATTATACATAGAGTGTTCTCAAGGATTTTCCAACTAGTTATGCCTCAAATTTATTATCATCCACTAATTACCAATAGTTTTTGGATTTATATGGTGTTTTTTTGTTTCCACTTTGATAATTTGTGTGAGATACACATCAATTAGTTTTATATAGATATTGATTTATTTTATTTTAAAATTAATACTCTGTTCATTAAAAATATATAGTTATGTTTTATTATGTTTATTAATATCCCTATGTCCTACGATATATTTTGTTTAACATTAATCCCAATTAACTAATCCTTATTTTGAAACAAAATATTAAAACACTTGTAATTATTAAAAATTAAATCATGATTTATTACATAAGTATATAAATACTGCTACCTATAAGATTGAAAAGTATAACTTACTTTTGTAATTAGGTACATAACATAACAATATAAAATAAAGGGTATATAAGAATTATTGAGGACTCCCTTAACATGATTATAATTTCAATAATTCTTTAAACTGAATGTAAAAACCTCGGAACATATATAAGAAATTTATGATGAATAAATACCAAGAGGGGAATAAATAATTTTTTTATGAAGAAATTATTACCTATTCTATAATTGGTATTCTATCGTAACATAAAATGGTTGGTAATCATAAACATGAAAAAAGGGGAATTATATACCATGTTTAAATGAATACCACATGGGAAATTGGGAAAAATATAAACTTGACATCATTAACATATGTCAATTAAAACAACCATGATATATAAAATTTTTATAAAATTATAATGTTGGATTAGTCTCACTCCCTAATACATTTCATAAAATATCAGGATTCTAAAAATTACCCAATTCATTATAGAAAGATATATTTATTGTCACACCTATTTCTTTTATATCCTATACTTGCATAAGTGTGCCACATAGATCATTCGATATAAGAACATATTTCATCAACTGTTTTTCCATCATCATTGTCTGTAGAATATATACATGTAATTACAAAATAAAATTAGTACATGTTTGAATAGGTGAATACACTTGAGTGGAAATAGTGATTTTATTCCCAATAAAAAAAGTTTCATAGAGAAATTTCAATGGAATGTATCTTGGAAAATAGAACTATATAACGATTTGTAAAATGTTTTAATGAGATATAAATGGGTTTATAATTATTTTGAAATTAATTTTAATGTAATGTGCATGTGGTAAAACATGTCACAACATTATTAATTCAAAAAATGTATAATATTCTTGAACAATGTGTATAAGTAAAGGTTCCCTTAAAAACATTTCATCGTAACTGATTAAAAAATGCTAAAATGACATAAGATAAATGATATATCATCATTAAGAAATCAATAGTGTAGTAAAGAGGTATTTATAAATTTATAAAAACCTATATAATATAGATTAAGCATGATAAATATTATTATGTTTCTTGAATTGAAAAGAAGAAGGGTATGACCCTCACTTGTGGTATGGAAAATGGTATGACAATTTCACCAGCAGAACAGATGTACATAAAATTTAATGAGAGGGATTAATGAGATTTAAATTTTTATATCATCAAATGGAAATAAAAATTTCAATAATAATGAATTATAACATGTATCCAAATGAGAAATAATTAAAATTAAAATGAATAACATAAAATAGGTTTCTAAATAAAAAAGAAGAGTGGGAGATACATTTAGTTGAGAGGGTGATTTCAAAAGCCTGCAGCAGATTCTTGTGATATTGGGAGGAACATGGGTGGAATATAAAGTGATTTGGTTTTATTAATTATACTAGCGAATGTTTTTAGTGAATATGAATTAGAGATTTAGATGGTTTATATAAGAAAAGAGAGGTGAGTTCTTTATTACATCCAAACCATTGATTTTGGAATGTATATAATAATATAATCAAATATACAAACCATCCAATGGTCTAACCATGAAATATAACAAATATGATTTTTTATAATTATTTTATTAGTATTGGGAAAAAAAATAACGTAGTACCCTTGGTGATTTATAAATGCGTGTTCATAATGAAATGATTCTAAAACCATAAAATAAAATATATGATTTGGTGGGTTCAAGAATATTTATAAAAGTAATAAAAAAATTTTAATTAACATTATGTTTTTTGGGGAAACATATATTTTATCATTTATACCCTCTATAGAATTTATTACATCCCTTTTGGGTCATTATGATTCAATAAAACACACTGTATTTTTATACCGTATTTTAATTTTATACGAAAATTCAACACTGCTGAAAGATTATTAAAATTTCACCATTTTATAATTTCATAATTATGATTATATAATTAATATTTTTTTAATCATAGTTATCTTCTAAATATGTGAATTTTAACTTTCAATACGTAATCAATATTTATTAAAAAAATATTGGGTTTTCAGAAAATAATAGTTTTCAAACCCATTAAAAAATTACATTATATCTTCATAGAATTATGTTTTAATTTAAATATAACATATAATATTTTACATTAATAATTAATTAAAATAGTTTATCTAAACAAATCATCAATAAATCAGATATTCTTCTTTAAAGAATCATATTATCCCATCTATAATAAATGTTTTAATGAATCAAAAATCATATTTTTAACTAAATAATTATGTGATCATTTATATTTTAAAAACATACACATATTATTATATTTATTTTAAAATATAATTATTAATAGTCTATAGTTTTAATTGTTTTTATACTTTTTTAAATTATTTTTTCCCTCAATTATCCTATTTTTGTTTTACTGTGGTAATTGTTATTTTTTACAGTTACTATTCCTTTTTTGAAATAATAAGTTCAAATTATTATCAAATATTAATTATAATTATTATATTTATGTAATAATATTATTTAAATCAATTTAATGATGTTAAAGTGATTAATTTTATATAAAACCAAAAAAATTATTCAATGAGGCTTTCAGAAATATGATTATTTCAACGAAAAGATAATATTACATTTACTATATAACTAATAATATTCATTATTTGAATTTAAATTCCTAAATTTAGATATAAAATATAAACATATTATTTAAATAATTAATATTTATGGTTAATATAAATTAATAATAATATATGCACATTATATATTTTAAAAAAATTAATAAATATATATATATACAACCTAAAACAAATCTTATTCTATAATATAATATAATGATGATTAAAATTCAATTTATTGGGATATATAAAAATGAACAATATTATGTTACTTTGAAATCAAATTAAAATATTAATTAGAGTTCTATATCACCTAACTTATCAAAAGAAATTATGGGTTTTAAAATTGTGTATTTTTCAATATCCACTAAAATGTCAATACTTTTTATAAAATAGCAAAATATATCAATTTTTTAATCATGATATTCATATATCCAAAATTAAATTCATTTTTTCATGAAAATTTTATAAACATTCTATAAAATAATGATAATTTTTTTTTCACACAAATAATAATAAACCATTTTAATGAAAACAATCATTGAAGAAAAAATAGTCATTACAAAAAATCCATTGATTATTTATTAATAATTTACCAATGTATTTTTGTGGATTTTATCATATATATTTATATATATTCAATAATTTATTTAACCCTACTCATACCCACAAATTTAATGACTACGATATAATGGTTGTCTTTCAATAATCGGGGTTTGTTTGTGTTCGGTGTTGTGATTCACATACACTGTTCAACATAATTTTCTCTTTTAAAAATATTGGGTGTTACAAAAAATCATTAATGCATATAAAATTAGTTTTTTTAAGCTCCATTTTTTTAAATGGTTCTAATATTAATTTCTTATTTATTAGTTATTAAATAATAGACTTTATAAACCTGTTTAATGAAAATAATTCCAAAATTTTGTTAATAAAATTTATACTTCCCATTCCAATTGTTAATTAATAACTATCAAATTAAATAATAAATTTTAATAGTTTGTCGCATTTTATATAAATATAGTGTTTCTTGTAATTAAATCTAAAATCATATTTGTTGGTAATGAAAGAAAATATCATTGTTTTTTTTAATGAAAGATAAAATCGATGTATCATATAATCAAATATATATATAAGAAAAAGTTCATTTGAAAAAAATATTTCATTAAATATCATTGTATATAATCTACCACAGTTAATTAAAATTTTTCCTTGAAAATTAAAGCTATGATCTATAGAAATGATTTATCATTTGAATATCCTTTTCCCAAAAAACCTACATCATAGAAATTGTTAATAAATATAACTCATTAGAATAGAGAAAGGGATCAATTAAGGTCTCTAATAATAGAAAATAACTATGTTTCTATATAAGAAGAAATTTATGGGATGTGAAAACATATACATTGGAAGATAAAATTAATCATATAATTAATAGTATAGAGTGATCAATAACATATATATGATAATGTTAATGACCATAATACTATAAATATGTGATAAGAAAAAATACCATTCCTTCATCCAAATTGAAGATAAATGTATAGAATTTTATTTGAAGGGAATATTCATAATTTTTATGAATTATCTTGAGAAGATACACTTATATTATTTCATTCCATTACATAGACACAATATCATCATTTGGTTTGGATTTGATAAATTTCCACATCATCTATTACATTAATAAATTTATACTATATTTGTTCTTGAAGAACTTGAGGGCCATAAGGTCCATAAACATATGATAAGTCATTCCCTATTTCTCATGTTTTTATCAAAAATACAGTTGTCAGTTTAAGTTATAAAAAAACATCCAATGTTCAACATAATAAATTTCTAAAACAGTTAACCGTAAGGATCCTCCATTTCTGACCAATATTGTGATCCAAAAAAATTAGATACAATATCACTAAATATTGAAAAAAATTATTATATTTATTTCCACAAAGAAAATGAATTACCTCATAATGTAAAATTAGAAATATGTGAATACATTGATCATATATTATCCTAGAATAAGTGAAAATGATGAATTAAAATAAAACAATAAAAAAGCATACATTGTTCCCCATTCAATGAATGAAACTATATATGATTTAATATATACCAGTAGTACAATAATGATATAAGTTCCACTAATAATAACATAATCTACATAGTTAAAATATATTTAATATTTTAAGAGGTCATCAATACTATGAAATTTAATTTATTCATATCCATCATCTCTTTATCCAAAAATCAGTATCTTAACATTAATATCATATTAAGTGTTATATTCATATAATAATGTTTTAATTCATAAAACATAACACTTCTATTAAATAAATTTTCTAATTTATCAGTTCTATTTAAAATGTTTTTGGATATCTTATGTGATAAACATTAACTAAATAAATGTTATATATTTATTGATTCATATATAATAATTCTTGGATTCGCATACACAAACATTTTAATGACTTCTATTTTAATTGGTTTTATTTTAATAAATTAATTGTTAAAATTTTGAGACAATGAAAAATGATGGAGCCTGGTTCTTTGGCTCGGTGATCCATGAAAAATTCATTGAATGATGTCTGGTTTGTAATAATGTGTGCCAGAGGTTTTTCTTTAAAACTAGATGGACTATAAGAATGATATCTGGATTAGAAATATGAGGGCACCATTTCGTTTAGAATGTATTCATTTAATTAGGTGGGGCCTAACATCAACCGGCACAAGTTGGAAATGTATGTTAGCTTTTGGACATAAGCATCAAAATATATTTAATAAAAAATATTTAATTTTGACGTTGCGTTAGTTTTCATCTAGATGATGCCTATTTTTCAGGAATCAAAGGTTATAACATAACCTATAAAATATTCTAGGGTAAAGAGAGGGATCTCACTCTGATAAATATCGATGGATTGTTGAATCAAGATCAATGAACCTCAGACTCGATGGATTGATGAATGACGACAGCGCAACTTCACCCTTCATCAAAAACATATCCAAATTCTAGGTGTCGTGTTGTTTCATTTTGATTAATTGCGCATTTTTAATTTCAATGATTATTGTGGACGAACCCACAAAGAGGTTGATCTGTGCTTTAATTTCTTTTGGTATGGGTCTAGGATTATGGGGATTAAAATCGGATGTAAATCAATGTGTTTGTTCGTTCTTCATGATCTTGATAACACAAACAAATCATGGACATTATGAACAAAGTATAAGGTCTTTTCTATGTGTGTTCATGTACTTTATCCCCCCATCATTCTCATGTTCCTCATTCCTTGTGAAATATGAAATGAGGATCATTTCACTATCGATCCAATGAATAAAAATCAGAGACTTGGGATCTGACACTCTAATGTTACCGCAGTGGTGAGATGATTAAGATGTAGTGAAAACCGTCTAGGATAGCGGATCACGGTGGAGCAAGGTGGAGATGCATGATGATCACTAGGGAAGATACTCTGGAAGGTTCTGGTAGAGTTCGAGGTGGATAATTGTCCACCGACAGGGGTTCCAGTGGCAGAGCTAGCATGCGGCCCAGTGGGGACCAGACTAGGAAGAGTACAAGGAAGATGGGCCATAGGTGAGGTAGGCGATCGTGGAGGTTGAGGCGGTGGTCAAGGAAGGATCGTGGTGGAGCCTATGGTAGCAGAGCCCATGGGTGAAGCATGTAGATGTCAACTCTGTCTACATTGAGCACAGATACACTGTATTAATCAGGATCATTCAGCTGGCTTGAGGGGTGAGTACTCCCAGAACAAGCACACCTCGAATAGAATCCTGGGGTGGTGTTTGGTTTTGACATACCTCTTTGCATTTTGGATTGTTATGAGTATACCTAGTTATCTATGGTACATGTATTGCAGATATACACATGTGATGAGATAACTATAATATTAACTTTTAGTATTTTATTTTTGGTTTTTTATTTGTGGTTTTGGGGAGTCCTATTGAGTATTGTTTTACTCACCCCTACATGGGATTTTTCTGCATGTGCTGTGTATTGTGCAAAAAATAAAATTAATGAGGGAACCCTAGTTATACCTGGACTAGTTGGTGCATAAAGATATCAGATAGACATGGTTTCCTCCTATGAAATCTGATAGCTGACCTATACATATCCTTGAGGTAGGGTTTTCTTCAAATGTGATTCTAGAACTTGTGCAGTCACTTTTGCAGACTCTTTAACTTGGTGGTATTCTATAATGTCCTTATTTAATATCTAGTTTCCTAATGCATTACTATTTGGTTAGTATCTTAGGGTATGCATTATTTTTATATTTAGTGTTTTTATATTACAGCATTCTGGGCGTGGAGATTTGTGTCTGTCTACAGGTACATAAGATATTATCTCCCATTTCGGGAATATTCCGACTCGGTGCTAGTCTCCATCCCCTAGACTATCGAAGGTAGGGTTGGGGTAGTAATGAAATGGGATCCTCTATTACATTTCATCATAGATTGGTATTAGTGTAGTTCAGTTCTACTTTAGGTTCATTAGTCTGTGAGGTTGGTTTGGGGTTACAGTGTTGAGTGTTTCGAGTTATGCTTTCAAGCCAGGGAATCCAGTGTTTGTGAGGCAGCTGACATATCTATACACCAAGTCTCTGGACACATGCATTCCAGCTTGATAAATAAAAACACTCATTTGAGGGAATATAATGGTACATGTGACATATAGCACATCGATGTGTTCTCATGTCCTCCTTGAGTCATCGCTCCTGGTATACTCTATAGAACATGGTACATGATGTTTCATTTCAAGATTCCTCTATGCAGACAATGATCCAAGGGTTTATTTTGTGATCATGATGATGATCTTTCTAGTGATGAGGAATCATTATAAAAATTTGTACCTATTATACTCTTTCAACTAGAGATCACAACTCTATGTGGTTTGCCGGTGATACCCCCACCTATCATGGAGCAGTACCTCTCTGTTCTACTTGTTGATGTTCTACGATGTATGAGTTCATTTCATGATTTATAGAGGAAGAATCCTGCTACAAATCTTGTTGAGATAGACCCCCAGTTAAATGAGTTTTTTTTGTTTTTTGTTACATGTGTCTTCTTCCATGTGAGCATTCCTTGCGACCATATGGTGGTCCTATATTCGAGTCTTCATTTGGGATCAATGAGGAAATAGAAGATCTTAGTAACTGAGACACATTATGGGATGATTATTTCTTGTACATACATCTAGTGTATCATTATGTAGGACTTATTTACATCTACGTTGCAATCAGTGTGCATCTAGGTGCTCCTGCATCTTCAATAGGGGAAGTCAGACTATGGAAAAGTACTCCATTAGGTGTACATATATTTTCCACTAAACCATGAATTTGGTCTGAGACATTATATTTAGGGCTCAAACCTTTAAGAATGGAATACTTGAGAAGATCATGGAATCGATGATATCTCTTACCATTCCTACGTTTGTTGGTGTACTGGATAAATTCTGCTAGTGGAGTGTTTTCTAGAAAAGTAGACCCCAACAGTAGGAGCTACCAATAGGTACGAGGTGGTTGAGACATTAGTAGTAGGTTGATGATGGTAGTTGTAGGGACCCATGAAGGTCATGAACTTTAGGATAATACCCAAGGATATTAGGTAAATTGTGAAGTGATCACATGCCAGCTTGACTCAGCCTAGAGATTGGTGGTGTTACGCAAGTGGTCATTAGGGGTATCTGGCTTGAAATTTCTTGGCACTCCATATAGATGATTGAAATACGGTTCAGGGACTACTGAGGAAGATAGATGATTAAGGTGGCCTACTGGGTGGTATACATTGAATTGGAGCATGTTGAGTAGCATGAGGTGGGAAGAGTATCGACGTGTTACCACCACCAACCCCAGGTAGTCTACACCAGGCTCATGTAGCTAGTGGACATGGACAATAACACCTACAAGTGATGGAGGATTATAACCCTAGTGCTCCCTGGATGATTAGAGGTATGATCATTGTATGTTCAACCCCAACTGCATGTTTGATAGACATAGGTTCTAGTCACACTTTTCCTTCCACGAACCATATTCGAGGATTAGATATTCTATTTGAACTATTTACTCAACCCTTACATTTATAGAATTATATGGTTGGGTATTTGATGATGACACATAGAGCTAATAGTTTGAGATTTATCTTAGAGTTGAGAGTTTCTATTAGAATATCGTAGTAGAGGTTTTGAGGTCTTTTAATGTCATTCTCGTTATGGACATATTATCTAATGTTCATGCTCATATTAAATATTTTAAGCACAGTGTGTGGTGTGTTCATAGTGATGGGACTAGGTTTTTCATTGTTGGTGAAAAAGAAAACACATGTAGTGTAGGATGTCTATACTCATATGTTTGTGGATCCTATTACTCACTAGTTCGATAGACTCTCCCTAAGTATAGTGAATGGTATGATTCCTCGGTTTCTGGTTGTGGTAGTGATGTATGGGGATGTCTTTCATGAGGACGTCAGTAGATTTCCTCCCCATATGGTGGTATAATTATTCATTGACCTATACCCATTTACAATACAATTATCTACCCATGCTTATTAGGTTCCTCATACAGAACATCCTGAGATGAGGGTGCTGTTGGAGGACCGGTAGAGGAAGGGCTTCGTGATACCAAGTGTTCCACACTAGGTGGACCCATTTTTGTTTACCAAGATGGAAAACAGAATCTTTTTGTTAAGAGTGGACATCAGATTCCTCAACATGGGGACAATGATGAACAATTTTCCACTTCTGATTACTTACGTCCTCTTCAATTAGTTAATGGGACAGAGGTGGTTCTCATCGATTTTTCTTAGATCTAGCTATCACCGGATTCTTGTACAAGATAAGGATGTATTACAGACTGCCATCAAATGTCGGTATGGCCACTATGCATACATGGTGATATTTTTTGTCATGAATAATGCCCCAATAGTGTTTTTGGACTCATGAAGAGCATCTTACAGCCTTATATAGACCATTTTGTGTTGGTCTTCATTTATGAAATCCTAGTGTACTCAGCATCCAAGGAGGAGTCGGGATAAGCCTGTGGATTATCCTAGACACACATCGAGAGAACCATAATTAAGGGAAGAAATCAAAGTGTTAGTTCTATATCTGAGAGGTCCTCTTTCTGGGAAACATCTTTTCAATTTCTAGATTTTCAGTGGATTCAGTGAATATTGAAATGATTTTTGCATTTGAGCCACTGAATAGTGTTACTGAGGTGTATACTTTCCTTGTTTTGGAGGGGTACTATCAGAGTATTGTACTTGATGTTTAAAAATTAGAATCACCCTTGGAGTGCTCTACATGTAAGGGTGAGCCTTCCATGCTGATAGAGAAGTTCCATCAATGCTTTTAAGAGGTGAGGAAAATGTTTAGGAGTGATCGCATCTTGAGATTTATAGTGGTGGTCATCGGGTACATAGTGTTATGAAATTCCATGGGGATTGGGCATAGTTGTGTCTTGATATAGGGGAAAGTGGTAATTTTCTATTTTTCATGCCATTTGAGACAACATGAGTAGAACTACGTGACCCATGATCTTGTGCTAGTGGTGGTATCCTTTTCGTTGAATATGTGCTTAAACTACATGATGGCTGAGCAGTTCACCTTCTACTCTAATGAAAAGTGTCTAAAGTATATCTTCTCTCATAAGGACCTGAACATAAGATATAGGAAAAGGTTAGTGTTCTACCAAGACATTGAATTGGAGATTTTCTATACTCTTAGGAAGGGGAACGTGGTGGTGGAATATCTTTGTAAGAGATCCATAATACAGTTTCTGATTGAGGTGTCAGAGTATTTGGTTGTGTTACAATGATCCTTTATGGATGAAGATGGATCAACTTACCTCTAGTCGGTGGTTTTCACCCCACAATTCTTATAGTGAGTTAGGGAGTTGTAGACTGGTAATACATACTATGGGACCTGACATGGTCATATTTTCATAGGGCTTTCCTCTGATGGATATTCAACAGGTGGTGAGAACATTGTTATTTCTAGGGTGTTAACAGTTGTACCAACGGTGTTGTTGAAGGTGGTCCTAAGGGGATTCCTCACATCTCATTTGGAGGTACATCCGGGTGTGGTGAAGATTTACCTAGACCTATTACGTTAGTTCTAGTGGCCATGGATGAAGAAAGGTATTGAAGAGATCATTTATCAATTCCTTACATGTAAAATATTGTTATCTGACACCATATTCATATGGGATTGAACCAACCCCTTGTGGTTCCAGACTGGATGTGTGAGGGTATATCTCTGGAAATTGTGATGGGTTTACACACACATTTAGGGGAAATGATACAATCTAGGTGAATGTTGACTAACTCAAAAGTCATCCTACATCATACCTATCTAGGAGAAGAGTTCAGTATAGGTCATGGAATGCATCTACTTGTATGATATAGTTCAGCTTCATATAGTTCCTTTGATTCTTGTTTATGATCGTGATGATTGTTTCATATCATGATTGTGACAGGTATTTGAGGAGGAATTTTCGTCTTAGTTACTCTTGAGCATAGAATTACAACCCTAGAAGGATGACCATACAGTTAAGACCATTCATGTTCTAAAAGATATATTGTGGGTCTATATCATGGACTTCAGTCAGGGTTGGTAGGATCACCTAACAGTTGTGAATTTTTTCTAAAACAAAAGGTACCACTACAAATTTTGTATGGAAACGTTCTAGGCCTTGTATGGGTGACCATGTAGTTCACCATTTTGTTGGACTAACCTGGGAGAGTTGGAACTCATTGGTCCAGAGTTGGTGCGGGTGACCAAAAAATGGAAAAGATCAACTTCCAGTAGTTGGGGACTACACAGATCCAGATGAAGTAATATGATAAAAAGATATGGATTTATTGGATGTTCAAGGAGGTAGAACTTGTGTTCATATTGGTCTCATATATATAGGGATTTTTAAGATTTGTTCCAGGAGGCAAGTTATCATTAAGATAAATCAGACACTTTCAAAATTCTGCATAGAGTTAGTTCAGGGTATGACCAAGCTATTCCCACATAATGCACTGGGTGCCTGACTTCTTATATATGTCACTACTAAGGAGAAATGTACAAGATTCCTCTTACAACATTTTTTGAGAAGATATGGACATTGAATATGGGGTGCCTTATTTAGATTACCCAGTGGAGATTGATGATAAATAGGATACGATCCTTAATTGGTGGTCAATTCCTCTGGGGTGAATTTGGTGGTAGAAAAGCAATCTACTTGATAGAAATTGGATGTGTGATGCTCAAAATTGTTCTCACTGACCACATAATTTTGTTTAGTACCCCTAGTTTGGGATTTCAGGGATGTAAAGCCCTATGGTGGGTAGATTGTAATGACTCGGAATTTTTTCATTTCCTTATAAATTAATTGGGAAATGATTCTTATGGGGTTCTAAGATGGTGTGTGATTCTGAGGCCTAGTGTGCGCATAATTTTTTTGTTGAATTATGTTCAGTTTCTAATAAATAGCACCTTTGGTTTTTCATTAAAAATATAATAACTCTGAAATAGGTCTCTAGAATAGATATTTAAGGGAACCATTGTATTCAGAACATTGACTATTCCTTATGTGGAGCATAACATTGACCGGTGTGGGTTATTATTGAAAATTAGATTTTGGACGTCAAAATCATTAAAATAATAAATATTTTTTTCTAACACAATGTTAGTTTTCCTTTAATCATTTCTTATTTTTTGGAATCCATAGAGACGACATAACCATGAAAATCCTTCATGGAAGGGAAGGATCTGTCTCTAAAAAACATTGACAGAGTGTTGAATGAAGATTGATGAACCTCAGATTCCACAAATTGATGGACGATGAAGACTCAACTTCTCCCTTGATCTATAACAAAAAAAATTCTAGATTGGATGTTGTTTCTTTGTGATTTATTCCTTGTTATTAATTTCAATGAAGAACTTGCAACAAGCCACGAATAGGTTGATCCAGAGTTCATTCATTTTTTGGATGGTTTTATGATTGGGGATTTAAATGGGAGATATTTTATTATCTTTGTTCCTTGTTATCCTACTAACAAAATTTTGTCAATTTTCATAAAAAAAATGCCCAGATAAACACTTCAGATGTTTGTATGTTTTATTTTCCTCCAATGAATTTTTTATTCCTTGTTCTTCATGAAATTTAAACTACGGATTTTTGTTCCTTTTATCCATGTTGCAATGATCTAAGATGGGGATCCAACACCGCAATGAAACGATGGAGGTGAGATGGTGAACTAGAAGAACAAATCTTCCAAGGCAGGGAATTATGACGGCGCAAGGAGGTAGTGCATAATGGAAATCAGATCAGTGAATACTAGAGAAGCGGCTCCAGCCTATTTAGGTGGAGCGGATGGTGGAGAGCAAGGAACCTAAAGGGCGGCTGGTGGTGGATATAGCACGTGGTCTGGTGGGGTCCAGACCCACCGAAGTTCTATGAAAAGTATGATATGGCGGTCCAGGTGAGACCACATGAGAGACCGTAGTGGCAGAGGCCATGGGGTAGGTAGGCAGAGATTATGCTCAGCAGTTGTGATTGTGTTGGAATGAAATTTACTAGCAACAAGCAGTTGGGTCTTCTGCAAGCTCAAAAAGTGGTCTGAACCATATGCAGTGAGTCGGGATGGATCGACCGGGCCACTCAAGAGGCCCATAGGGCTAGGTCTAGCTATTCTGGGGGACTATCAGGGCAGACCCATTCTGCTGGGTCAGATGGGGCCCATTGTTTTAGGCTGGGTCTGATCAGCTAGAACAGACTGGGTTTGGACGATCAGACTGGTTCAGGTCGCCATGTTGGGTGGGTTCAGACCCATACCAAGCCCAGGTTATACGTTTTCACTAAAATGGTCATAACATTCAAATAAAATCTATGTTTGATGAGCAGTATATGGTGTAGGGACCCTTGAAATAGGGTTGTCCTTTTGAAATGACTTAATTAATTTTTAACACGGACATGTAAAGGTAGATATTTTCCCTTTGTTTTTTCCTTGAGGGTTCAATACGGTATTATGTCTACATCATTAGATAGTAGTCCCCTCTATAGGTCGAGTCCCAGATAGAGTTATGATATCCATCCATAATAATGATGGAATCCTATATCAACCCTAATTGAGTTTAATGGGAATTTAATTGACCTCTGAGAACATGGATTTAGTCCTCTATATAGTGTGCTTTATAGATAGGGTTGTTGGTATTCTCTGAGAAAGAAACCATTTTTTACAACCAGCATTGCTAGGGTTATTTGTGTTCTATGAGAAGGATCCCCTATGATGAGGGATAATACAGATTGTGTAGATTGTATTATCTAGGAAGGGTCACCACTCTTAATGGTAGGATTCTCAAGCACTGTATTTCTCATTTGGTGGATCCCATGTTTACGGGACCTCAACGTGAGAGTCTCTGATGGTATCATGGATTGAGGAGTGAGTTTCACAAAACAAGCATGCCTTGTGCATAATCATGTGGAAGTGTTTGGTGGTGGCATACCTATTTAGCTTGTGGTTAGTTAGGAGTATAATTGGATATCCTTGGTATATGTGTTACACACATATACCTATGTTGATCTAACTATAATATTCACTTGTACTATTTACATTGTGGATTTTTATTTGTGGTTTCATGGTGTCCAGATAAATATTGTTACACTCACCCCTTCACGGTCTTTTCCTATACATGTCTTGACTTGTGTAGATCATGAATTCATTAACATCTCCATATGTGGACTAGAACCAGGTTGTTCTTAGAGAGATATGATAAATGTAATTTTTTCCTATGTCTTTAGACAATAGATCTATACCTACCCTTCCGGTGTGGTTTAATGCAGATGAGTTTTAATAACCTATCCAGTTACATTTGCAGAATCATTTTTTTGGTGGGATTGGATTCTAGCCATATTTACGTTCTTGTTTCCTAATTTCATACTCTGTTGTTTTTATTTGAGTGTATGCATGCTCTATCTACGTAGTATTTTACTTTTAATCATTTTGGGAATGGAGATGTGTGTCTCTCTCTGTGTGTGTATGGGTACTTAATCTAATTCCACACAATTTTGGAATATGCCTAGTCGGTGTTAGTATCCATCCATAGACAAATGAGGGGCGAGCATGGGGTAGTCACAACATGGGCCCCTTTGGGACAGGTTGCGAAAAACACTTAAATAATTACACATACTTCTTAAACCATTAATAAGGATCAATCTTATTCTTCTATAATACTTGATTATATAATGTGAATATGAATATTTTATTAACATATTTCAACATAATTTTAATAATTCTTCTCAATAATTACATAATCATACAGATAGATCACCCCACACCATTCATTTTTCATTCATTGTCTCTTCGTCATAAACAATATAAATGTTACTTGTACAAAAGTTTTAAATTACTGCATGAGATTTACCCCTATGACATTTAATTGTATCATTCCCATGTAGAAAAGACTTAAAAAATACAAATATTGATTATACATTTTGTACACCATTATTCTCATACATTTCATTGACCAATAGTTTAGTTTTTCTTTAAAAATGTCTTTTTCTGTCTCCTTATTTTCTACAAACAAAGGATATACTTGTTCTTATGAGGCATTCACTTCAGTTCCCCTTCCTATGTTTCAAATATATTTTAATGGATATATTCTTTTCTATATGGTCTCCACCCCCTGGACTCTCAACGCGATCTACACAGTGGAAGCGTGTTTGTCGGTGTATCCCACATTAATTTTTTTGGTTAACAATAATCAATACGAGATCCATCATGAAAATAAAATGTTGGATCATTAGAATAGAAAAAATAACAACAGAAAGTAATGGAGTCCTAGAACCAAATATAGGATCATCATATGTTGGTTATAATTAATTTATTTAAAAAGCAATTATTACCTTGGTGGAATTCTCTCTTCATTGATGTTTCATGCCAGGATCTGATGTCATCTATTGTTGCATCATAGAATTAGGGTGTAGGATTCCTCTAGCGGTGATCCACGCATGTTCCACATATCTATGGACATCGCCAAAGGGATCTCCAGGTGCATGCATGGATGATTATTCACTTGGGATGTCGGCCTCGGATCGCCTTGAGAGCCGCATGCAAAGCTCTATCCTTGATCTGATGGAGGAGAATCTCTCTCATAGCTTGAGAGATTTCATGGAAGAAATGAATTATCTCTTGACTTGAGAGATTAATCTAGATCTGTTGTTCACACCACACAAAATGGATAGACCAATGAGAATTATATAATTGAAATTTTAATTACTTAGCATAAAAAAAGAGTTAATTACACGAAAGTATTTATTCATTTCATTTAATTCTTATCACGAAATCATGTTTAATAAAAACGGTTGTATATAATTATTAATTGACATGTTCCCACATAATTACACCTAATATTATTAAATTAAAAAAATATTATTATTTCGCACAAATCCCCAGAATAACAACATAGTCTGTATATTAATATACACAATGTGTACTTTTGGTTTTCCATTTTCATTATTTCATCCACCACATTTATTATACCTTGAAAAAAGGTAATTTATTTCTCAAATAAATATCACTTCATTAATCACTAATAAATATATTATTCCACACAAAATATATTCTCTTAAATCACTAGTGTTAAAATAAATGGGATAAGGCATCCTTGAATAATTATTAAACTACAAGCGAGAATAATCTTTATTCAACTTGTTAAATTAATATTTAATTGAGATACTTGGAAACACTTAATATGTGACCCTCTAGGCCTCTTTATCAGTGGAATGAGTTCGGGCCTACCTAATTTTCATGTTAGTATGTAGAAACACACAAAGAAAGCCATAAAAAAGGAGTTAACATCATAATAACGTGTCACCTCCTATTAATTCTTACCATGTAATGTAATCCCTTTGTCATAATATATTGAATCATGTGGGTTGGATAATAGTGCAATCAAACCATGAGCTTGATTATTATTTCATTGAATTCTCAGAATTGAACTTTCCCATTCCTCACCATGGACATGGATTTATTTTGGATATATCAATTCCATTATAGAGTCTTAGATATATACTTACATTATTAAAGAGAAGGAACAAATCCTTTCTTGAATTATCTATTAATTCAGTATTACTTTTGATGAAACCAACATATCCTACCTCACTGTGAACAGTGTTTCATCACATCTTTCATTAATACATCGATGTGAACAAGTTTTAATACTCATTAATCATAATATGAATGTCTAAGGACCAATACAGATGTATGTAGATAGGAACATTCAATGACACAATGAAATGTGGATTTCCTTTTGACAGGTCTCGTTCTTATAATATACTCCTAGATATTACCAATGGAGAAAACAATGAGAAGGTGCCTCAATATTTTATGATTCCACACCCCTAATGTCCTGTATAATTTTTGTCCCTAAAATATCATCATCTGTCCATATAGAATGTATTCTAGAATATTGTTATGGCATATCTCAGTTCTCACGAAAGCATGGATCTGATGTTACCATTTAGTGATACAAACATCATTTGGACATTATCTCATTCATTTTCAGGCAGAAGAACAATCATGATGTGATAATGTATTTGTTAATGAATAATGTACAATGTAGTTGGTTCTTGGCCACATAATCCCTCACACTCTCACTTGAAGTACAACTAACTGCTAACAACCATTAACCCACTAGATCTAACATGATATTTATGCTTCTGATGAGATATGACTTAAAAATTGGGATCCTCCACATTCTATTCTGTGGACACTCTTCTCCCTGCAACTTCACCCATTTGATGGAAATCCCTCAAGAGGTGATACTTTCAGATTATGTGATATGTCCATGGATGTGACCGTGGTTATGTGGAAAGATCAATCACTGCAGTATTATCAAAATACAATGTGATATGATATTTACTACTAGGTACCACATCAATCTCCGGGAAAAAGATCATAATCCAAAAGTCTTACTTAGCTACATTAGAAGCCGCTATATATTCGGACACCACAACAGATTCAGCGAAAACTAGTTTCTTTGAACTCTTCCAGCTGACAGCTCCTCCAATGAGATAGAAAACATATCTAGATTGCAATATTAGATCATTCTAATCCATTTGTAAACCAACATCAATATACCCTTTGATGACTAGCTTCTCGTATCTTCCATACATTAGGAACATATCCTTAGTTCTTCTTAGATACATAAGGATAGTCTTATCAGAAGTCCAATGTTGTTCTTCTAAATCTTCTTGATATATTCTTATCATATTGAGTGCATAGGCATCATCAAGCTTGTTACATAACATTTAATACATGATGGATCATATTGAGTATGCATATGGGATCTTACTCATTCTATCGTTATCTTGTTGTATCTGAGGAAACATTTACTATGAAGGATGTAGGCCATGTGACACTAGAACCAACCCCCTCTTTGATTGATCTGTAACGACCCAAATATTCATTAATGAAAATTCATATTGATCTAATTAAATTTCTTATTATGGTTATATAAAATTTGAAAATCATTGGTATTATGTTTCTGGATTCTGAAATACCGTTATGAATTGTGAACATTGCTAATATAGATGTTGAACATTGATCAGATGATTTGTGTAAATTTAGGGCATTAACAAATCCAATTTAATCAGAAAAAGGATATGATGGCCTCATCCTGTAGACTTTCCCCATATGAATCTCACTTGTTGGATCTTGTAATGGTGTTGGAATCATTGGCATTCTCTCTTGACCATTCCCAAGAAGAGCTTGAACATGTTATTCTTGAGTGGAACTGACTATGGTAGAAGTGGAAGTTAATTGAGATTGCCACCCGAAAGATGTTATCCGAGCCACAACCAGAGTCTTTCCCCATCGCACACCTTACCCTTTGTACTTATGCAGGTGTTATAAGGGGTTATGTAACAATACCCAATCACTATTTCAATGTACATTATTTTTCTATAAATAATGTTCCTTCATTTTATTAATGCTACATTGTGAATATTATTTAAAGCACAAATAGTATTTTTAGTTAATATTCAACAATGAATATTATTTCGATAAATTAATGTATTATTGTATTAAATAATATTTTAATAAAATATTATTATTAAATTAATTTTTATTAAATATAAATGATCATATAATTTTATGAATTCAATTGTAATTTTTATTAAGGTATGAAAAATATTTTATGCCAATCCCCGTGAGTATTTGATAAATGTCAGTTTTTATTTTAAAATTAAAAAATTCAAATATTTAAATAATTATTTAGATAAAATGAATATTATTTTTGGAATCAGGTTGATGAAATTACCCAACGGTGAGTTTTTCATAATTTTCTGAGACAGTCTAATTTTTGGGTAAAAATTAAACACCGTTTAAATATATAATGTGTTTTATGACATCATAATGAGACAAAAGTGATATAATAAAATAATATAAACATTATGTTGAGAATATAAATGTTTTATCATTAAAATAACTTGATTTTAGATTTATTTATTTATTTTACAATGCTTTTGTTGACCCCCTAAGACTTATAAAACATTTTGTCTTATTAAATTTTTTTCCATGAGAGTGTGACTCACCTTCACAGAATCAACCCCATTATTATAAGAATGTATTCCATTGGCCATATATAATATTGTTTTCCACTCCCCTTTGGAAAAAGCCATGGGAAAAACCAAGGGCTGGTATGTGGTATTGATTAGTTTAATGTGAGCTGTCTTAGACCTAAATAATAACGAATTTATTCTTCTTTCCTATATAAACACACCCATGCTCCCACTTTCTATTCACTAAATGCCTTGGGAGTTCGACCACCCCTTTACCTCCTCTGTATAGAATCCTCCCAAGGTTCCCCAATCTCCCATGAAGCCTCTCTCAGGACTCTCCCAAGCCGTTGGGATCACACTTCCAAGTATGGGATTTCTTCCTTTCCCAATTTTTTTGAATTTTATTTAAGTTTTTATACCTTTTTATTCAATTAAAAATTTTGGTATTTTATTTCGAACCTCCCCCATGTTGTCCTAATTATTTTTTGATGATTTTATACCCCTTTATCCCCCATTAATGGCTCTCGTGTACACCCATTACCATGCAGAAATTCTATGAGGGATTTATCTCTCCTATTTTACATCCATGTAAGTCATTCATATAAGGTATTTAAATTCGATTACCTTTGTTGGGAAATGTATCAATACGACCCCATTACATTCCATTTCATGTACAGATTATGTGACACCATTTTAAATCTCATAAACTATTTTCAAGAATCCTTATGTCATGATGTTATGCTACTGAAATTCTACCGCGTTTTTCCAACCCAAGATCATTGTGTAGTGAATACCATACCCATGTCTCCATTAAGGGTATTAATATTATGCACATATACCTATTGAATGGAATTTTCATGTATCTATTCCAAATTATTTAATCATGGAATAACATATTATGTTGATTGATTCCATGTTATATGATCCATGTGGCACACTTATGCATGAAATTAAATGTTTAAGAAGGGTGTTACCTGATAGCGCTCCAATGAATTGGGTAAAGTATAGTATCATGATACATCAGTTGCAATGGGTGTTGACTCATTCTAATTGAAGTGCAACATTGTTTAACTCGTGGTTCATGTGCAATGAGGGTTTACTCATTATCTTTGTTCAATGATCTTTGGCTCATGCTAATTCTCTGTTATGTGTTGTTGCCACATATTCAGGGTATCATTATCATGATTTATCATGCCTTTATTTTAATGTTTCTCATGTTTTCTATTGATATGTCTATTATCTGACATGCATTTTATTCCTCATGTTATTCCATATGTATTCCCTTACTGGGATTTATAGCTCACCCTTTTAATATGCATGTCTTCAGGTTATCTAATGCACTACTATGTACGATGGAATGTAGTAGTCATGTAAAAGATGTTTTCAAGAAAGATGTAGTGTTTTTTAAATTCTAAGATGATATGTAATGTTCCTCAGACCCAAACACACTATAACTCTCAATCATCTATTTTGTATCAAGTGGATATTTTATGTAACAATTCAGGTTTATGTGTGTAATAAAAAGTAGGGTTGTTATAGCTGGTATCAGAGTATAGGGTTAGTTTTTTGGGATTAGGATAAGAAAACCCTAGTAAATAATAATAGACAAGATTAAATATAATAAAAATATCACTAAGTATTGGTGAGTATTGAGAAAGTGGTTTTTCATTAAAATACATCCATGTCTGGATACGAGCAGGTAGAGGCGGCTTTGGCACATATGTATCTTAGGGTTAAAACCAGAAACCGTTGCTTTGAGCTAGATACGAATGAGAACTGATGCCCGAAAATGGGACTCACTTCACTCTTCATTACGACATTCCTGGGTGATATGATTTTGTAAATTCATAATAATAGTGTGAACCCATATTAAGGGAATTAAAAAATCCCCCCTACGAATATATGCTAGAAAGTAGATCATGGATAGCATAGATTGAAGCCTATGTATTCATAAGTTATGGAAATAAACATTGTTTATAAGCCATCAGTTTTTTCCGTGGATTACACTTTATGTGTTACCCATAACATTCCATTTATTCCAGTCAATGGAAGATAATAGGAGGACTCGGGCTAACAACCAATGTGAAGATCAATGTGATGATTGTGAAAATTAGATGCACAATCCGATGAGAGCGATAATCGTGAACATTGTCATGCTTATCTCCTAGTTAACTGATGATTTGAATTGAAACATGTGTCAATAGGAAATTTCAACCCCCCCCCCCTCCCCAAGAAAGAAAAAGTCTCTACTGAGTGCTTCATGAGTCAAACGCCGCTACTTTTAATGGATCGTATGATCCCTCAATCACAAAACAATGCATCAACTCCATTGAAAAGATCTTCTCCATACACCAATGCTCTGAACAAGATAAATTTATTCTGTTTTCTTATCTTATCGAAGTTTAAGTAGATAAATGGGGGATTTTGACAAACATACGATGCCTAAGAAAGAGATCGAGGCATTGGAATAGATATATTTTCAGAAGATGTTTTTCAATAAATATTTGCCATAAACCCTTCTATATAAGATGGAAAGTGAATTACCCGACCTCTAGAAAAAAAAGATGACGAATTTATCAGAGCATATGAGGAAAACATCACAAGGCTTTCATGATATGCCTCCGGCTTTGTCATTACCCCCGAATGCAAGGTTGGCTACTTCTTTGGTGGGATGAAACATAGCCTATGTAATGCGCTGGTGATTTGTGACTTTGATAGTTTGATGAGATTGTCTAATGTTCCCTCATGGTCTAAATGGAGATAATAGAATCTCAAGGGTATCATTTTGATAATAAGAATAAGGTCTACTCCGATGATAGAAATCTGATGGATAAATCCAACGGTGCTAAGAAGATCCAGCACCACACTTTCCAAAGCAGTGGAAAGAAGCAGCCTGGAAATTTCATGATGGGATCAGGAAATGCTTTATGTGTTGATGAGAAGAGCATCTGTCTGTTAACTACCAACAAGAAAAACCCACAGCTGCAATGGAGGAGAATAATGCTTCGTTCGAACCTCAACATGTTGTTCATTGCTATAACTGCAAAGAACCAGGGCATCTTGAAAATCAGTGCCCTAAGCTAAGGAATTCTGGAGGTAACAAACAACCACCAAGGCAACAAAGGAGAAGTTTCTCCATCACTATAGCCGAAGTGAACCCCAAGAATGAAGTGGTGATAGGTATGCTAGTTATTCATTCAGGAATAGTGAATGTACTTTTTTATTCAGGTTCTACGCATTCATTTATATGCTAATTGTTTATTAGAATAATCCTAGAACAACCCCAAATCATTGAAGTTAAGATGTTAGTGAGTACATCTAATGGGGAAATAATTTCATCCCATGAATATAATCATCCCCCGTCATAATCTATGGATTGAATATTCTGGTGAACCTCATCATACTCCCTCTGGTGGAATTTTATGCAACTCCTTGCGTGGATTGGATTTCCTTATATTGAGCCAACATAAATTGTTGTGAGAGGGAAATCACTCTCCATTATTAGAATCCGCCCCTAATTCTATACAAGTGCAAGGAGGACTCTGAATCTTATTTTGCTTCATCATCTCAAGTGTAGATATTAATTCCCAATGATAATGCATATCTAGTTCAGATGACTGAGTCTCAGGAGGAAACCATCCTTGATGACATGCCTATTTGAGGGAATTTTCTGATGTTTTTCTCGAGAAATTTCATAGTCTTCCTCCTAGAGGGGATGTTGAATTCTCAATTGATCTTATACCTAGGGATTTTCCAATATCCAAGAATCTATATAGAATGGCTGTTGTGAAGCATGAGAAGCTGAAAAAAACTACAAGAGAATCTGGATAAAGGGTTTATACACCCAAGAGCTTCACCATGGGGTGCAACAGTCCTTTTCCACAAGAAGAAGGATGGGTCAATGTTCCATTGCATCGATTATCGTGATCTTAACAAAATACTGATAAAGAAAAAGTATCCTTTCCAACAAATTTATGACATGTTCGATCAGTTGTGTAGAGAAAAATACTTCTCCAAGGTGGATTTGTTGTCGGGATATTATCAAGTAAGGGTGAAGAAAGAATAAATCCTCGTGACTTCTTTTCGTACAAGATACGGGCACTATGAATTCATAGTAATGACTTTCGAACTCACTAATGTTCCGACAATGTTCATGGACATGATGAATAGAGTCATTAGGGATTACCTCTTCAAATTTGTAGTAGTCTTTGTAAATGATATTTTGATATACTCCAATACCAAGTTGGATCATGAGGAGCATCTAAGAACTGTACTAGAGACCTTAGGGAAGGATAATCACTATAAAAAGTACAGAAAGTGTGAGTTCGGGTTAAATTAGGTCTCATACTTGGACTATATCATCACATGCAATGGAATATCTATGGATCCCTCCAAAGCATATGTAGTTGAGAGATGGTTGAGCCCAACATCAGTAACTGAAATCTGTAGCTTCTTGGGGTTAACTGGATATTATCGATGATTTGTGAGAAATTTCTCACGATTATCCAATGATCATTCCAAGATAACATGGAGGGAATTAAATTTTTTTGGAGTGATGAATGTGAAGAATGCTACAACTAGTTAAAAAAACTTAACACTACACCTGTGCTCACTTACCCAAAAGTGGTGAACGTTTTGTGGTATACAATGATGCTTCAAAGAAGGGCCTAGGCTGTGTTATGATGGAAAATTAAAAAGTCATTGTCTATACTTCAAGGAATTGAATTTTCATGAGAAGAATTATCCTACACATGATTTGGAGTTGGCTGCAGTTATCTTCTCTTTAAAATTTTGGTTGCATTATCTCATTTGGGAGATGTATGAAATATATACGGACCAAAAAATGCTCAAGTATATATTCACACAGAAAGAGTTGAACATGCGTCAATGAAGATGGTTAGAACTAATAAAAGACTATGACTGCTCAATCCATTACCACCTTGGGAAAGCGAACAAGGTGGTATATGTTCTATGTAGAAAAGACCCAACAATTCTAATATTTATGAAAATCGATAAGGAAACAATCCTCTTAGATTTAATGAAGATAGACATGTGAATCATAAATAAGGAAACATCATCAATCCTTTCACATACAATTTCTCAACCGTCTCTTTTGTAAAGGTTAGAGGATGTTCATAAGGGTGATGTGGGAATTCAGAAGAGAGTGGAAGCTATTAGAAATGGGAAATCCTCAGAGATCAATTTCAATGAAGAAGGAATTGTGAGATTATGGAAAAGACTATGTCTTTCATCATGTCCGGAGCTGAAGAAGGAACTTTTGGATTATGCACATAGTTCAAATTTATTTATACCCCTGGAGACACAATGATGTTTCGAGATCGTTGATAGCATTATTTGTGAGATAATATGAAGAATGGGAGTGCTAAGAATACATTAAAGTTCCTGGTGTGTCAGAAAGTGAAGGCAGAGAGCTAAAATTCTAAGGAGATGATGCAACCATTTCCCATAACAGCATGGATGTTCCAGAACATCACCATGGACATTGTCACCATACATCCAAAGACATCCAAAGGAAAAAATAAAATATGGGTTGTAGTGGATCATCATACGAATTCTTCACACTTCATCGCAACTCGAGAGGTTTTGTCATTAGATCAGTTGGCGTGAATATATATCAGAGAAGTGGTAATGATGCATGGAGTACCATTATCTATAGTATCTGATTGAGATCCATGATTCACCTCTATGTTTTGGAAGAGTCATTAACATGCTCTAGATACTGAGTTGAACTTCAGTATGGATTATCATCATTAAACTGATGGACAATCCAAGTGGACTATCGAAACACTTGGGGACATGTTGAGAGCATATTATATGGACTTCAAAGGAGGGTAGGGATAACATCTTCCCCTGGTTGAATTATCCTATAATGAGAGTTTCCACTTAAGAATCCGAATGGCACCTTATGATGCCCTATATGGTATGTGGTGCAGAACGCCAGCATGTTGGGATGATGTCGGTGATCATAAGCTGCTAGGACCATAAATGGTCGAATAAATGGAAGAGAAGGTGAAAAACATTTAGAAACATATCAAGGTAGCCTAGAGTTGATGGAAGACTTATGAAAATATCCATCGATGAGAACATTAGTTTAAATTTGGAGACATGTTATTTCTATGTATATCTCCATGGAATATGGTCATGAAGTTTGGAAAGAAAGGGATGTTAAGTCCTAAGTACATTGGCCCCTTTGAAATTCAAGATCGTGTTAGGGATGTGGCCTATCGACTAGAACATCCACCTACCATGTCCAAATTATATGATTTATTTCATGTATCCTTAATAAATAAGTACATACAAGACCCTTCACATGTACTCTCTTCAGAAAATGTACAGGTAGAGAATGATCTTTTTTACTAGGAGAAACAAGTGAAGATCATAGATCATAGAGAAAAAGATCTAAAAAAAGGACAATGCCTGTCATCAAGGTGATGGGTACAAACCACCTGTTTAAAGAAGAGTCATGAGAATCAGAGGAAGAGATGAAGCAATGTCACCCACATATGTTTTGGTGTGGGAAAATTAAATTTCTAGGGAGAGATTTTTTAAGGGGGGAAAATTGTAATGACCCAAAATTTCATTAATGAAAATTCCACTTGATATAATTAAATGTATTATTATGATTATATAATATGTAAACATCATTGTTTTTATGTTTCTGTTTTTTAAAATATCGATAATAATTGATTGTTTCTAATATTTCCATTGAACAATGATAACATGATTAGTATAAATATCGGGCATTAACAAATCCAATTTACTCAGACATAGGAAGTGATGGTCTCATCCATAAGACTTTCCTCGTATGAAGACCATTTATTGATGCTTGGAAAGGAGGTGGGTCATTGGGCTTCGTTCTTGGCCAAGCCCATGCCAATCTTGAACATGTTAATATTGAGCATAACCAACTACAGGATAAGTGTATGTTAATAGAGATTACCACCCGAGCGATGTTATTTGAGCCACCCCAAGAGTATGTCACCATCGCACACCATACCCTTCGTTCTTATTAGGGTGTTATAAGGTGATATGTAAAAAGGCCCTAGCACTATTACAATGTACATTATTATTTTATAATGAATATGAATTCATTTTATTATTGTTACATTGTAAATAGTTTTTATATAAAAAATAGAATTTTTAGTTAATATTCGACTAAGAAATTAAATTTGATGAATTTTGGAATTTTTGAATTAAATAATATTTTAAAAAAATATTATTATTTAACTAATTTTTATTAAATATAAATGATCATATAATTTTTTGGATGCAATTGTAATTTTTATTAAGGTTTTAAAAATGTTTGTGTCAAAACCCATGGATTTTTGATAAATGCTTGTTTTTATTTTAAATGTAAAAATTCACATATTTAAAAAATTATTTATAGAAAATGAATATACTTTTTTGAATCATTTATTCTAATCAAACGGTGAATTTTTCTTAATATTCAGAGATAGCCGAATATTTGGGTAAAAATTAAATACTGTTTAAATATATAATGTGTTTTATGACATCATAATGACCCAATAGTGAGGTAATAAAATACTATACACATTATTTTCGCCCAATATATGTTTTATAATTAAAATAATGTTATTTTAGATTTGTTTTATTTATTTTACAATGCTTTTGTGTACCCTCCAAGACTTATAAAACATTTTTTCTTTTTAAAATGTCTTCTTTGAGAGTGTGTCTCACCTCCACATAAGAAACCCTATTATTTTATGATGTTCGGCCATTGGAATTATAAAATATTGTTTTCCACTCCCCTTTAGTAAAATCCATGGTCAAAACCCATGGTATTGTTTTTGTTATTGATTAGATTAATGCGAGGTGTCCCAAACCTAAATAGTAATGAATTCCCTCTCCATTCTTATATAAACACACCCAAGATCCCACTTACTCTTCACTTAAAGCATTTGGAGTTCTACTGGACCCTACCCTCTACTATCTAAAATCCTCCCAAGGTGCCCCATGCTACCAAATAGCCTCTCTAAAGCCTCTCCCAAGCCTTTGGGATCACACATCCAAGTAAGATATTTCTTCTTTTCTCATTTGTTCCTATTTTTCATTAAGTTGTTATTCCCTTTTGTTTTCAATTACAAATTTTGGGGTATGATTTCACACCTCCCACATTATATCCTCATTATGTTTGGATGATGGGATACCCCTTTCTCTCCAATTAAAGCCTCCCTTGTTCACCTTTTTCCATGCCGAAAATCTGTGAGAGATTTCTGTCTCCTCTTTTATATCCATGTAATTCTTTCATATTATGGATTTAAATTCCATTATTTTTGTTGGGACATGTATCCATATGAACCCATTATAGTAAATTTAAACTACATATTATTGGACACCCTTTTCTATCTAATCAACTATTTTCATGAATCCTTATGTCACGTCGTTATCCTTCTGAAATTGCTCTGCGTTTTTCCAATCAAGGATCATTGTGTAGTAAATACCATACCCAAGTCTATATATATGATATTCACCTTTATTCACATATACATATTTAATGGTAAATTCATGTATTTATTCCACATTACTTAGTCATGGAATAACATATGATGTAGATTGATTTAATCTTATTTGATCCATGTGGCACACTTATGCATGAAATGAAATGTTTAAGAAGGGTCTGCCCTGATATCTCTCCAATGCATTGGGTAAAGTATAGTATCATGAAACTGCTTGTGCTATGGGTTTTGAATCATGAAAATTCATTTGCAACGAGGTTTTACTCATGATTCAAGTTCAATGAGGGTTTACTCATACTCCATGTGCAATGAGATTTGGCTCATGCTAATTCCATGTTAAGTCTGGTTGCCACATTTCCATGTTATAATTATCATGCTTCATCATGTCTTTATGATCATGTTTATATTATGATCCATTGATATGCCTATTCTATAACATTAATTGTATTCCTCTTTTTATTCCATGTTTATTACCATACTGGTCATTATAACTCACCCTTTTCTTGTGCATGTCCTCAGGTAATCTCATGCAATGCTATGTACAAGGGAATGTAGTGGTCATGTAAATGATGTTTTCAATATAGATGTTGTCTTTTTTATGTTCAAAGATGTTATGTAATGTTCCTAAGCCACAAAGACACTAGACCTCTCTATCATCTATGTTATATCAAGTGAATATTTTATGTAATAAATCAGTTTTCAGTGTGTAATAAAAATAAGGTTTGTTATATGTTCTATACTAAACCTCATTATTATCCTGTCAATGTATGTACCTTCACTTAGTCCAAGGGTCCACATAGATATATCATGAATGATCTTGATCCGTATAATGTAGGCTTCTTCACCAAAGTCTTCCATGGAGAAATACATGTTGAACCAGTCCTTAAATAACTGTAAGACATGTATATCGTTTCCAATAAGTAATATCTCATCTACATAAAATACTAGGATAACTACTGCATTCCCATTAAACTACTTATAAACCCATATATCACATTCATTATTAATAAAACCAAAATCATTTAAGGCATCATCAAATCGAATGTTCCATGACCTGGATTATTTCTCTAATACATAAATGGATTTCGGCAACTTAGAATCCCATTTGGCTTCCCCTGGTTTCACAAACCCTTCTCGTTTTGTCATATTGACATCTTCTCGATGGTTCTTATTAATTAATACTATTTTACAACTATCTTATAAATCTCATTGTCATGGTAAGCTGTTATGTAAAGTATGATTCTTATGGATTAAAACATGGAAACTGGCAGGAAGATTTCATCAAAATCAATTCCCTGATGTTTTCTGAATCCTTTAGCTACTAGCCATACTTTATAGGTGCTAAATTGACCTTCTGTGTCCAACTTTCTCTTGAATAACCATTTTAATTCAATACAATTTACATCAACTGGCTCAACGTCCAGAACCTAGAATTGGTTCTCATACATGGAATTCATATCAGAAATCATAGCTTCTAGCCATCTTTCACCTTCTAAGCATTCTGCTACTTATTTGTATGATAGAGGTTCATCATTGTCCAACAATAATGATTTACCATCCTCAGTGACTAGGAAGAAAAATTTCTCTGGTTCCCTTACCTCTCTTGTGCTCCTATGAATAATTATATTTCAAAAACCTCTTCCATGGGGACCTGTGGAACTTGTTCCTGTACTAACTTTTATAAATCTTGAGCATCGACATCATCAATGTCAATATTTCTCCCATTGTACTTTTTTAGGATTTTATCCCTCTCAAGAAAGTCATCTTGTCTTGTGATTGTGACTTTATTGTCTAAAGGGTTATATATGTAATATTATTTCTTTTCATTGGGATATCCAATAAAAATACACTTCATGCCATGGTGTACTATTTTGTTTCATGAGAAGTCCTTAACAAATTCCTCGCATACCCATACACATGTGTGTTATAAAATGGGTTTCTTTCTATTCCATATATCTAAGGGAATTACATTTTTCGCCATATTGATACTCATTTTAATGTTTATTTTGTAGTTTGTAATGCATATTCCCAAAAGGATAATAGAATATCTTCATGACTCATCATCGACCTCACCATTTCCAACATGGTGTGGGTCATCCCTTCACTAACACCATTCCACTGTGGTGTATAAGGATGAGTGAGCTGGGATAGAATCTCAGACTCCTGTAGAAGATTGGTAAACTCTTGGTTTAGATATTCCCCAACTCGATCTGGCCCAAGTTTCATTATCTTCTTACCAAGCTGATTCTATACTTCATTCATGAATTCTATAAATTTGACTAAGGACTCTGACTTAAAACTAATTATTTAGAAATATTTGTATCTACTAAAATCATCAGTAAATGTAACAATTTAATAATATCCACCACTTTATTGTACTAGAAATGATCCACACCCATCCATGTGCACCAATCCATGAATGAGTCATGTGAGTTTGTTTCGTTATCGATTTCCAACACTTGGATTTCATAATTTAATACATTCAAAATGTTATTTAAATGTTGAATAATGTAACATAAGTTGTTCTTATAAAACAAAAAACCCTTTTTTCAAACATGAAAATAAATCCATCCATATCCAAAGACGATACATAAATTATATTCTCGGTAACATTAGGCACATAATAATAGTTACACATACATAAAATCATATCAATGGGCATTGAGAGATGGTAATCGCCAATGGCTAGTGCATCCAACCTTACACCATTGGCAGCTCAAAGATCCACCTATCCTCTGGATATCTTTCTATATCTACTGTGTTCCTGAATTTGAAAATTGATGCGAGGCCCTAAGTAGTATCTCATACCCAATGTGTAGAAATGGAAATATTGAACTCAATAATGAATGAACAATTAGAGTCCCCATTATTCTAGGTGCAGTTCGTCTTCTATTGGCATGTCTTTCCACAGATAAAACATACTGCTTCGTGTTTCTAGTCAGGATTCTAGATGTTCCCATTCTTGGAGGGGCAATGCTCAGGGGCTTCAGTTTGTTTATGAATCATGGGCAACGATTTCTTTTCCTTCTCTTATTCACCATATGAACTGTGGGTTTGGCACCCCACATGTCCTTATGTAACTAGAGAATTTAGGTTAGTATCTCTGATAGACTCTTCTCATTTTTGATAATGTTGTAGTTGAAAATAATGCTAGAGAAGGTCTTGGGCAGTGATGATAGGATGAGATCTGTATGAAAGTCATCTGGGAACATAATCCCTAAGATGTCCAGGAATTCAATCTTGTCAATAAGGTTGAATACATGAGTCCCAACTGGCACAAAATCCACTTTCTCAGTTATGAACAAATCATTTGAGTTTTCATATCTTTCTGGTCGCACCTTCCCTTGATATCGATTACGTAAGGAGATATATCATGCTATACGCATCCATGATTTCATGTTTCTTCAAGAGATCATTATATATTGCCAATAGCATGAAACATTTGACATATGTGGCATCATTCCTATGTTTCTTATAGAGAGATAGTTTCTCGTCACAGGGATCTTATCCAAATATAACCAGAACCTTCTCTTCCCACACATACAATTTACTCTTGTGGTGAATGATGATGCGTAAATGCCTCTACCATTCCTAGAAATTGGTGCCGGTGAGAAGGTATTTCTTCTCATATATGGTTCATCATGATATTTTTGAAGACATATTTCTTTCCATTTCTACAAATTATGATGAGAAAATGTTTAATACTCTATCATTATATATGTATGACAAATAAATAAATTAATACATATTATTCTCCCACTATTTTATCAAAATCCCATAGCCCTCACCATTGACTTTGAAATATTATTTTTCCTGAATATTCTAGTGGAAAGGATCCATATTTCTCTTTAAATTAACCCAACAAGGGTAGGTCATGTAACATGAAGGGTTATTGGTAGGCATCCTAAATTCCAACTCCATTAACTCATAACTCCTTGATCTTCTGAGTGGACTCCCCAATCCTGAAATACATTTATTACAGATTTTTTCAACCTTTTCCTCTAGGTCATACCAAGTCAATGTCAAGCACATTGAAATATGATTTCATTGTGACCAAGATTATAGAAGGCTATACCGACTTAATATTTTATTTGATATATTTTATCATTATACGTAAAATTTCATTATATTATCTTTTATTACATGATTTTTAATATTATGTAGGATATACATTTGTGATTAAACAATCCTATGAAAACATTTACTCATATATCAATCTTATTTTAGTTCCATCTTGCATCTTTGTTTAATTCATTAATTGTGTGATCGTGACAACACACCCACAATAAATAAACCATGCAACTAACCAAAATAAAATAAATGGTATGATAATGAGATTATCCTATTCGTTAGATAATCTAGTGGTTGAAAAACTATCCCAACACCAAGTGGATAAACACATTCAACCTTTTGGGTTTGTGTTTATAGAATTACTCTTGTTCACCTTTGTATATCATTGGATTGGTATCACCTCAGCTTCTAACTTGAGCGGCCTCGACTGTCATGGGAGCTCCATCCATTACAAATGCTTTTATATCACCCGAAAGGGAGGTTTAAGACAGAGTTTTACATATAATAAACCTTTGGCATGCATAACCTACATATTGATGAGTATAAGGATCACATTCCAATAAATTTAATTTAAATATAAAAATAAAAAAAAAACCATTCACATAAAAAGGTATTCGTCTAGCTCATGATAATCCATACATGAAACTATTTTTACACATAGATAAAACTAGCATTCAATTATTTAATAATTTTTGTTTAAGAATAATCACGCTTGAATCAATTAATTATCTTTAATTAATCAATCCTTTTATATTAAACCCTTTTTCTAAAATTCATTGAGATTTTCATCAATCAAAATTTTAATCAAAAAAATGCATTTAAAATTATATTTACACGTAACTTGTACCTTGCTGGCAACTTGATGAATTACCATTCATAACTACCTAATGAATAGAAATTAACATTACACAAATGTTAAATAAAACACTTATATATAAAATACTCATCATGTGTTGTGTCTCAGCTATACGCCTACACTATGGTACACATATCAAGGGTTTGTATAATATAAAAATAAATTTTTAATAAATCATCATAATTAGGATGAGTACAAAATGTGGAGTTCTGACTACATGGTGTGTGCTTTGGTTCACCATCCTACCGAAGTACACGCTCGGGGACATGTTGTGTATATGTACATTGAAAATATTCAGAGTATACAGTGTTTTTACTGTGACACACGCCATATAGTATCCGTATTACACAGTTTCCAGACAGGCTAGTCGTGTATGGGGTAAACAGTCCAACCCAAACTGTAATGGAATACTTGGCTTGCTCAGTGGGTCACAATGCGTGTAATCCAAAAACTATATACCACATGTTCCTGGTAAACATACGGAGTATTAAAGACATAGATTGAATCCATTGACATGGAATGGTTTGGTAGAGTAGTCCAATGCATTGATCCAAAACTATATGGTGTGTACTACCGAATATAGGCTTTGTTTTCTTGTGTTGTATGGAGAAGAACATTTTTCACCACATGATGAGATCCTCTATTTTATTTTAATCAAAATTAAAAGATAAATTAAATTCTATAATTAGAATGAGAAATGATATAGGAGGAACAAATCTCATGATTCAGATTTACAGAACAATGAAATTGAATTGAGACAACTTTATTAATAAATACGTAAATTATGAACAAAAAAATAAATAATTATAATCCATGATATTAACTCGCTTTGAAATAACTTTTAGGATCGAAGTGTATTGGAAGTGCATTGGTTGGTGTACCCAACTATAATTTTTCTGTTATCAATAATCAATCTAATATCTATCATGAGAATATAATTTTGGATCGTCATAATAGGATGAAGAAAAAAAGAAAGCGAGGGATTCCTTGAACCATATAGATGATCATCATATGTTGTTTATAATTAATTTAATTTAAAAAATATGAATTTTGAGATGGAATTCATTATTATTTGATGTTTCAAGTCACAATCTGATGTGATCCATTATTGCATCGTATAATACAATTGTAGGATTCCTCTAGCAGTGATCCACAAGTGTTCCATGTATCTCTGGACATCCCTGATGGGATTTCCTGGTGCTAGTAAAGAAGAGCCTTCACTTGCAATGTCTACCGTCGATCGCCTTGAGAGCCGCTTGCAAATCACTCTCTTTGATTTGGGGGAGAATCATCTCTCTCGTAGCTTGAGAGAGTTCTTGGAAGAAAATAATTCTCTCATGTCTTGGGATAATTCTCTAGATACTTTGTTAACACCACAAAAATTGATTTGGCTAATGAGAAATTTAATTACTTAGAATTATAAAATGAATTAATTACCCAAAATCATTTATTCATTTCATTTAATTCGTAGTAAGACCCCATGTCTAATAATAACAGTTGACTTTTGTTATTACTTGACATGAACCCAAATATTTACACCTAATATTATTTAATTATATAAATAATGTTATTTCACAAAAATCCCCAGAAATAATACATGACATATATATTAATACAAACAACATGTACTTTTATTTTTCCATTTTCTTTATTTCCTCCACCACATTTATTAGACCTTGAATAATGGCTATTTATTTCTCTATTAAATATCAAATCATTACATGCAAAAAAATATTATTTCACCCAAAATATATTCTCTCGAATAACTAGTGTCAAAATAAATGAAATCTGGAATCATTGAATAATTATTAAACAACAATCGGGAGTAATCATTATTCCACTTACTAAATTAATAGTCTACTGATATACTTGGACACTCTTAGAGTGTGACCCTCTAGGCATCATTGTTAATGGCATTAGCTGAAGCCTTCATAATGTCCATGGATAACATCTAGAAACATTCCAAGGGAACCATGGAGAATGAAGTTAACATTGTAGTGACATGTCACCTACTATGAATACATACTATGCAATGGAATCCCTTTATCTCGATATCTGGAATCAAGATTGTTTCATGTTAGTTCCATCAACCCATGTCCTCGATTAATATTTTTGTGAACTCCCAGAATTGAACATTCCCATTCCTCTCCCTAGAAGTGAATTTATTTAGGCTCTATCAATTGCATCAACAAGCTTGAGATATCTAATTCAGTTATAGAACATAAGGGACAATTACTTTCTCACATTATCTATTAATGCAGTATTACTCGTGACACACCAAACATATCCAACCTCACTGCGAATAGTGTGTCATCGCCGTTTTTTTCAATATATCTATGTGTATGAGTTGTAATGCACATTAATAATAATCATAATGTCTAAGGACCAATACCCAAATCTACATCTAGGAACATCCAATGACACTATGAAATTTGGATTTCAATCTAGCGGGTCTCATTCTCATAATATCCTCCTAGATATTACCAAGGGAACACACCTTGATAGGGTGCCTCAAATATTTATGATTCATCACCCCTAATGTCCTTTATATTTTGTGTCCCTAAAATAAAATCATCCAGCCAAAGAACATATATTCAAGAATAGTGTTATGGCGGATCTGGGTTCTCATCATAGGAGGGATCCACTATGACCATTTAGTGCATCAATCATCCTTAGGACATTATCACAATCATTGTCACCCTGAAAAACAATCAAGATATGATAAAGTATTTATTAATAAAGTACAATGTAGTTGGTTCTTGGCCACCAACTCCAACATAATTGTCTTTTTGGGTGAGTCGGATAGTTGGTTAAGGTGAATAATATTGATTATAAATTCTGATAACTGATTAGGATTAACAACAATAAACTTCATTACACTCATCATTTCATTAGGATGTGTGTCAATATATTTTCTTCAAATTCTGCATTAACCACGTTCCTTATTTTCCCTAACAATATCTTAATAAAAAATAGTTTGAATGCCAATATTCGTACTATGGAACAACTTAATCATGAAAATTCAATTATAATTTTACAAAATAATTACCCATTTTTTTATTTTTTGACATCATAGGCCTAACCTAGAGAATTCAAGGTCCTTATTTATGTCCTTTTTGATGGATTATAAAGGATTTTTGAATTTTAAAAATAATATCCCTCTAGAGTGTGAAATTAAGAGTATAGTAAGAAATATTGCCACATACCATGTGATGATAGATTCTATCTCATTATTCCTTTTTCAATGTAATTACCCCTAGGTACTTCTATGCTAGAGCCATATCCTCTTATAGTATCTCGAGATGTTCTTAATTGATGATAAAAACAAAAGATAACTTTACCAAAATTTAATAAATATTTCCTATAATTTGACTAATCCTTTTTCTTATCCATAGATGTATCCCTAGTCATATGTTTAGAAATATCCTAGGGAAGTCACTATTTTTTTCAAACTATTTTTTAATGTTTACCTTAACCTATCATTTAATACCAATAATAGTGACCCATGATTTAGAGACAATGATCTTAGATCTTTTTTATATGGATATTTATTACATTACACAAACACATTCCATGGGATTATAATATTTTTTCCCCTTAAGAGACTAGGAGAATAATCATCTTATTTAGTGAAACATACTCAATGTTTACAACAAATATCATTCCATTTAGAACTATTCTCACACATATCATACTCAAATATTTTATTCATAACCTAGGTAAAGGAATCTTAAGTAAGGGTGAAATATGATTCTTAGTGATGGTTAATAATAGATATATGAATATTTCATGATCATAAAGGTTTGAGAACAGGAGAATAAAATTTGAAACCATAACCTACATATCATAGATCATAAACTTGAGTTAGCGTATAAATCATGGTTATTTGTAATTTAAGAATTCTAATGGATTCATTGAATATAATCAATGTGAGAATAAGATTTGAATACTAGATTTATTTTTTCCATATATATAATAATATAAAATCTTATACATTATAGTCAGGGGTCACTACCGAGTCTGTCATAGTTGAATTTGATAACTCCATAAACTATCAAAGTAGTCAATGTTCACTCCCAATTGAATTATAAACAAAAAATCCTTTAGATAACTGGGTTCACTTTACATTATAGTCCTTCATATCTTGTGACATATAGATCATTACCCCATGAATTAGAGGAAGGTATAAGAATCTCCCTTCACATAATTAAAATCAATCATTTTTCCATAATATCATAATACATTTATGAAATCACAACTAATAAAATTGGGTGGTTTTTTTAATATTTTAGTGTATCATAATTTGTGGAAAATAGATATTTTTCGAAATAATTAAATATATTCATTATAGAATATCCCATTCATAAGAGTGTGATTCAAAAGAATATACTCATGTAATAACTGGTGTAAGAGAAATAATTTTCATAAACATCATGTACTCATAAAAACAAATCATTAATAAAAATAATAACAATTATATCCTTGAAACATATCCATAGTAAGGAGTTGGAAACATCAACATATGTCATTTTATATGGGAATTTGTTTTAAGATCATCCGAAACATTTTCTGTGGAAAATAGACTTTCCACATTGAAAAAACATAATTTTTTGAAAAATAAACTTTTTTAAAAAAATTTCCTTGAAAATAACCATGAAAATTTATAATCACTTAATTTGAAGTAATTTTATATAATTATTGAAGAAAATATAGTTTCAATAAAAATAAAATTTCAAAAATAAAATTTCATTAAATTTTAAAAAATATTTTCTTTTAAAATAATCTTTGAGAATATATGAAGGTTGATTTTAAATCATATAAAACAATTATTTATGAAAATATCATTTCCTCATTGAAAATACGTTTTAAAAAATAAAATATTTTTAAAATAATTATCATTGTAAATAATTTTGAAAATATATAAAGCCATATTCAATTAAAATAATGGTTATGATGGTGATAAATTTCATTTAGTCCATACATTTTAAAATAATCATTTCATTAACAATTTTTTCAAAATTCCAAATGAGAATTATTCGAAAAAAAAACTAATAAATCCATTCAAGATATTTTCAACAAGAATAAAATATATAAAAATGTTTAAATAAAATCATTTTATGAAATTGCAAAACAATTTTTTTAAAAAATTATAATACACGATTTAAAAAGAAATGGTTTTGGCCAAAGTGAGAAATAAATATCTTTTTCCCCAAAAAAAATTCGTTCTAACTCTTGAACTTAGTAAGAGAATAATGTAATGTAAAAAAATTATTCTCAAGGAATTAAAATATGAGAAAAAATATCAGGAAATTATTGAGAGTTAGATCTTAATAGTTTAGCGTTGGATGAATAATCATAAACAATCTTGTGAAACGATGAGACAATAACATAAACATCATACCAATTTAGTTATATTGAATCATTATCCCTATTAAAGAATAAAATATAATGAAAAAAATAATATAAATAAAATAAATATAATCAAGATATAACATTTCAGAGTGGTAGTATATATTTATGATATATTAATATAGTTTCATAATAAAAATTTTTTCCCAAAAAAATGATTTTATAAAAAATAATTCATTACAACTATTGTAATATTTTGAATTGTAATAAAAAATAATTTATAAAATCAAATGTTACATTGAGTTAAAAGAATAGATTGAGATTAAATATTTAATATGAAAAATTGGATTTATATATACCACATTAAATAAATGAGCATTTAATTATTCATAAGTCTCCCAGAAATAAAATTGGCACTAAAAAACCCTTATCTTAACTATCGACATCCTTAAAACATGGGAAAAACAACATTATAATAAATATATATTTATTATATATCTATTAAGAACAATAATTTTATAAATCATTCTACATGTTATTTTTTATAACAATTTATTACCAGTTTAATAAAAATTCAATGATATTGTCACATTTTGCGTAATAACTACATTGTTTTTCATGTATATTTTGATTTTTTTATGAAAATATATTTTAAAATTGATCATGGTTACATAATATAACAAATCATAAAAATTAAATTAATATCATATATATTATGTATATAATTATTTATATCAATCCAAGAAAATGGATATTGTAAATTAAATAAAACATTCATTGATACAATAGGAAGTACGTACACATGAATGTTCTTTCTATTTTTTCAATAGATTTAAAGAAATTATATAATATAATACCATTATAGATTAATTAATATTACATAAAATTATTTTATATTTATTTAATTTATTTTTACGTTCTTCTTAAAAAAATATAAAAAAATGAATCACATCACCTCATGAATGGGTAGTCCTCGTTATATAAGTGACATTGTTGTATATCCTACAAAATGGAAAGTATGATGGTATCACTGATATAATATTTCATGAAATATATAAATTTAATAAATATAATATTAATATTTTAAATTCATCACTATATCTCTACTTGAGAGGTGATAATAGAAAATAAAATACATTAGTTCATGAGGAAGTAGTTTATAATACTCAAAATTAATTGTTTTTTCAATTTCAGGGAAGTGGAGATGGATACTAGTTATTAAATTAATATAATAACATATATTTATATTGGATATACATTATTCGTTATATTTTATGTTTTATGTTTACATTTATGGTTGAAATAGAATAAATAAGAATAATCTTATGGAGGACATTTACCTTCTCTTAGAAGCATCAACATTCGATATCTCTTTAGAGTCCCCAATGTAAGTCTTTTGGGAGTATCAGCTGCACTATGAATTTGATAAGGACAATGGGGAGGAATTTTTTCATGGTCATTCAAAAATATTTTTCTTGAGTGGTGATATTATTTGAAGGGTGGTGGTGGTCTAATGTGGGCGAAAGACCCCACATGGAAACTACTTGGAATTTCCAAAACAATTAGAAATAATAAATCTATTCCTATGATAAAATCTTTTAAATGAACATATAGTTTAACATGGGAAGTAAAATAATGATATATGTCAATATAATAGGAATTTTTAATCATTAAAATATTTTCAATCCTTATTATCTTTGTTTAACCCCATGATAAACTCATTTTTACCTTAAAGGTGGTAAATAACATTTAATATTTCTATTATTCATCATGGTAATAAATAATTATCCAAATAATATTTTATAAATTAATATGATTCTAGATATTTAACATTATTTTCCAAAATATATTCATAAATATAGAAAATTAAATTTAAAATTAAACCTACATTCATGATGGGAAAGCAGTTTTCTATAGAGAAAATACAAATAAATTTAAAAAGATATTATATCGAGATTAAATATACAAATAATTCCAATTTCTTAAATTAGATTAAATTAATACAAACCAAGTAAATTTTACTTTTAAATCCATTTTCAAATATATATTAACATTATAAATTATTTAAACTAAGTGTTAGTTTTCAATAAAAAAATGTATTGTTCACAATTCACCAATATTATTATTTTTATAAAAATAAAAAATACCACTATGATATTTTTTAATTTATTATTTTAAAAATAATTTTTATATTATCAAATTAATTTTATAATATTTTTAAAAAATTATTCTATTATATATATCAAAATGGTGACGAAACTACTTTTTGAATAAATAAATTATTGTTTCTAGGCATAAATGTTTATTTCCTCTAATATCTCATCTACAAAACTCATTAGATGATCGTCAATATGATGATTAAATATATATTATCAAAATATAATAAAAATCATTTAACCAATGTGATTTTTATAATTTATCAATTTAAAACAAATTTTTCTTCTTAAAATTAGATTTTCAGAAAAATATTTCCTTTATTTTCCTATTGTTTATATTTTTATATCAAATTAATTTCCCATAAAATATTTTATTTTAAATACATGTTTGAAAAATATATTTTATGAATTTATTTAATCTCATTTGTACTCATAATTCATATGATTTTTATATCTATCATATTAAATAATAATATTTTATATATATGTCAGGATTCTATAAACTCTTTCTTATGTGTAATGCATGATGAACTCATCATTGTTTGTAAAACATTATGTACATAGTGTTTTATATAGAATAAGCTCATCTCGGTGTTGAAGGAATTAAAATATATTAAAAATATTATGTTTATTTTTAATATATTTTTCTCCAAATCATGGAGTGTTATAATCCATGTTATATATATATATTTTTTATACTTTATATCTATGTTTAACCACCATCATTAATAATTTTAACACTTATCGTAGTGATAAATATATATGTAAGATACAATTAATTTTTTCCCAGAATGAAATTCACCAAATTTTGAAATATGAATGACCTGGTTCCAAATATTAAACCAATTTACTATATTAAATTTCTATAAGTAGTATTAAAATATTTTAATATTAACATGTGAAACTGAAAAACCTTTTATTTTTAAAATTTGTTTTGAAGAACAAGTATGAATTTATTTTATTCCATTCCTATTGAGATCAAAAAAATTAAGTTTAAAATATTTGAATAAATATATTAACTACACATTTATTGAAAATCATTAATCTTGAGTGATTAATTTCTTTTATTAAGATGAAAATACAATGCACCAATAAAATTACACTTTTTTAAAAATTGGCACATTTTACATTAAAATGATATTCCTTTCAATCGTAACTAGTTTATTACTAATTAATTCATATTCTAAAAGTGTAGAAGTTAATTTTTCACAATTTTAATACTCTGAATTGATTTTTTTGTAAATCATTTATGAACAATGTATCTCACGTAATTGAAATATTTTAAAATAAATAATTAAGATAAATTGCATTTCAATATGAATTGGGAATTATTTTCAACTATTATATTTATTTTATATAAATTAATTAGTTAATCATTATATAATGAATAAGTATTATTAAAATATTTTTATATTTTAATTTTTCAAAATTGATCAAACAAGTTTATTTTTATAGAATGTTTTTTAAAATGCCATGGTGTTACACTAAAATTATTATATATCATTACAACCAATACATAATTTATTAGGATATGTTTTGAAATTATATTTATATAATTTGAAAATAAAATAAAATAATTTTTATTTAATTTCCCAATATATAAATTGAATATATCAATATTTATCTCAGTTTTAAATTTAAAAAAATAAATTAAATTTTTTCATTTTTATTGAAGTGAATATTTAAAAAAATTATGGATTAATGATTTTAAGATAAATATAATTTTTTTTTAAATTATGTGACATCAATTGTATAGAACTTTTGGATATTAATATCATATTAATATGAATTTTTTATGTTATCCAGGCATGAGTTTGGAAACATATTTCCCTACACATAGCCTATTTATAGAATATTGAAGAAAAAATAATACATAGAAGATGATTTAAAATATAATTAACTGTGTGTATCTAAATATGTAGATTTTAACTAATTCTATATTGGATACATTATAAAATTAAATAGTATGATGGTTTGAAATATCTTATGGGTTATTGATACCAATTAGATAATGAATTAATATTCATTCATTTAACATTAACATTTAATCCAAAAATAGGAAAAATACAAGGGAATAAGGGAAGAAAAAAGTAGTGAAGGCTAAGAGAATATCCTTAAATAATGAGATTACAATCATGTGGATGGGAACCAGTAACATAATAAAAAATGAGTCTATTACTATCACTTGATTTTATGGCCAATTAATCTACTATAGAGATTCCAACAATCTATATATGAAAAAATTCAATGAATTGATCGATCATCATCCTAGAATTATTGATATAATAGCTTAAGTTCCATGACTAACTACATTCCTTATGTATAAGACCCACATGATCCTTTGGGTCGGATTCCACCACATAAAATACAATGTAGAGAATGTTCCCCAAGATGAGACCACTTAAAATGCATATACCTCCACACTAGTACAATTACCCATCCCATAGTAATCACTAAATGCAAGGACCATTGAGCCCATATCATCCCAAAATAAACCACCACCATGCATCTCCCCTGCAACATATCACCCATTCACATTATGCCTCATCCCAATAACAAGTGGAGTCCAACAAACCCACTTCCATGAGAACCTATTATCTGAAGTCCCAAAGGGACACATCGTCTATAAAAGTGACCCCCTTTGAAAATTGAGGGTCTATCTATCATGAATTTGAAGTTAAATCTCATCCACTAGAGCTCACACCTGAACCCGTGTGAAGAGAAGTGAGCAGCGACAACCTTCTCAATATCTATTCCTAGACTCCCCTAACACAAAACTGATAACCACCATAACCATTCCATGATTATTGTTCTTCATTCGCTTCTATGAAGCAGCTTGGAACCATGCCTCCCTTAATTCAATCAATTACCAGACTCTCAATGAAAATCCCATACAGTGACAGATGAAATAAAAAATTCTTCTGGACCACTCCCCCTTGAAGAAGAGATACTAACACATTCAGTACATAGGGTCACAAAACACATGTAACATGATACTATATAGACCCCATTCCTTTTCACATTAACATCAATATGAATAGCCATATAACATAGCCTCATATATAAGAAATTAATATATATTTTCAATCTCTTAACAAAATAGAAATCATTCCCAATCATCACGAACATAGTTTTCACACAACAATAAGAAATACTCCTGGGTGTTGAAGTCTTCATTCAACAACTCTAAAAAACATGAACCTATCCCATTCATCAGATAAAGATATAGACTCAAAAATATATTAATAGATCACAATAACAAAGGAATTAATAGTTTTATATAAAATAATGGAAGGCATAAAGGAAATCTTAGGAGCGGTGTGCCCTGTGAAGAACTATGTATTAGTCCCCGATTATCTTTCTAAAATCTTATTTCTATGTGTCCCATAACCCACAACACATTATCCGGGAAAATATCCATTTGATCAGTCATGTATCATGAATACCAATATTTCCTACCCAAATGATATATGTATCCTCTCCAGTACAAACCATACCTTCATTTGATTAACTACTCCCACAATGAGTTACTATTAATAATAGCCCAGCATAATATTACATTCATGAACTCTATGGAATCTGAAACACTCATCAAGATGAATCTCCTTCATCAATAGACAATGACATCCTAGAACATACCTCCCAATGACAATTTCATACCTAAATTGATTCACATATAAAATCCTTTAGGATTTTATCAATCATATTAATGGCCCCCTTTGGTGTCATGATAGCTAAGGGGATATTAATGGGAATTGATGTGAGAATATTGTTAAAAATAGTAATTTTTCCTCCAAAATAATGAATACAATTTTTATAATTCTGGATACATCTAGTAATTATAATAATTATATCCTCAATGAAATGTCTCTTGATCATTTTATCCAAAAATTGGGGATCTGAGGTACTCTATTAGTAGGTAACATCTCTGACTCTATAGTATGTCCTTATTTTCCTTCCCAAGCTTGTTCATGCATTTTTTAAATAAAAATAAATTAAATTTATAAAGGATAAGGTTATTTCAAATAAAATATCTACAATAATTCGTAATTATAATAAAACAATTTATTGACATCATTATTCCATTAATGAAAAAAATGTCATCATTCAACATGAGATAAAACCCATATCTAACTCCTACTCTTTCTCAGAATTGCATGATCCTCCCTTTCTCAAAAATCTGATTCATATTCCTAAAAATCATTTCATATACCATAATGGAGATACATGGTGTATTCAAAAAAATTTATTTTTGGGAAAAATTTTAATTGATTTACCCCTCCTATTGAACATTAATTTTATAAAAATAGAAAATTCGAATTTGAAAAAAATGAGTTATATATTAAGATTTAAATATAACATTTTATATGAGTTACTTTTGTAGATAATTGAGAAGTAGTATGATAATTGGTCAAAATGAATGATGAGGTCTCTAAACATACTTGAATTAACCAAAAATGTCTTCAGCCAAGATGAATTACATTTTTTAAAATAAAAAATAATTTAATATAAATGTTATTATAATGTTGTTTTTAGTTTTATATAAAATTAACCATAATTGTTTTCTCATAAAATTATCACATTTCCAATAAATGATAAATTTTATTTTCCCAAAAGAATAAATCATGATGTTAATCATTTAACACATAAAAATTAAAATATGTATATCTATGAAAGTATTTTTTTATCAATTTATGTTTTAGAAGATAACTCGTTTAAAATAAATTTTTAAAAATTGTACATATATATTATTTAACATAAAAACTATGATTATTCTAATATATATATTAAATGAAATAATAAACAAACATTATATCACCAAATAATATTTTAATATACCTTAGATACTACATAGGTATGACTTTGGACTTACATGAATCGTGTATTAATTGATATTGAACATATAATAGATCTATATAATAATCATGCTATAACATTCATTTTTGAATAAAATGAATAATTCTTAATAAAGAATTATGATGGGAAAAGTAAAATATCATTTAATATTAATCATGTAATTTATTTATATTTATAATTATTGATATATAATTTTTCTCCATTTACTAAAAATAATGTTGTTAATTAATTATCTAAATCATGTGATTATTATATAACATTAATCATGTTTTTGAATTATTATATTTATCATGATGCTACGATGATGTGTTGATCATATTAATCAAAAATTATTGTGATTTGGATTTGATGATTAAAAAATCCATGATATGATATTAGAACATATAATATGTTAGTAAATTTCATGACCATGTAACATATTAAAAAAATTTATATTATTTCATATTCATATTATACAATGATTTAGTAGGTATGTGGATCCATAATGGAAGGATATAGGTATGGTATATTCTTATTACATCATTATAATATCTTGTGAATGTTAATGGTATGGCCTCATTTTTCATAACTCTTTTATACCTAATTCAGTTGTCCTAAAGTGGTGGTAAGTAAGATATACATTAATCAAATTTACAAGATACGATATCCGTTATTAAATGTGTACTAAACATAAATTAATTTATGATTTCTCTATTACAGTGTCTATTTGGTTGCACATTCCTAGTCATCTCAAATCCAAAGCTAAGCATAAAACTATATCTGATATGTATAGATCATCCATTAATATAGAGTTATTTTTTATAGTTATTGATAATTGGTAGAATGAAAATTTATCATCAACTACAATACATCGACAACTAATCACTTCTAAATTTTATTCATTTATTGTTCTTAAACTCTTATATTGATATGAAGAATAAATAAATATTTATTTGTAATATGATTCAATATTTGGTATTTCTTAGTAAGTATGTCATGTAGACCCCTACATCTACAGTTTTTTCGATATGAAGATTTTGGATCTATTTTTTAGTGAAAAATAGGATTTAATATATATATATATTGATTCTTAATTATATGTATAATAACTATGAGTAAAAGTAATGCTCTACTAGATGTTTTAAATGATGATTGCAAATACTATTACAAATTTACTACTGGCATAATGGACCTACAATATATTTTTTAGTTCTTTGTTTTTTTTACAATTGTATGAAATTTATTTCTTCTTGATAGTTGTTGTTTTGTTTTGGTATATAGTTTTATTATTTGTCTAAAATATTATTCCACCAGTGCTTTATTGATCCCCAACACTAGTCCCCATTTTTGGTGGGTGGAAGGTGCACCCATGGTTATTTACTGGCCAAATTTTCTTGATTGGGTCACTTGTGTTAAAATATTCATATCTATACAAAGATTTAACTAGTACATGTAAAGGATATTAAAAATCTCTATACTTTTTAAGGTTCTTTTTTGATAATTTAATCCTCTAAAAATTGTCTATAAAAAATAATATTAACCATTATATAAGTTGGTATTCCTCTTAATTTTATTATTTTTTTTAATATATCCATTATAAAATAAATTTAATAATGTTGGAAAAACAATTCAACCTGTTTCATTAAAATATCTATTTTTTATTATTATTCGTTTTTAAATAAACTCTTCTTGTGAAACCCAATAGTGATTCCCCAATGTTCCTCATGCGCTACAATTATAGGAAAATTATATAAACTATACAATGCATTTTATATGAAGTTTTCACTATTTGATAATTCATTAAACCATAAAAATAAATATAAGAATAAATGATAATTCATAATTTATCATTAAGATATACAATGTAGAAACTAATATTATATAATACTAATCATACCCCATGATTATTTTTCTTGAAGAATAATAGTACAGATCCTTAGATCATGTGTATCGACTCTAAATTTGTATCAATAACTCATGATATGTATATCTACCCAAAACTATTACTTGTTAATTTCCATTAGGGCCACCACACTGATGTATGAGTTTCTAATATCTCACTTTATCATTACTAAAGAGTTCCACTATGACTAGTAAGGTTATATCATGACTCATATTAAAAAAGAATAAAATAATAATCGCTCAAATAAACCAAACTATGGTAACTGATATTTCAAAGAAACATTTTAATATAGATATCATCCATATGCAGACAATATATAAAAAATCACAAAAATTAAAACTATAATGTAGATGTCAAAACAGACAATCAACCACAAAAATAAACATACATCATAGTCTGAAATTTTACTAATATATACATAAACATATAAAAGCATCATTTACAAATTCCTAAAATCAAAAACATTGAAATTATTATTTGGAACACCCCATGTATAATTCCACCATAAATAATCTTGAACCCGCACTAAATTCAATTAAAATATCTCACCTATACATGAAAATTTTATCTTAATAGTCAGTTTAAATAATCTACCTTCCTCATCCTAGTAATTTCAAAAAACAATTCCTCAATCACATATTTCAAATATTGTTAATATTTTATAAAAAAAATAAGAATGAAAAAAAATATTTATCCAACCCTTACTAATTTAAATAAATGATTTCACATTTAGGATTAACCAAGAAAAAAAAATTAATATATTTGAGGGTGGGTAGTTTTGGGGAGTTTTTCCATTTATCTAACACACTCATTTTATATGACATGATATTAGATGAAAATAAAACCTAATATGACATATAAAATAATAATAAATATAAATCAATGGGATAATTAGATTGAATGTGATTCTCAGGAAAAACATTTATAAAAAATATTGGTTTATTAGAATCATTTTCAATAATTTTAATAAATACATTCATGTGGAAAATAATAATTATTTTTTCATAAAACTGTTACTGTAATTTTTTATTTCATGAAAAATATTAGACATCTCCTATAATGATTCCCTCATATATTACTTCTCAAGGTATTCACTATATAATCAATTCATCATAACCTGTTGAGGGAAACATAATAAAGGTTGACATAAGTTTCACAATAATTGGAAAAATTATAGATATCAATATATGACCATATGGAATCATAATATAATAATAATGGTATATGATCATTAATATAACATACATATTTCATACACAACAAGTCATTGATAATAATCATGAATTAGAGAAAAAAAATCAGGTCATAATTATGTCCCATAAGATTTATAAATCATCATAAATCAATCATGAACCATACTACCATGTCATAAAATTGTGTTCCATTTATAAAAATTGAATCAAAATTCATATATAAGGGTTAACTACTATAAACATTAACATTTTGGATCTGTAATAATCTATTTTTTCAATTTTGGATCTTAATGTACCTATTTCTTAATTTTGATCTGGGCACACCTATTTCCCAATGTGAATCTATACTCTCCTATTTCCCATAGTGGATAAATTCTATTGACCTACTTCCCATTATTATCTCAACTGATATAAAAAATTACCCAACACAATGGAGAAAGATACAACTCCCAACAATATCATAATTAAAACCATACATATGTATACCTTAACATTATAAATGTTTCAACATGTCATCATATCACAAAATGTATAAATAAAAATTGTTTTATAAACATTTCATTACTACACCATAGAAAATTCCATTTAAAATAAATAGTTTTAAAATATTTCATTAACTTAAACATTAACTATATAGAGAAATAATAATGTTGGTATCCCTAAATATTTTCCCCAACAATGCATTATTGACATCAATGGATGTCATATTAGTTGTAAAATAATTTTGGATGTTCAATTTGAATATAGTTTTCGGGAAAATAGTTATCAAATTCGAAAAAAAAAACTATTTTAAAATATTAAACATTTAAAAAAAATTATTTCAAAATAACCATAAAAAATTGTATAAAGAATTAAAAATAAATAACTTTTTAAGGAAAATTTCTTTTCCTCTGTGAATAACCTTTTTTCAAAAAAATAAATCATTTTCAAAACCATTTTCTTTGAATATAAACATTGAAACATATAAAGGAATAATTGAAACCATTAAAAATGAATATTGAACAAAATATCCATAATAATTTGAAATAAATCTGATAATATAAAATATGATGAAAAAAATTATTTCAAGATAACCATAATAAAATATATATTAATAATTAAATCAATAATTGGTAATGATAGTTGAATATTTTGTTCATTCCATACACAATAGAATAATCAATCTATTCAAATTTTAAAAAATGTGAAATAAGACTTATTTAGAAAATGACATGACAATTACACTTAATATGTTAAAAAAAACAAATGAAAATGGATTTAAAAAATCCCATATGAAAGTTAAATAAATTTTAAAAACATTTATAGAAAAAATTTATATTACAAAAAATGGGTTTTTGAATGATGATAGAAATAAAGTTTATTATCTTTAAAAACATTCTTTTGAATTCATAAATATATAAATAGAGTAAAATTCATCGAATATGTGAATTATCATGAAATTACATTATTATAATATAATTTATCTTTTTTTAATATATTGATCATCATATTACCCGATTAAATCTATAATAATAAAGAGTATTGATTAATAATGATAATATAACGTCAAACCTTCACCACATTAATATAATTTCAGTCATGGACGTGTTCTATAATACCAACTAATGGAGCACTGAATATCAAGAAAATAACAATATACATGATAAACCATGTACTTGTGGAATTATATACACCTCATATAAGAATATAGGTTTATAACAAAAAAATTCCCAAACAATGAAATTTGATAAAAAAATAATTTTTCTATTTGATAAATATGGAACCCAAAACCCCCAAATGATATATCCTTATATGGATATACAAATAAAAATAATTTTTATTTCAATAATTATATTTTACATAAATGTGGTGTATATACCCCACATAATAGAAATAGGTTGCTAATATGGAATGTGTCTCGCATAAGATAACATTAACACAAAAATACATTATCTTATGTCCTGAATTCCACCATATTTTCTTCAAACTCCAATGTAATAAATATTATTTTATAATAAATATGTTAAATATCCATAAATATATATATCATAGCATATATTATGTACTTATAGGTTTTTATTACTAGTTTGTTAAAATTTAATTTGATAATCACATTCCGTGAAATAACTTTTATGTCATTCTTGTTTTTTTAAATTTTAATTTTTAGTACCCCTATTATGAAAATTATTTTATAATATATATAACATTAAACAAGATATAAATATAATACATATTTATTATATAATTATTTATAGTAATAAAAAAATGATAGAGAAATAAAATGAAATACGATGTTAATGGGGACAGTAGGCCATATGTACGTATGAACTATTTTTCCATTATATAGAAGAATTAAGTTAAAGAATTTTATATAATATATTAAATTTACTGAATATTTATTATTTCATATCTATAACATATGTTCATTAAAGTTTCCCTAATTTTCTTCCATAATTTATTTTGTAAAAAATTAATCACATCACTTCGCGAGGTTATTGTCCACCGTACAGCCAAACTATATTATTATATCCCCCGTTAAATGGAATGTTGGATGTTATATGTGATATAATAACTAAATAATTATTATTATTTTTAAAATATCATAAATATAAATTTAATCTATCCTTATAAAAATCCATCTAAAATATAAATGGGAAACATGTCACCAAAGTTTGTGTGGCGGTAGTCTGTCGTACACACGAGCGATGAAATTATACTTCAAGGGGTTGAGAGGTAATAAGTTAGGTGTTTTATAATATTTTTGGGGGAATAATAATATCATATAAATATTATATTTACATTAAATCAGTCATTATATCCATTTGTGAGAGGTGGTATTGGAAATGAATAATATATATTCGGGAGGTGGTATTCTATCGTACAATTGAATTCTGAGTTTTTATCCCATTTTTATGGATGTGGGGATTGATATTGGTTATAATATTTTTATAATAACATATATCTGTATATAATATTTTAATTTTACAATATTTTATGAAGGAGTTGTGAGAACAATTAAAATAAAAAATCATTTTTAAAAATATTACTTGTCATTATGACAATATTTTTCAGTTTAAACTAAACCCTTCTTAGATTTACATTATAATATCCAAAATTACTATAATATGTGATTATTGGAGATAATAAATAATTTTTATGCCTTTTTAACCAAAATAGTTTTGTATTTTTGATTGTGAGAGAAGAGGGGGTGGCCATTTATATTTGAGGTGGGCGGCATACTTATTTGTTTTGAAAAGAAGAAGGTGTACCCATGTTTCTCACATGCCATAAGGCTCCAAAAAAGCACCATTATAGATAATAAAATATAGAAGGTCAATATATGTCTATAAAATTGGTTTTTTACATGTTTCTTGGTTATTTTTCCCTTTTTTTATTTTGGTTAACCCCTAATAACCCCATTTTAATCAAAACTGTTATAATTAACTATTTATTACTTTATAATTAATAATTATTAAAATTAGTTTTTTGATATTAGAGAAAAAATTATATTGTTTTAAAAGGAAGGATCCATTTTTCAAAATAAAATTAATTGATGTGGAATTTTTTAATTTAAAATTAATCAAACAGACCCAATGAAAATTTGTTTTCCAATGGAAAAGGATTCATAAGTTCAAAATCGTTCCTTATCAAAAATAAATAAGAAGTAGATTCCACAGACCTAAATTTTTTTAATAAATATATATTTTTTGACTAATTTTTCTATTAAAAATATTTAAATAAAATATTTCTTAGAAATTATTTGATGAAAAAAGTAATTTATTATTAGAAAACAAAATTTATTACTATTCATTGAAAAATTTACATTTTAAAACATATCACAAATATCCCATCTATGATTATTTTGACATTAAAATTTCAAAAATAATATTTATATTTTCAATTAAAGTTTCCAATAATTGAAAAATATTATTTAAATAAGTGTTCAATATGTGACAAAAATTGTTTTTAGAAAAAATGCATTAATTTTTCATACAATTGGATTAATAGTTATCCCATGCCTACTGAACATTTAATATTAGTGTGAATCATTTTCATGAATATATAATATATTAATTTCATCAAAATCATTCAAAAAGAGATATTTTTGGATGTTATTAATGTAAAACATGTTTCAGTGCATATGAATATTTTTTGGATAAATATTTCCCATTATTTTGAATTGATTTTTCGTTTATTTCTAATTAATTGGTAACAAAAATAATAAATATTTTTTTTTAAAAATAATATTCTTTCATAATTTTTTGATTTCTACGATTACCATTAATTCTAACATATGGTTTATAAATATTATTTTAAATAATGATATCTTAATAATTTATCAGGTTTTGGTAAAACTAGATGTTGCGTGTAACCAAATCGTTTAAAACATTTAATTTATCCATAAAATATATTTCATAAAAATAAATGGTGTTATATTCTACATACATAAAATCAATTTATCCCAAAAATATATGCCACAATGGTACTGATAATTGACGTTACATCTGCCTCATTACATCGCCACGATGCCGCACATCTTACTCAACATTGTGATTTAACCAAAAAACATTAAGTAGGTGAGTATTTATATTTCATTTAATACTACCTATTATTATTAATAATATCCCACTTTTTTCCTCATTATAAATATCATCCTTTAATGGTACAACATATACATTCAGTAAATGTGATTGATAAGAAATGTACTTCCTCTTGAGAGATATGTGGAACATATTAGAGGTTTGGATGGAGAAGAAAAATATAAGCTACCATATTAATATGATATAAAAATTAAATGGGATTAATATAAAAAGATGTTAGTTTCCCCTTATTTTAACCATGGTCAATGTTTTAGAAACATGTTATCACAAAATTAAAACTTTTGAATTTATTTATGATTTTCATATTAATTTTACTACAAATTTTGTTTTTTTTCTTATAAGTTATTGATTATCTATAAATTTCTCTACCATTTATTTAGTTATCTCTTGTGCCAATATATTTTCCTCCATATTCATTAAATAATGTTGAAGTTCTATATTTATTTAGTTATAGATATTCATAAAGAAAAATATGAATACTCGTGTAAAATAATGTTTTGTATGAAAACTGAACTAGAATACGTGGTGGATCCCAACCAAAATTGACATATGAAGGCAAAGATCCCAATATATACTCTAGATTTTGAATTTTTCTCTCTGAATAAAAATATAAAGGTTGATTATATTAATTTTTCAAACTCAACTCTATATCAATTTCTTACTTATGTCTTTAGCCAATCATCAATATAATCCTCAGATCTCGATGATACGTATCATAATTCAATACTTCATGTAAACATAAATTTTCTTTAATGTGAATATTGTAAAATTTATCCAATTAGAAATATTATCTAACATAGGTGATTTGTGTTGAATTAGTAATGTTATCAACTACCTCCCATGTTGAATTACACACTTTAGATGTTTTAGGGATTCTAACAACAAAACCTATGGTGTTGATTTCCCATTTCCAATCGTGTGTGTATAATGGTTATAAGATCCCATTAAATATTTTTCTCTCAACCTTAACATGTTGAAATACCATATACCACAATACCTAACAAATATAATCAATCTGTATAATTACTCACCATAAATTCTACCTCATATAGGCCAATTGTAGGTTATATACCATTTTCATCCATTGGTTGTACGTTCGAGCCAATAGCCTTCATAGTCATGATAGGTTGTCGCTCGTCATGCATGTTATCCTTTTTTGAAATATGTTTTAATAAAATTATCAAATTTTAATGACCCATATTTTCCTCAAGAACAATTATAATATAAATTTTATTTTTTAGTAATACACTTAATCATATCCACAAAAATGTATATTCACTCGTTAATAAATAAAAACTTCATAAGGGGTTTTATTTCTATTATTTTCTCCCAAAATAAACCTAATCTTGATAAAATATGATCATAAAAAATCAAAAAATGGGTTTATAATAAATTGATCTTAAGATTAACCTAAAAATAATAAACACAATATTTTATCCATTAATATTATGTAGATCATTAATGAAGACATATACCCCTATAAAATTATTAGTATCCTTAAACAAATCATGATATGTATAACTGATAATCGATTTATAAAAAAACATCAACTTTATAATTCATGAAACTCAATACATAAATACATCAATCATCCTTTTTTAGTCATTATCCATTAAATTGGATTAATTATAATATTCCCTAGTAAATACTTCTATTCAAATTTCATTTCTAGTCTCTTCATCATCAATGGAAACACTTTTAAACAGACATCCTTGATGGTAGTCTTCTTGAAACTTCTCCTTAAGATAGTGATATTCATAAAGTACATACATTAAAAAACATAAACCATAATCCAGTAATAATAATTTATTGGAAGAAATATTCACATCCACCCCATTAGATGAAAATTTAATTTTTCTTCATATTTTACTTGCTATGTGTCCTTCTTCTCTACACATAAAACAAATTCATATTCCAGTGAGGCATTCCATTAAGTGAATCTTCCAACATAATTAAACTATAGTAAATTTATTCTTCTTTCCTCTAAGGTCTCCACTACCATATATATCATTCAACTATTTCCTTTTCTTCATTGGTGATTATGAGAGTTAGTTAAGGTAATGTCATTAATTATATATCGTTATTCCATATTTAGAGTAATAACTATATTATTAACCCTAGTCATCAATTCATTTGGTATCTCATTAACACATTGTATATTACATTCAATGTTTTCCCAGTTCATTCTTTTTCCATGTATTGTCTAATATTAAAATACATTGTTTGAGAAATAATAATCATTGTGTAGATGCACATAATCATGAAAAATAATTTATAGTATCTAAAACCCATTTCAACTTCTTTCAATATATGTCATATTAGGATTAATCTAGTCCATTAAATTTCATTATTAAAATCCAACATTAAGGTTCATCAATATAATTTTAATTTACCAAAACATATACCTGAGGAGTTTCAAACTAGGTTCCGAGTAAATAATGTAGTATTTTACCATGTAATGATCAACTCTATCATGACATAACATTTTCAATGTTATTAACAAATGGTATATATTTTACAGAACAACATCTACCTATATTTTATAAATAGTGATGTATTTATAAGTAAACACATAAAAAATTTTATACCACAACATTATGATGTTTTTATATAATAAATCTCTACCAATTATTTATCAATAATGATTTCACATCCCACATTCCAAAGGATAACTAATCCCGTACCTAATACCCACAATAACGACTCATGATTTTTTATATATAAATATCCCAAATATTTATATAACGATCCAATAGAATTCATAAACACATAAATAATCATCATAATCGTTTAGTACCTTTAGAGACAAGAAAAACAATATTTTTATTTCCGGATGTAACATAAACATCTCCCCAAAATTATTATCCCATAGTAATCCCCTTAGGTATAAAATAAACTAACCATTCCTTATAACCTAGGAAATGAAACATAAAAAAGGTTGAGCTTCTATTGTTTTTAAGGGTGAACATAACATATATCAAACTATATTTATATGATCGCGTTAGACAATAAAATAGGTATTTTATCCTGAATATAACTTGTGAAGTTCATATCCAAATTCTAATATATTGAAAACATGATTCATAGCATAAAATAGTATCATTTAAAAAAAAGTGAAAAAAGAGTGTCAATTAATCATAAATAAATCATGAATTATAAAATAATGTGATAAAATTATGTCAGTATCATATATTTATATAATCATTTCATATTTCATGTTTAATGACTTAGGAAATCAATATAGTGAATCATCAATTCCTGCATATTTCCCATTGTGGATCAAGATATACTTTTTCCCATAGTAGATCAGTAATCACATATTTCTCATAATGAATGAGGAATCATCTTTTTCCCATAGTGGATCAATCCCATTTACATGTTTCACATTATTATGTAATGATATATAAAGTGTTACCCAATGTATTATGTATATATCTCTCACCCATAATATATTTACTACCACACTTATGTGTACCTTAATATCATAAGAAATAATCATATCATTACATTATAATATGTGTAAATAAAATGGGATTCACAAGAATTTAATCAAATTTAGAATATCCTGCCCCATAAAAAATAAATCAGTTTCTTAAAGATTTGACACCATATAAATCAACCATACTAGGAATAAATAAGGATGATAAAATTCCAATTTATCCATATTATAGTATATGTAACAACAAAGGATTTTCTTTTGGATAGAAAATGGTTTTGAAAAATTAGTTGGAATACTAATTAAGAAATAACGGCTTGCATCTTTTAAAAACACTTTTAAAAAAAAGTAATAATATTCAAAATCCATTTATTTTAAAATAACCTTTTAAATTAATAAAATCATAATTTATAATAATTTATAAAATTTCATAAGAAAAATATACATTCCAGTTTTAATAATATTTCTCAAATGATTAAACATCTTAAAATTCCTTTTATTTCCAAATAACCTTGAAAACATATGATGGAATATTTAAAGACAATTTGTAATATTTAAAGAGGAAAATAAACATTCTAATTTGAGACAAAAAAATAAAACATTTTTAGAATATTTACATTGAAAAAAACCCTTTTTACTCATTCATTTATCTCAATAACACTGAGTGGTCATGAAGGAGGAAAAGTAAATTCCAGTCATATATGATAAAATGAATATTCTATCCACATTTTCATTAAATTCTAAATGTTACTTGTTTTGAAAATGACATGGAGAATAATTAAAAAAATTAAAAATTTACAAATGTTTCAAAATGAAAATAATCATCCCCAATGTAATATTAATTGTTATTTAAAAAAAGTTTTAAAAACATTGATATGGAATAAAAAATTTATTTTGACTGAATATAAATATTAATACAGTTTTCATTAAAACAACTTCTTGAATACTAAATATATAAAAAGATAAAATGTGATTTAAAACATGTATTCTTAAGAAATGAATATATGAAGTGAATAATCATTTGTTTCTTGGGAGGTGGATATTTTGATTTTGTCATAAAAAGAATAATTATAATCATCCATGATAAATAATGAGATTGCCACATCAAACCTTTCCCCCATTAAAACCATGGGAATCATAGGCACCACTAACGAAAAAAACCTAAGGAAACATTTAATATCATTATAATATTTATATTAATAAAAACTTATTAATTTTTTTGTGCATACAGCTCATGGAATAATATTGGTTTATAGTGTAACTTATGTCCCCAAGAAGGCCATTGCAACCAAAATCCCATACCACTTTGGTAAAAATTGAACAATAAACAACATGAAATAGATATGAAAATAATGACATGAAATTACTAATTATTATAAGTAAAATTTTCATAAAATACTTTATTGGTAATTATATATACTACATTAAAGAAATGGGTTGTCAAAATGACATGTGAATCACAGAAGTAAAAAATAGAGACATAAATCTCAAACCATAATAGTCGACTTACATAATATATGTTTTATAATTCTACATAATGAATATATGCTAATTAAAATATTAATAAAAAATATTCAATATATCATAAAATATAATATTTACTTACTAGTTTTATTACCATTTTCTTAACAATTCCATGTTGAAATCACCTTTTGGGAAATAACTGCTTCATTTTTCACTTATGTTTTGAGTTTTTATTTACAGTCCTAATAATTTGATCTTGGTTAAATAATACCCCAAAATTTAAAAATTATAGAAATATCAAATATATTTTTATATATGTTTTTATTATTACCATAAAATTTAGACATTGATAATGAAATACACATTTCTAGCAGATAGTAGGCTATACGTACACAAGAACAATGTTTCCATTTTCATGAAGGATTAAATTAATGTGATTTAATTAATATTTTAACATTATAGAATAATTTATATTTCATATATATCAAATAAATTCATTAAATTTACTCTAATTACCTTCCACTCAAAGTGTTAGTGAAAAATAATCATGTCGCTTCACAAGGTAGTAGCCTACCATAAACCCGGATGATGTTATCGTATCCAACATAAAATAGAATGATAGAATATTTTTGATATATAATAAGTCCATATGTTTAATTAATTTTCAAATATCATATATAATTTTTTATTATATCATTATTATCATCCAAGTAAAATAGAAATGTAAAACACATCACAACCATTAAAGTGGTAATAGTCTGTCATGAAAAATTATTTTTTTTCTAATATGATTAGAGTTAAGAAATTATATGCAGTTTTATAATTATATAGGTATAATAATATCATAAATTTAATATTTAAAATTTAAATCCATCACTGTATTCATCTGTGAGAGGTGGGTATGGAATACTAATAATATCGTTTCGTGAGGCAGTATACCATCGTACACATGAAGGATAATTTTATCTTCCATATTATTAAACAATATATGGATACTGGTTAATAAATTAATTTAATAAAATCAATGTATATAATATGTACTAGTTTTATTATTTTATCATAGTTGAAAAAATAGGGATAAAAGAATAACTAAAACAAAAAATTCTTAGCTAAAAAATGATACCTCTTATTTAAGAAACCACTTTATATAACCGAAATCATTCATAGATTGGAATTATTATCTCACCCAGGACTATATGATGTATAAATATATGTATATAAAACATTTTTGAGAGACTTTTATAACCAAATGGATTTTTATGTTTGAATAGAAGAGGATTTAGGGTGCTCATTTATAAGTGAGGTGACTGTAACACTTGTAATTATTTAATAGAAAAATGTGCACCTGAGTATCTATCATTAAAAAGGCTCAATGATATACCATTATAGTTCCAAGATATAAAATATTCTAAATATAGAAATAAAATTTTAGTTGTAAATTTTTTTAGATAATTTTATCCATTTATCTTTTTAGATTAACCTATTGAAAACCCATTTCCACTTCAACCATGACTACAAATTTCGACTTCTTTTATAATAAATATTGGTCAAAAAAATTTACCCTAAAAGAGAATATAAAATATTATTATTAAATATATATAACATATTTTAAAATATACATGTCTCATATTTTCAAAATTTAATTTGATTTTAATGCCACAAATACAATGAAACAAACATTTCAAAATAGAATATTTTAGAAATATAAAAATGTTTTTATATCATAATAAAATATGATTTTAATTAAAACAACATAAATTGGATTACTAGTTATATAGTTGAACTAATTTTACCTTTAAAACCATATAATGTAATAAAAATTATTTTAAATTTTTCAAATAAAAATTAGTTTTTTCTTACACATTATGTTTTTCATTTAATTAAAAAATCTATTTCTCAAAAAAATTATAAAAAAATTAATTCAGGATAATATATTTATTAAATTTTTTAAAAAATGACTCTTATTATTTAAAATAAATTTTCATAAATTTTCAAATACTAAATTTAAAATAAGTGATCAAAATACATGAAAACATTTACATTGAAAAATACAATGTTTAAATTAAAATTGGATTTATTATTATATAATTCTTATAAAACACATTAGATAAATGATAAAAAAAATTAATGAATATATTATATATTAATTAAATTATAATCAAGAAAAATAATTTTCATTTCATTTGTTAAGGTAAAACAGGTTTGTGTTTATAGATATTTTTTTTTCAGAAAAGATTTCATTTATTTTTAAAAGGATTTTATATTCATTTTTAATTAATTAGTAATGAAAAAAATCATTATGGATACAAGTGTAGATCATATATTTTCATAATTTTGATAATATTATTCATGTATACAATTCTATAGGATAGGTTATAACTACAATATTAAATAATAACATTTTACTTATATGTCGTGTTTCATTAATACATAATATTCTGTGTAGTGAAATCTATCAAAAAATGAATTTATTGGAAAAAACAATCCTAAAATATATATGTTTCAAATTCCATATTTATTGCACTATGTATATTTTCTATATTATTTTATTTTTTTTGTGGGTTTAACCCTTTTAATTTTTAAAATATTTTAAAAAAAAATTTAACATTGATCAATTTTTACTTCTGTTACACACTCAACTAACATAGCTTTGGGAAATGATATGATTAACATTTCACATAGAACATCCACCTAAATTTTTATTATTATATTATGTTTATATATGTTTAACACACTATTTTATCTAAAACATAATATTTTTAGAAAGAAATATGTTATCTCGTTGTGTGTAATGATGTTAGAACACATCTTTTACAAAGTTCATAAAACCCACACGACAAAAATGTGAAAAATCATCAAATTAATGGAGTTTTTCTACATGGTTTATTAATAGATATCCTAACAACAATGTCATATCATACATATTTTACAATATATTTGAAAAATAGTTTTTACCATTTTACCCTTATTTTACAACCATAAGTTTTTTTATTCCCATCAACTATTCAGTTTTCATGACCCAAGAGCACATTAACTCCATTTATCCTCCCATTTTATTGATATCATGGTGTAATACATTATTTAAGGATTAATCATTGAGTTAATATCTTTCTATAAACATTCACATCCATTATTCTCATATTTTTCATCATTGCAGATGATAGAAAGTACTTAGACACCCATGGTTTCAATGTATCATGATTATAATAAGAGGGTTTTGTGGTTTTAATCTCTTTATATCCTTATCCAACTCATTATATTATGTTATGGTGGACTACCAATTTAATTTGTGAATACGTTGAGATTATGGATAGGTGACCTCTTTTGAAACTCTTGAAATACTTAACTAAAATTAGATAATGGTTAAAATTAATGTTTTATTTGTTTCAATAATCCAATATAGTATTAATAGTATATATTTTTGAGGTAGAGGTTTTCTTTTTAATTTCACTAAATGATAATGGGATTTCACTTTGTTATCAATGTGTTAAACCTATTTTAAAAATCCACCCACCCATGTATTTATAAGGATGCATGAATTACTATTTAAAATTTATATTAATTTATTGTGTATTTTTGGATTTGTATACAATAATATATTAATAATTACGAGGCCTAATTGGATATTTGGAATTGTTTTTAATATAATTATAATCAACCATTGAGATAAGAATGTGAATTATTTATTGTTTATTTTTAGTAATTATATGTAAGTAATGGTTCATAGTGATGTTAATTTTTTTATATTGATTAAATTGTGTTATTTTCTAGAGAGTGAGTTGGAGGTAAAATTTTGACGTTCTTCTAATTTATATTTTATTTAATTATATTATTGTCTATTTAATTTTATCTCATCTAATAACATGTATGGGGAACCATAGTGTGGTTTTTTGAGAGATCCTCAAAGACACTCTACATTAGCTTATCTTCAAACACTGACTACTTTACAATAGTTTAAGCATACCTTTCTTGTGGGACTTATCTGCCATTTATGCTATAATTGGTGATCCTGAGAGTGAGGAAAATTTCTCTTACATATTTCATTGGTCTTCCAATAGGAAATATATATTATCATTATCCATTATTGGATTATGTTTTCCGTGCTTTAAATTATAACTATTTTAATATATATTATATATTTATACTTCACATATAACCATTTTTAAAATATTGTTTTTAGGTGATGTATATCATTTCAATAAAATGATTTTCAATTTATTTAATTAAATGAAACTTATGATATATTTCATGCTAATATTTTAAATTATCATTCTTTAACCTGAATTAAATAAGTAAATGGTTTTGAATAATATTAGGATTTTAAATGTTTATAAAATGAAATAATAAATCTAAATAAAATAGATGTTTTTATTTTTAATATTTATTCATGGAATATAGAGTGGATACCAACTATACATGAATTCCACATGACTATCAGTATAGTTATAGTCGTTTCATATATTATGAAATAGTTTATTAAATTTTTATTGGACTATTCTTGGTTGTGGGGGGATTTGATAATACACTACTTATATATATAGTTGGGTATATTTCATGATTCCTTTAATGTATTTATTTTAGTATCATTGATGTTCTAGTATTATCACATTCATTTATATCATAGATATTATTATGATTTTTTAGAATATATTTGGTATTATTTTTCTTTATTATACTATGAGATTATAATCATTATTATGTCACATTTTCTTTCCTTTTTTTTAACATTTTAAATTTTAATAATATAGAATTGTGAGGTTGGAAATGGTTTTTCAAATTCTTAGGTACAAATTCTCATGTATTACATTATTCATTAGAAAAAATAATTCCCATATAAATCATTAAATTCATTATATATTGTCTCCATTTTGTGGGGCTTGATAATTTCACATGGTTATGTAACAAATAAGATTCTATTTATTGTTTTAGATGGGGTCAGGAGTTTCATCATTATATAGTTATATTAGATCCAATGTACTTAAGGGTTTACATCCTAGATACTAACTTGTTATTTAGTATGTTTTATATAAAAGATATCATATTATTAAAATTCATGTTGTTGTCTGTGAGTGAGTTCCTGATCACAATCTACCCTAATGAAACAGGAATAACCATGGATTTTCTAATTGATTTTTTTTTGGAATTTTTTAGATGAACTTTCATTTTTTTTTATTTTTTGCCCTCAATATGTGTTTTTCTAAGTCTATAATAAGAATTTATGACATATATTTGAGAAACTCCTTAGGCAGGGTGAACCTTTAAAGAAAACATATGGTGAGAATTTATTATGAATACAATAAAATCCATGAAAAGACCACCCTTTCATGCTTGGGATATGTCTAGTGGTTTTTTACTCAATTAGTTGATAGTTTTCCAGGCCAGGTATAAATACCATGTACAGTTTTAAATATTTTATATTTTCAATTTTTAGCTCATTTAGAATATTAATTTGATTAGTATATTTTTTATAATAGAATAAATATTATTTTATATTTTTATATGAGATGGTGTCTATCTTTGGATTAAATAGACTGGGAAAATGTAATTATGATCATTGGGTATTGTTTTAAAAAATAATGGTATCATTAAATGGTTGAACATTTTTCATAATTATTTTGGATTACATATAACTGTCATTTTTTAAAATATTTTTTTGTTACAAGTAAATGGTGTTAACATGTTTAATGTATTAATCGGGGATTTAAAATTTTGAATTTATTGTATTCTAAAAAGTTCAAATTTTGAAATATTCAAAAAATGATGATTTTGAATGATTTAAAACATAAAAGTAGATTCACTGTAAATGAAAATTTATGTTCATTAGATGATTTAAATAATGAATTATCCATAATAGGGGGATTTTTATATTGTTTTTTAATGGGACAATAATTTATCCTTTGGATAAATAAGATTAAATTTTTGTTTGTAGTTCATTTTTATATATTTTGGGTGGTGCGGTTTTCTGAAAATAGTATTTTATCATGACTTATTAATTTTTATATAATATTTTTTAGTTTTTATATAAGGAATATATTAAATACGTCTTGTGTTTCTTGTTTTTAAGATTCTACCCCCACTAAACATTAATGTATTCTTAGGTGGGAACTATATGTTTTTCACCACATATAGACCATTTAATTTTGTGAGTTATACCAAATTCAATTGATATATCAAGTCCAATAATATTTTATACTGATCATTCTCATTTGGAATAATATATAAATTTCATTATAGATTTTAAAAAGATCAACAATCCTTATTTCATCCAAAAAATAGACCCAAAGGAAGAATATGATTTTTTGCATGACATTATGGTTATGGTCCTTCTTCTTAATCTTCCCAAGTCTCTAATGATTATGTTTATGATGATTCTTCTTGAAGGATTTATTTTGAAGTGGTTTTTATACATAATATTTAAAAACTATTAATGGAACTCTATGGAAAGATTTCCGAACACATTTTATTATGAAGATCTTCCTTGGTGTTGGGAAGACACAAAATATATAAGAGGTTTAATAGTTTCTAGTAGGGTATCTCATCTGTATTGCAATAAGCTTGATGTTTCGCTGACCTTCGCTCTTATCTCCCTAAAAAAGATATTGAGACCCTCCAAATGAGCTTAGGAAAATTCATGAAGAACGAAATAATACAATATGGGAATAGTTTCCCAATAATGAAAATGAATAATAAAAAGGATTAAATAAATTGGATCACATGAAAACCATGGAGACACATAATGTAATAACCTGTAGAAGACATTACGGATCCCCTTTTGACCTGTACTTCTTCCCTTGTGAAGTCATCCTAGGTAATTAATGACCCCAAAGTGATTTATTGAAAATTACTCCTAGTTCATGAGACTTTTCATCTAGAAGATGGTTGAAAAAACATCCAAAATCCATCTAAAATACCAAAAAATATCCCAAAGGAGGGATCCTCGTATAGCAGTAAATATCACGCAGCACACTACTGATACGTAGCATGATTGTCTTTAACAACAATCATAAAACCTCATGAGATCCCCAAAATTTGTAATATAAGAAAATTACATAAAAAGGGTAAAGGTTGGTGCCTCTTTCCGTCTTCAAAAAACATGTGACACACGTTTTCTGGTTTCTGGGACACCGCAAGACTATAGAGACTTGTCAACCTAGTTGCGTGTGATCCTGCTAGCATATCACTGTCAACATACTAGAGCAATCTGACATATCTAGGTAGTCCTACACTCCACCATTGTCTTAAAAAACAATATTATGTTTTTTACATGATAAATTCTCATGTATCACAATAACAAAATATATTGGTCACATGACGCATCCAAAATGGGGAGAATGATTGTATTCGACAACACTCAAACGAACACACGAGACCCAAAATCCCTTCTAAAATAAATTAATAAATAAAAATAGAAATGAAATTTGGCTATTGTGGTCATGAAAAAAATGTGAAGCAACCACATTATCTTGAAAATACCCTTGAAAATCCTTCATTGTATTGAGAAAGTCCCACAACTAGATTCCTAAGATCACCAGAAGGCCCTTTGATATGTGCCCTGGTATTTTAAAGGTGCATATACAGATAGACCAAGAAATATTAAAGTACTAGTATATGTTCACATAATCCAACATGAACCTGTTAATTTGATATAATCTAATAAAAGTTTGATTAAAGTTATGGTGTCTTGGCTGATAAAAATCACACAATGTCCCCAAAGTAACCTACATCTAGACTATTTTAAGACACATGATACTGAATCCATCAACAAAATATAGCGTATATTTTCATGATATGTGTTGTGAAAAGAGGAAAATAACTGGTATTTAAAGTCATGTCATCCTCCAAATGAACATGTAAAATAGAGCCTTACATAGATGAACAATCCTTGGAATTATGCACTAGTTCACTCGGGAATCATGGTGGTTGATCTCATTATTGGGAGATTTTTTAGACATGTATGATTTGGAAATGAATCTTATAGAACATATAGCATGAATAAGAACTTTTCATGATCACCCATAGATCACATGGATGATATCTAAACGGGAACATATACAACATAGCACATATATTAAAAATCACATGAGACATAAAACAAGATAACAACACAAATATATACTGAATTATCAATAGAATTCTTGAAAAAAAAGACTAGAAATTTGGGAGATTTAAAAAAATAACATATAAATAGATCCACATACACTACACCAAAATTACATGGGTCACGCGATAGATTCAGTACATGTCACCTAGATCATGAAACACCCCATTTGTATACTATTTTGATCATGAAAATACCCTAATACAAGTAAGATCAAGTCACATAAAATCCCTAAAGCATGCCAACAAAGTCCTACTAAACCCTACATACTATCCACTTGAGAAGCATAATGTCCTCTAAACACATCACCCAAACCAAATGGTAGTAGCATTTCATTTTATATGCATCTCATATTAGAACTATGGCATGTAATCTGTCTCTTTATGAGTCCCTCATACATGTCAACTAGATTTCATGATGACATATTGATATGTCAGCATGGGTGAGCCGTCGCCCTCAAGACTTTTCCCATTAACTAAGTGATGTCATCCATGATTGTCATCCAACAATCATGATCATATATGGGAATGTTAACTGGATCATTCAATTTCGAAAATAAAATACAACCATGATCATGTGATTCCATCTAAGACAAGACTATTAGGTATTGTAATCTCATCTGGATAAGTTATCCTTGATCATGTGAAATCCTCCATACATACAGTCCAGATTATGAATTGTCCCAATGGAAATTAAATAGGTTCATTACATTGTATTTGGAAATTTTATGATGTAATTATACTACATGTGAATTTGAAAAGTCATGCATGATGAGAATATATTCAGTGCAAGTTAGGAAGATAAGTAGGCCGGGTCATATAGAAATCCCATGACATGATAACTTGCCCAACCTCTATAAGGGAATTCTCAGTTTGTAATCATGAATCAGTGGTATAATATGATGTGGCCCTCATATAAAGGAAACACTAGTTTGGAAGACTAGATAATAGGAATGATATGATATGACCCATATATAACGAAAACTACATTCTGCAAACCTTGGTCAGTGGAACAATAGAATGTGACATGCCTATAAGGGATAAATCATTATGTAATCCCCTACCAATCAAATTATGATGACTCCAATTCCAAATAATATCCACGAAAATGTGACACTTTTCTTAGTCCCAAGCTCCATATCAAATACGAAAAGGGTTTTCTCAGGGCCGAATTTATTCATTCATCTGTAGTGCGACTTACCATTTTCAATCCTTTTTTTCCACACTGAGCATAGCTTAAGGGTGCATAATCAGTTTAAATGATTATATCAACCACAATATAATACACTATAATGTAAAGGGAAACATTAGTGTGTAAGCCCAAACCAATCACACTATGATGACTTTTATTCATGGTATTTCAAAGTCATATAGGAAACCTTCCTAAATCCATTGACCCAAATATAAAATCAATTTTGAAACATCAGTGTGTAATCCCTGACCAACCAAACATCAAGAAGTATAATTCATACTATAACCATGATACATAGAACACATTTATAGTTCCCAAACATAACTAAGAATCCACTTCAGTGTAATTATCCTCATGTGTCCAACATTTCATCCTTTAGAACTCAATTATTCCATAGGTATGATCATTCTACCTCATCCATCAGTGGAATGAGAAACCCACTATACTTCGGTGACTCGGATACAATCCATAACCTGGATATGTAAGATTCCTATCAAAGGCTCGATGTCTACATTATGCATACAATATGTTGTCCCAATATATATGCCTTGTAATATTTTAAATTATGGTGATTAATTACTATTTCTTATTTCTTTCAGCGATCAAAGATCACATGGGCCTTGGAATTTTCAATTAGAGCATCATTGGCATCATGAATCTCCAACAACCATTGAAACCTATGCATGGAAGCCCTGATCAATGACATGACATAACTATCCTAAAAGAAAAGGAGTCTACCTTTTCAATAGTACTAAGGGTGTTAATGAACTGTGATAACTCTGATTCCTATAATAACAAGGATATGTTGGTTATCTCCTCACAGATCGTGCTCAAATATTCAGTTTACTAAGGCCCACACATATGTCCTTTATGAATGACATTAAACTAAAAAGTATTTATAAAACTACTTGGATTTTTATTCCTACTATAATATTGAGAAATAGGACACCACATAATGGATCAAACCTATCCTCATTATATTAACTAGCTCCCTATATGGCAGTAAATTCTGATGTTCCTAGTAATGTGGTTTCCTCATATAAGCAGCTACTCATTACTTGGAAAAATATGAATAACCATTGATACATACTGAGGTATTAGCTAATAGAATCCCCTTCATCAATACATAATAGGGATTCACCTATGTCCATTCTATTATGGTAATGGGTCCTACATCAAGATTATGAGGATATTCACAAACTTATCATTAATTTATAATATTGTCCCGAAGTAGGAAACACCCCCTAATGGTGTGATGATACCAACACCCCATTCTCTTCAAAAATTTGAGTCCATAAGCCTTGTTGGGTCTGATAATAAAACTAACCACCTTTCTTTCAAGAGAATGTCTATAACATGTTATAGATGTGGTAAAATTTTGGTGTTTTCATTACAAACAAAAATTGTGGGACACCATCAGTGATTGCTCAAGAAATTAAACCCATCGCAATTAGCCAGTGGACCAAAATGAATTCACCCCATATGGGGTTCTCATTCTTCTCATTTCCATCAAAGTAAAAAAGTTTAACATGATGGGAACGTCTTTATAACTAAATCTCCTTTGAAATAAAATAGAATCTAATTCATAGTTCACATTAACAAATTATTTTATAAAATAAGGGTTTTTAGTAATTTATTATCATTCAAAACAAAAATGGTGAAACCAATGAGAATCCATCAAAACAAAATTATTAGTTAATTATGATTTAGAACATTTTTTCATAATATATGAAAAAAACAAATATTTCGACAAGAAACTATAAATTAGCAGGATATTTAGTTTTCCATGTCTCATTACACTTTTTTCTACCATAAATTTTATATGAAATTCATGACATAATTCTTATAGTAGAACCTCTTTAACCGGGGTTCCTAGGAAATAAGTCGATCCTTACTTTAACAAGTCCACATGAGCCGAATGGTCAAATTGAGAATAAAAGTACAATTGTGTTAACAATGAATATACGATTGAGAATGCATCACTACTACAATATTGAAATAATTAGTGAAGTTATTTCTTTTTTTGTTAGAATAAAAATACATCTATCATCTACAACATCTTCATCTGACTTAAGTTCCCCGCACAAAAAATTTTCTTGAAAATTTGCTCCTCCCATTACTCCTATAGGTCACAAAATTATCTAAATTCCCCAGCACCTTCAATATCAGGTATAAAACACAATGTCTTGTGAATACCATCGAAAATAAATAATATCTACCTTTTAGAATTCTTCTTGGGGTGTCCAAATTATGAAATATAAGTTTCTACATCATCCAACGAACATTAAAAATACGAATGTGGCCCTCATTGCCCTAGCCAACCACTTTGGGAGAATATACCCTATGTGTGAAAATAACCACCTTATGTATCTAATGATGGTAGACTAGGGAGTCAAATAAATAAACCTTCATGTTAAGGAGACACTGATGAGGGATTCCATCATCCTCCATCCCCAGCACTATCCTAATGATAACCATCAGCTACCTACTGAGGGAACCACCCTATTCACTACCACCTCTAATACTCGTGCACACAAATCAAGGATGGAATATCGGGTGGGGAAGGATTTGGATAACTATGAGTGGGCTTATATCTTCAATCCTACTAACTAATTATACTAGAATATTATAGTAGTAACTAAAAAGAAGGATCATATACATGCTCACTCATAGCATGTCTGTGTGTATAATCCTATAGATGGAGTGGGTGAGGTTCATATCCATACCGAAATACATATATTATTTCAGCATATTCTTGTGGAATAATGAGGTAAAATGGCCTCAGATACCTAATTAAATAGAATATATGTTACAATATATAGTGGACTTCAAAATTATGTAGGATTATATCACTGTATACACAAAATTGCATTACATCACAAAAATAGTTGATGAACTATATCAAAATATTCTAACACTGGTACAGAAATAGGGAGATGGGAGTATTTCTATCCCTACGTCATGGAAATATCAACACATTGATAATTATGAAGAATTGGTTTCTAATGAGGAATAAAAAATTTGTTCTGTTGTCCATGATGATTTTCTATATATTTTGGGGGTAAAGGAAAATGCATCAGATCGGTCTAACATACCCACATTATCTAGGACTCACCAAGTAAAAGGGGAACATGTATCAGGGCATGCTTATATTTGTATGGAAAATGTTCGATGAAATATTAAAAATTCTTGTTATTGGGTTGATATCCCCTTTATGGTCAGGGATCACAAAGTGATTGGGAACATGCCTTGGGAAAGGCTTATATTCCTATTGAAGAAGACCTAAGACATTCTCCAAAGACCCATGCTCGAGCACATATCCCCCTATTAGTCGAGTATCGCCATGTGAGAATGGAACATGATGTGGAATATGATCATATACCTTTTATTGAATCTGCCTAGAATAATTCACCATATCCCTAAACCAAGAGCATATTCTTATGTTTTTCAACAAACAAATAAACCAAAATGATTTTGAGGCAATAAAAGTAGAGTCTCATAACCCTTTCCCCATTCTAGATGTTTGTTTCCATATACCTACAGGGAATTCATATTTGGACAATGATCATTAACCTATTTCAATAGGGGATCACAAAGTGAGATCATCAAATGAATCGAGTCTGGCTCATATCCCTACATCAATTGACCAATAAAATATTCAAAAGGCTTGGGATCACACTCATACTCTTGTTCTTATCAGGGATCACTATGTGTGAATGAAACAAGAATCCATATAGGATCATATCTCTTTCAATAATTTTTAATCTCATTGAGATATTCTAGAAACTTTTCATTGGAAGGTTCACACCCTCACAACACCATATGGATATAAACATTTTGTTCCAATCATCAGACAACATTCTCATATCCCATCACAATTCCAGAAGGTAGGTTAGTATATTTCATCCATGATGTAGAAAAAATATATAATTTCTAATATGATCAATGAAATTTCCATTAAGTCCATTATATACACATTCTAAACAATTCAATGGTTTTTAAAAAACTCAATCAATGTATAATATGATCATTACCATGATGTTCTTCCTCTGGGTAGTGTAGAGATGGATCTCATGGACACTACTCATGACATCTATCATGTTCATACTCCGCATGGTGATATCTTCCATAAATAAATAAATAATCCCCCTTTTATAAATATTCATATAGAGAGGGTTCTAAAACTAATATGCATTCATATAAATAGGTTCTGGAAACATTGTGGTGATCTGCATCAAGTTCCCCAATCAACATCCAGAAGTACTGCACTAAATTCTGAGGGGGGCCCATGGAATATATTTTATGGTTTGACTCTATAAAGGCATGTATGTCTGATGAATAGGTGGTAAAAATTATATTATGGGGACAATTATACGGAAAAAACCACCCTATCATGTTCCAACCTCCTTATAAGTATGACTATAAGATCCTAGAAAAGCTAGATAAGTAGTGCATTCGCAACATACATGAAAATATTTTCGAAACTAATATATTAATGAAGTTTAGACATCTCCCCTATCTAGGATAGGAGTATTACCTTCACATCACAGACACACTCCATTTTCTGCTAGATATTCCCTCTTTTTCCATAACCCAGAAACTTAGAATAGTTAAGAATGGAAAATGCCTTCAAAATGATTGTCTCCTAATCATGACAACTCCTCACCAACAGATTTCCAAATAATCCCTAGATGATCATATCCATGGATTGAAAAAATACGAAGTACTGCATATCACTATGTCCATATAACTATAGAACCCTTCATATTTGATATCATGTAATTTAATGGCCTTCGAAACAATCATTGGACTAGGAAACGATTGATCCAGTTGGTCACTAAAACATAATTCCACAAATTAAATGATATCCAATTTTTATGAACTAGGGGAGAGGATATATAAAATATATTTGAATTTGGCCCCACACAAAAATGGGAATTAATTTTAGAAAAGAAATCTAAGGTCAAAATAAACCAAACAGTATCCTATAAAAACTGACGCCCATCAAGGGATTCAATATCACCAATATAATACATGAGAATATTTGTGCCGCATTAAACGATATATAGTAGCAGTTATTATAATATTTGTTCATGGGAAAACCCAACCTGCCTAGTTGGGGTATTACATACCTCAGTCTCTACCTAGTGGATTGTCAATTCCTACAAGGATTCAAGAAATATCATCAGTAGCTACAAACAAACCCCGTCCCACTAAGTGGTGGAATTATATCTCATTCACCATCACCATGTTCATCATCCACGAAGAGGTTCCTAGGGAATTCAACAATGATTCTTGATCAACCCAATTCTTCTAGGTTGGGAGCATTGATATCTCAATTTCCATCCAAGGAGTCTTCAAATTCCAAAATGAATTCATTTGATCTTAAACAGAATGATAAATCAATTACAATTGTGACCCAGAGTAACGCCTAGTCTATATGGGTGGGGGAATTTTTATCCTTATCATCACCACAAGATGAATCAGTCTTCTCTAGGTTGGGAGGTAACTATCAAAGGTCATGATCCTTTCCATACTCCAACTCTAAGAAATTTCTCTGTAATTTGGGAAATGTTTGAAAATGATGACAAAAAACGCCCTAAATTTCATTACTCATAGGCTGAGATATTAGGGAATTCATGGAATGGAATTAAACCCAACCAGGTCATAAGACACAACATCCCAATATGGTTAGGTGTTTGAGAAATGGCCCGGATAAAGTTATTGCAGAATCGTCCTATGGAGATGAAATTAATCGGACAAGTACCATTACCTGATACAAAACTTTAAATGACACCAATATCAGCACAATGATTATTGAGGATTATGATGTAAATAGAAGGGTTTAAAACAAGGAAAACCAACCTTGAGAAGAGGGTGATCTAGTTGCACCATCGAAGGACACATGCACTCATAACATGAGAAGACTCTGAAACATGGTACTAATAAATTTTGAGTTTCCAAATATAAAGTTAGGAACAACTAAATAAAAAGGAAATGGTATGGCTAAATCCCAATAAATTCCTCAAACAATTGATGTTCCTTTCAAAGAAGAATAGTTGTCACAATATGAGAATGAGATACTGACTCCCAGACAATGCAATAAGGTTATACGTAAGGTAAATATCATCATCATTTATAGACTACATGGTGGGTAAAATATTCATTTTTATATACATATAGAAAATTTCAATCCTCTAGTAAGAGAGTCATCTGATCACAAGACATGTCTTGTATTCAGGAAGTCATTATATATAAATGAGGTTGTCAAAAATGATCATGAAATCACTCTATTGGGGAGATAACCTCACCCACAACATAGTGACCATTCATTCATAGGATGGATTTGGAATCAGTGGGATATGATATCTAGGAAACCTCATAGATTCCCAAAACTCCCCATATATGGGAGGCATCTTAGTCTATAGTTCCCAAGTGCTGGTTAACTTCATCGAATACCTTGCTACATGAATAGAAGACATAAAAGGGAAATTTAAAACTATGTAACCTATGATATGGTTATATATTTAGTTGGTGGATGACACATTTCCCCCACCGAATTTAAAAATTCATACATTTTCTACATTTGATGGCGTATGCAACCTCGATCAGCTTCTCACACAGATTGTATCCTAATTTGCGAAGATGATGGGCCATTGAGTTTGGTAGGAGAGGACTATGCTAATGTGTTTTTACAAAATCTAAAAGCGACATCATTTGTTTTCTATAGTATTCTACCAGTAGGATATGGTTCTTGATGGGACGATCTCCATTGTCAATTCCTTTATCAGTTCGGTAGTATGTTATGAAAAAAATGATTATCTACCAGAAGAAATACAGATAATAAAAAAATTATAGGGTGTCTGATTTTATCGCCAGGTTGAAATGTTTAATCAATTCACTTATCACCCCTCTCTTATAGGAATAATTTCTGGACCTCTATGTTAAAATTTTCAAGGATGAGAATTATATTCATATAATTCTAATGAAGATTCCATGTGGGATACATGATTTTTTAGTAACTACACAATGATTAGAATATACTATTCAATGGACCCGGTCTAAATTTCAACACATACCCTCACCATAGGGGAAATGATAGGAAAATGAAATTTTATATCTTCAAATCCCAAGAGAGTAGTTGTTCCCAACCTAACTCCAAGGTAGGTCTCAAACCACCCATCATCTTCTTTTGAGCTATAGAAACATCAAAATCGCCCATCAAAAATATATCAAAGAAGATAGGGTCACACAGGATTTGTGGATTGAATAAATAAATAATACTCTTTATAAATGGAACAATTCTTCAATTATATCATGGATGCCACGAACAGTAACTTTCTCAACCTTCCACAACTGAGGAATCTGAATGAGGTTAACCTAACTCACCATCCCGACTACATCCCTTTCCCTAGAGGGCTATGCCAAAATTTCTAGGACCGATTCATCTTCAATGACATCATTCACATAAAGTTCAATTCTAGAAAGGTGGTGTTAGATAAATTATTAGAGCATGAGTCTTGAATAAAAATTCCCATTAAAATAAGAGGGTGGTTGGGTTAATTTTTTGTCCATGCGTGAGTGAATTTTCATTAAATAGATTAATCAAAAGACAGTTGATCGAGCTCATTCCAACCTGAGAAAATAGATGAACATACCCACAATCACTCTACCATCCATGGATGTAATATTAGATATACCTCACAAAGGGGAAAGAGATAAAAAATCAGTAATAAATAAAATAGGATTAGTCATATTCTACCCTAACACAAGCTCTATTTTTTTAAATTCCATCCATGTGACATCTAATGAATGGGTATATCCCCACCGATCTGAACCCACATCTGATGACGAGATCTTCTTTGGTTACGTCAATGTGATAAACACTATATAAATCTTATCTAATGATGAATATGAGTAAGAATATGAGATCCAGACCCCAAAAAAGGTAATAAGAATTCACATGCATAAAAACCGAGATATAGGGGACAACACAAGAGTGGCAGACACAATATTTTGTACTTGTTCCTACAGAGGATATATATGCAATTTATATCAATGGAAAGGAACTCTAGTGAGTCCAAAAAAGATATTGAGGAGTCTCATAACATTTTTGTAGTTTTCTATACCAATTCATATTTAATTACTTCCAAGAGTGGTATGATTATCCAATTAGACATGGAAATGGGGAAGGCAGGCATGACCTTGGCCGCTGGTAACATATTCTCTTATGAACTCTGTAGAATAATTAGTGGTCCTACCTAAGTTCACATTCCTTGTGGTTGTCAATATTTCAAAATAACTCATACATGAACTCATTAAATTCATTCATATTCTATAGGTGTTTGAAATAGAAGTCACTATAGTCGAGGTATATTTAATGGATACCATGTATTTATAATGGCATGTTTCCATCTTGTTCACATAGCATGACTATAAATAGTTTATATAGGGACACATCATACCTCTATATTTTTTTAGGATGAGTCAATATATGTCCACATCTAAATGGTTGTATTTGAAAATGTACCTAGGATCAGTCTCACAACAATTCATACCCTCCAATGCTTTGGATATAGAAAGGGAGAATATTCTCCCACAAATGTAGCCATTCATGGGTATGATAACTATGAAAAAAGACCTCTTGAGAATATTAAACTCAATGGTCAGTTGGTGGATCTCACATAAGATGTTTAGTTTATTTTTATCCTACATGAAACTGAATAAAATTTCCTACATGGATGACATGGATCTATATCAACATAGTAGTTCCATCAAAATTCCATCAATGTCTTAAATTCCCCATCAAATGAATGGTTGGAATACTACCTGTTGATAGTTAAAATTTATAGATGTATGATTCCCCATAGATAGAAGTAGGTTTCATCGAAAGGGGAAGAAAAAAAATAATGGTTTATGATGATATACAAGTTGCAACCCCAAATGGTATGGGGATTTCCCATAAAAATCTATGGAGTATTCCTGATTGTGACTATTTTCTCTACATAAATCTAGTGTAGGATATATGGATATTTAAATAGATACAATACACATATATCCTCTATGATAGTTTAAAATATTCTCATATCTAGTATCTCTATGCAATGAATAAAGAATTAGAGGATAATAGTTTCTCTTATTATGGTGTTTCTCACCACAATTGTGCCTGAGAAGCCCCAATTTTACAATATCATCTGAAAGTGTCTCCACATACTCATAAGTTGAGGAATATGGGGATGAAAATAATAATTCCACTCCCATATTTGAGGAAGGAATCTCCACCACCATTTATGAGATTATGTTTATAAATATGGAAATAGAAGAAGACCGTCCACCTATAATGATTACGGTCTCCATCCCCCTCGGAGAGAAAGAGATATATATTCTATTTATAATGAATAATAAATAGGTGTTCATTTGGAATTATAAAAAAATTCCCAAATATAATCCAAACATTTATATGAATCGTCTTGGATTACCCAATGATATATGAGGCATCAAGTAGAAATCCATGAGTGTTCACCCCTACTGTTCCAACAATGTGGATGTGGAAGTTGAAAAGTTAACCAAATCCAACATTTTCTGAGAAGTGAAATACACAATATGAATTTCCAACATCATCCATAACAAGAAAAAGAATGGGATGACTAAGGTCTGCATTCATTTAAGATATCATAATCTATACTCCTCAAATGATGGTTTACCATTTACGATCACAGAGCTGTTGATCGATGCAACTGCTTCTTTAGAAGGCCATTCTATAATGGATGGGAATTTAGGGTAAAATTAAATAATAGTGGAACCTGATGATAAAGATTCTACTTCCATCAGAGTGACTATGGGGATATTTTTCTATCAGTTCATTCTTGTTGGATTAAAGAATAATGGTGTCATATATCAACACTCCATGCATCATGTCATTAATTGATTTTTATGATGTATAGATAAATGTTACATAAGTGACCTGGTTTTCAAATCCCAATAGCAATGTGATCACTTCATGGGAAATAAAAAAATCTTAAATGAAAAATGATAATATTTTTTGATGAAAACCCCACATTAATGAACTTTTTTACTGGAATCAATAATGTTTTAGGATTTATTAAAGGCCACTGCATAATCAAGGTTGACCTAGAAAAGACTTGTTCAATTTCAGTAGTTTCAAACCTACAAATATAAATTAATTGTGTGGGGAAAGGTCCTCTCTCCTACAATTAGTGTCTGATATCCAACTCAAATGAAAAAGATCTCCCCTTCACTAGGCTAATGAACAAGGAGATTTTCTATTAATTTGACAATGACTTTCATGGATCCTTCTATGTTATAAACAAGTTTCTTCTACACCCACCAGTTTCGATGCCTCTGGAGGAAGGTAGGACACTCATCATGTTTGTGGATGGCATGTAATGTTTTCCATGACACCTCTTAAAAAATAAAAACTATGTGGGAAGTGATAAATATCTCTACTAAATCATCCAAACAATGATATTTACTAATATTATATTCTCTAATGTCAAAAAGGATTACCTTTCATTCATCTTCATAGTGAAAAATATGAGGCATTAATTATATCACCATGTACTCCATATATTATCTCATTTTGGCCAGCTCATGTATATCCTTGGTTTCTAGATGCTAATTTGGAATCTGGATTGATGAGAGGTCATTATACAATAATATGAAATCTACTACATGTCATAAAATTCATTGAGAAGGAAATCCATTATATATTTCCTCATGGAACATCATGTCCCCTAGAAGACAATAATAGACACTAAGCTTCTAATTGATGGGGTTTTCTATTACCATGATACTCCTCGAATATAAGAGAAATATTTTTTATGGTTCCTCAAAGATTAAAATCGGAGAAAGGATGGAAAATTAAAAGATCAATTAGTTGGGTAAAGGATTGTATTTTTTTCCTCTATACAAATAAGTTTAATATTACTTTTCTCATGATCTATGTGTTGAATGAATAATGAGTCCAAAAAACAAAACGCTCATTATTGTCTTGTAACATTACCTACAACTATATATAGCATACATAAATATGAAATTGCATTCATAACAAGTATGAAATAAAATAAATTGAAAATATTCCATCAAGAATGAATAACTAGACACTCCCATTGGATACATCAAGGGATCCAATGAAAGACTTCCATTTTGATCCCAAAGTTCATCATTTTCCATAATCATCTCACTCTGACTCTTTGGATAATGCATCCACATTTAGGATCGACCATAATTAATAGGAATAAATCTTCAGAATCACATACTGGATAATTGTCTAGTAGTTTATCATAAATGATATGGAATAAATTTTTCATTTCAATACCATCCTATAGAGTGATGAACTGATATCCACCCGTAGATGGATGTATTCCTTTATTTGTTATCTCCAAAATAGATCTTTCCCAATTTGTTGAGTCAGATGGAAAAAAATTTATCATCATGTGGCGAAACATACCCTACAAGTTGGTCCAAATGAAAACAAATCCCTCTACAAATGTGGATTTGATAGATTTATCCTCAAATTCGTAGTAAAAATAGAGATTCATCCCATTATAGAAGATGTACATACTAGATCCTATGAAACTAAATAGTCATGGAACAAAATCTCTCACTGATTCAAGAGGTTAGGTTGCTATTAAGAATCCATGATACAAATATATGTGGAATTATCTTGGATATTTAATGCAAGACCGATCAAGGAAAACATCATCCCTCAACCCCTGGAATTGATACATACAACTAAATATTCAACGTTTTATTTCATTTGGAGAATGGATGTATTATGGCCTTAACCCGAGCCAAATCTATGCAGTTAAGGTAAATCCTTACTATTACCAACATCTTTTAAAAATATGATGTGTTCATACCCCTCAATGATTTTAGGAAAAATAACACCATTAACTTTATAAATCTCTATATTATCACTAGGTTTGGGGTCCCTCCTAAAATATTTATAGAAAATGATAATAAATTATACTCTACGATATTTAAGAATCAATACCGAGAGTACAATATAGAGTTAAATCACTTATTCACTGGCATGCAGTCCAAAATGGATTAAAAACATCTTTCATAAGACTCTTTCAAATATTCACCCAATGATTGTCAATAATTATAGGACGTCATGGCTTGAAAATATCCTCCATTGTTTATGAAGATATTATACCACCACACATAATTCTACACATGAAATATCATACTCATTAGTTTAATAGAATGAGGTAGTGTTACGCATATAATTCTAGATTCCTTCAATCCAAATACCCATTTTTGGACATATTTTATATGATAAACATTAAAAAAAAGAGGCATTATGAGTTTTATAATCTTAATAATAAAAGATTTTGTACATTGCACAACCTTGATGTCCATTAGAATCAGAGTGCATATGACTTTAACAAAAAGTTTCACCTCCAATCAATCATCCAAGGAGAACTAGTATTGGATATCAAAACCATGATGATACCATGTAAGATGTCTCGAAATATGAAACCCAAATGAGAAGGTCCTTAAATCATAAAGAAGGTTTATCATAATGGATCCTACTCATTGTCCAAAATGGGTGGGGACTTTGTCATAGCCACACCTATTTTATATTTCTCAATAAATTTTTTACATCGCTGTTCTCATTCATATTTCACCCTGATGGAAGGATATAATAATACACAACACCTTATTTCATGGGAATAAGATTCTAAACTACACAACATCTCATGTCCTTCAAACAAGACACTAAACTACATGATATCTCATATCCTGACCACATGACCCTAAATATTTGGAATTATTTCTTCACTACATGAATTTAAAACTACATATATCCCCCCAATAGTTCATATATATATATAATTCATATTTCATTCAACCTTAGAGAATGATGTTAAACTCCACAACTAATGTCATTTCCACACAACATGAAACTGCACGGGTTTTATAGAACTTTTTACATCCTGATTCTCTTCTCAATGAGATACATGGGTAATCCTATATCCTATTTCGTGATCCATCCAACACATGAACAAAAATGAGTCTATCATATCCCTAACCACCTCAAAATGGTGATATAATCCCATTAAATTCCTTTTTTCTCAAATGGATCATCTCTCACGTGAGATTAGGAATTTTGAAAGTGCTTCCCCACTCAAATAAGGAATAACATTTCAAAACATTTTTATATTACTCCTGAATGAAAAAACCTAAAAAGTAGTACAATGTGTCCTTAATGAATAACATGAAATTTCATTACTTATGAAACTTCCTTGACATAATGTTCTATATTATTACAGACATTTCCAAAGAAGACAAATGTTTTCTTGGACAACAACCACACCTCCATTCATGAACAATGTCTGGATTGATTCCAAACATCCCAAGAAATGTAGTGATTTCTAGATCTCTGATTCTAGTCCAACCAATAGGAATCAATGAAAAAAATTCCCACCTATGTGTATGAATCAGACATTCATAGCAGGTGTACCTTTCAGTAAATAAGTGTGACTTTATTTTTAACATAAAATGATAGGTTTTGACACTGTAATCTTCGTTGTTTGGTCTAACATCAGCAAGGCATAAAAATGTACCCTCCCTAGGTATAGGTCAGACATGTGTAGGAATCTCCTACCTAATGTACAATATGTTTCATTATTTATTTAATCATGTGATTTGTGGTGATGCTAATATTTCCATCATTGGGGAATGATATAATATACATTTTCACTTTTAGAGGCTTACTTACATTTTGCATAATTTCAAACATAATGGTTCCTCAATAACTATTTGTGTATTTATTCCTATCATTAGAATATATGTAATGAATCATGGATCTCAAACCCATGTCCCAACTACAATATCCAATTAACAAATCCACCCCAACTGCATAGGGTTTGATCCACACAAAACCATTTCCCCTACCTACAAGTTAGATCAATGAAAATACTACTTTTTTATACAATATATCATTCAGAATCCTTTATTTCATTTCACACATCCTTACCCCATAACATTAAATTGACCGGAAAACATCTTAGTCACATGATATTAAAACTCCACATCAAATAATTATCTGAATTATTTTGATTACTAGGAAAAAATATCTTTATAACATGATATTAAATTGTGGAAAATCAAGTATGTCCCTATTACATGATGTTAGACTGTATAGAACCTCACCCATTATCATTCTTTATTAAGGGACCATAAGATATTTAACCCGATCAACCAAATTAAAGGGTGAATTCCCAACATTTTATCCAATTCGATCCATATGTTGCACATCATCTCTTGAGAGCCTTCGGTTTCCACAAACAATTCATATCTTTTAGAAAGTTAAATTGATCTCTATTTTTGACCATGATATTCATTCATAAGGGATAATTCCTACCAATAAGAGATATCATGGCTCTATATAGAGTTATTTTTAATCACAGGGAGCCTGATGTCACTATGGCAGAGCTTACCATCTGATGTTGATCTAGGCCATCCCTGGTATGATCATCCCAAATCACAGATAATCTTGTGCTATGATTTAAAACATTTTTACCTCCCTCTTATAAGGATATTGGGGTTCACTTGACCCATGGAATCTTAATTAGTATATTTTTTAACATCACCCTTATTGGGTCCATGTGACCCCTGACCTTAAACTACTTTATCTTTGTTCAATATTATACAAACTTACAATCTAGCCTATAATGGTTCAAATCGAATGTCCTTAAACTGCAATGGAAAGGGACACAAAAATTTTTAGGTTGAAAACACTCAAATGTCATCTTGAGAAAAATTAAATATTCTATCACTAAACTCTTTATCTCTAGTGTTTAGAAAAAAATAAGGTCACAAATAATTATGATATATAGATCATATGGACTATTTTTACCCCATTTAAAACCCAAACTATGATCATTGGACCCCCTTGTATAGGAAAAAGTTATATAAATGGTTTTTCACTTCTCCTCGCCAGGTGAACGTCTTTGTTAGTTAGTGACTTGCCTTATTGGGTTATCATTCCATTCGTGTATATTACACATTTCATGAACCACCATCATTTGGTTGATGTCTAAGCTGACAAAACCACCTCATATTAGACTGATAATAGGGAATTTATCATCCCAATAGATGGTAAGATCAAAGGAATCACCTTCCCCCCCCCACTAAATCTATGATTTGTCATCTTGACCATGTAGATCTTTAGAGGATCTTATCATCATCGATGGTTTACCAGTACCAACTGGTTCCAATATTTAACTAACGAAGATATCCCTAGACCAAGATATGGTAATTGGGATAAGAGGCATGGATGTGATCCACCACAAGGATTTATTGTGGGGAGTGGGGTTTATTGTTCCCAATCATTAACATTGGGCTACAATTTTCACTCATAATTGAAACTCCCAAGGGTTCCCTCATCTGTATTGTGGTACGGACCTTATTTCCAATGGTATGAAGTCACCTAGGTTTTCAAGACCAATGAATTTTGGATAATCTCATTGGTTTAGGGGATTCTATATTAAACTCATAAAACCATGGGGGTGATTATTTCCTACTATGGGAATCTCTTGTATATTTAAGATATGTCTGTGAATATCTTCATAATCCCGATATGAGACCGATTAGCCATACAATACAGTTTTGGACTAATTTTATTTTTTGTGAAAAATACTAGGGGAATTTAGTGAATCAATCTGTATACATATGAGGTTCTCCATAATTTTCTAGTAAGGGGTGGTATATTAGGAGATGAAGCCATATTAACAAGTTCTTTAGATAGTGTGGCCTTCCAAGGAGGCGGTTGATATTCCAAGAAGGATATTGAGACACTATGAGGCATCCTACATATCATGATTAAAGAAGGAATCAAACCCCACATAGTTAATTGGACCTATGTGGTTTAACATAGTGTTTAAATGATATACACAGGTGCTCTGGGACACCATGTGTTATATCTCGAGTCATGGAGGGACATCCAACATAACTAGAGTATAGCGAGAATTATTTTTTTAGTAATTTACTTTTTCAGTATTATATAAAATTATATTCATGGTTGGATGAGACTCATGATGTGAGTAATATGATTATTTCAACTCCCTATGGTCATGAGATCTATGATCAATGTGAGAAATAAGAGCTCAAAAATGATCAATATCATCACTTGGAGAGTGAAAAACATATGTATTGGGATCACACTGTGGAGGTCAAACCAGTAAGAGGTGGAATATATATCAATAGTATGGAAGGAATACGAGTCTTTGTATATACTTTGGTGTGGGAGTATACTCTAAGGTTGTCATTGATATTGGGATATTCCATGTTTTGTTGTTTGTCATCCCATATGCTTTGTGGTTTCCCATTTAACTTACATGCCTTCCTGACATGCATGGGATGTCTACATGTCCTTGTATATAGAATATTATCTTCCTAGAACATCGGAGGACATCTAAATTATTCATTAGATTTTTCTACAAGACTTTATGTTACTCGAGTTCTCAATATAAAGGTTTTCATATTATCATTGTTGACTCTTTTAATGTACATTTCTAGATCCAGATTATCTATCATGGACTTTTTTTCTTACCTTAGATGGATTGTCTATAGGGTGTCATGTGATACAACTGAAATTCACTTGTTTCATTATCAATAGATGGCCTATCACATATGTAGGGTATCCTGAGAGTCAAGTGACATGTCTCAGATAGTGTCGGGAGTCCTATTAGACTTGCCTAGAAGGTGTTACAAGGGATTATTTGACATTTGTGGATGCATTCCCAAGACTTATACTAAATAATATAATGATGTTATATGTGTTACGAGATTCATATAAAGGATTTCATGAGGACTGGGTGGCAGGACAATATGGCATCGTGAGACTAAATTTTCACACCTATGAGGAAACCTATAACTTTCTATGACATATTTGGAATTTTTTTTCATCACCCAGTATCATGTTAATGTACCACTGCATGACCTAGGTTTCATGCCCTGGTGTTATCTCATGTCTTTAATGAATCATGAAATGTTCATGAGGGACAGTAAACATGTTATTTTTTTAAGTCCTTCACCTATAGTCACTGTTCATGTCCCTGTCCCTCAAATTCCGTAGATTTATTCTATATTTGTATATTTCGAGTCTCACATGATCAAGAAGATATATGGAATGACCTTTCCATGTATTACTAGAATTGCACTATATGATCTATAGATTTTCACACGATGTTCTTTATTCATGGTTCATTATCTCTCTGGTAGTTCATCAATATATTACCTAATAGAAGACATGTCTGTCGTGAGATCAACCGCTCTATGAAATCCACTCTAGTATCAGTAAATTATCATAGTTCATTCCCCCTATAACAATAAATAGTTGGTCATTTCACATGTTGGTGTGGGGAATTTATAGACCACCCACCATAGTTTTTTTGTGATCTAGATACACTATCTGCTACATATCATTTCTAAATTTGGTGAAGGGGTTTGGTGTCACGTGACTTTTCAAGAATTTTTCACTAATTATTCGAAGTGTGTCACTTTATTTTTAGCTACTATGATTCCCACCCATCAAGACCATTATTAGTGGATTATTAATAATTATTGGGGGATTGTTTGATTATTTATGTATGCTTAATAACTTCCATATTTTCATATTTACCATTCTAAGGGCCTTTACAAGATCAAAGTGTTTGTTGAATGTCCTTTGTGAGATTCTTGATTCCTTGCATGTGACATTTCATGAAGAAATGTTATCTTTTCTAGGTATCCCATGAGATCAATGAGTCTTGTCTAGGATCCTTCACAATATCAAGGTGGCTTGTCTAAGAGTCTCGTGTAATAGCTCTACAGACTTCCTTGATAATTTTATAACCATGAGATGCTTCAGCCTCCTTCCTCTATTAATCATTTTGATTTATTTTTACAATGTTTGGGGAGTCATGTGAGATTACATGAGTATTTTCAAATTATATTACTCTATTTTTTATGATGTGTCACTTAACCAATAGGGGTCATGTGATGGTGTGATATCATTTTGCAGACAAATCCATCTTTTTTCCCTTAGTGATCCAAAAGAGAAGAACATGGTTACCTAGATAAACCCTTGGCTATCTATGAGAAGAGTATGGCAAGCCAAACATCTTTCACAAGATGATGTGGGAATGTATTCAAGGATGTGCAGTGTCTTGGGGACCATTGGTGGGCGCATCACGTGATATTTACCACCGTATGTAGCTCCCTCATCCTCTAATTTTATTTTTATTTGTTTATTTTATATAATAATAAATGGTCATGTGACGTTTATATAATATTTTCAAGTCTAATTATTCTTCCCATTAGAGATTAATCGCAAGAACATTATGAACTCTAGGGATCTCAACCATTTATATATATTTCTTCCCCTTTTTTATGTATGTTTAATTGGATTGTCTAGTTCCTCCTGCAGACAACCCACACATCCTAGGTCAGCTTAACCTTCTGCCACACCATGCCTATTATTTGTATAAAGTGCCTTAGTGAGAGCATAGGTACTTGTTAAAGGTGTATTTGTGGAACCTGATATAGGTTATACAATGAATGTGGATTCATCGCATGAACTTATTATTTACACACAATCATGATCCCCCAAGGGGTACATGTAATTCACATGTCTCAACAATCTTCTTCATCCATTTATTTTGTAATGAAAATAATACCACTATTCATGTATTTCATACTTTGTGATTTTTTTAATTCTCATATTGTGGGAATCTAAAAATTCCCCCCCCCCCTGAGGAGCGACATCCATAGGGAAAGTGGATCGATTATGAGGAATGTAAATTCCCACCAAAGACTTTGGTGGTGTCTCGAATTAGTGTATTGGGTGACATTTTGTTAGTTAGGTGATGTTTTTTTATGGAATTTTCTATATATAGGGAGTTTGTAAGCCATTCATTTCACTAGACACCACTTTATTGAGATAACTCTCTCTTCTTCATCCATTGTATGTGTCTGTCACAAGATCATTCTATGAGACCCATTCATAAAACCACTTCATGCTCCTTCATTGTGGAATCTACCTGGCAAGTCCACTATTATATAGGTTCTCATTTGAAACATCTATGAACTATATTTCTCTAACTATTTAAACTTCAACCAATACTTATTGAATTTCTGTTTTCTCAGGATTTTTTCGTTTGATCATATATTCTATTGACCATCATTCCATTCATGTGACTATGTCCAATCCACGAAATATTGAGTCTCCCAAGGAGTCAGGTGATTTCATTATGCCCTAAAAGAGATATTCAAACTATGAGTTATTAAATGTTCAATAAATTCAAAAACACTTTATGGTGATTCAAAAATCACTTCTTGATTCATGCGATGTGGATGGTGTCACCATAATTTTTGTCATTAATTCTACCAATATTATTTGTTCTCTTTGTCTGACATATGGAACATACTTATTTTTAGATGAATTCCAGTTCTTGTTGATCTTCCCCATCTACATCTATTTAAGTTCCATGTTTTAGAGGAATCCCAACATTGATCCTTGATATCATGTATATACTTATAATGAGAGTTTGAGGAGGTTACTCTTATCTAAAATTCAAGACAATCCTTTATCTCAATGGATTTTTCTATACCGGTTTGGTCTACAAGATGATTCTTTTATCCCTTCTCCAGACTCTAATATACCATCTCTCTAGTTTTAAAATTCTCTTGAATATTTCAATGAAAAAAATTTCATAGGATGGTTGATTTATCGCATCTCATACCCAGTAACTATATTATATATTAGAAAATAATCTGTTGTGTCTAAATTGTTGTGACATAGCTCATCAACCCATTTCTCAGCGTTTTTTAGCTACATTTTTTTCCACATTGATAAATCCTAAAACAGAATTTGATTCGAAGTGGGATCTTCATCTTGGTGGTGATTTATATGATTAATGGGCATGAATATTTTGGGTTAGGGAAATCTACATAGATTTTTTTTGATTTACTTTATAGAGTTTATATTAATAAAGATAGGTGGATCTCCTAGTTCCTCATTTTCTAGAACCCAGAACGTCTTCAAGAGACAATAAATAGTTGGTTCCCTAGCACTAACACATTCCATCTACCCCATGGTGAATTGTGTATTAGATGATGGGATATATATAAACTGAGTGGTATCCCCCCTCTTAGAGAGATATTTGATGAATTAATCCCTATATTGGATTTCTGAGAAAATACTTTATAGAATCCAGTTTTGGTGAGGAATATTCTTATTATTGTAAAGGAAAAAATTAAGATGGATGTGACATGATATTTTCAATTTTTTCAAAAATTCATCAATGTTTTTCCTTATTGTATCAAAGACATTTCAACGGTAATACGTCCTCATCAGTTCGCTTCTATGTAATTATGTAACGTAATGTGATCATATTGGTCTCTCTTTTAATATGGGAATTATATCTCAAGTGGTTACCAAGTGAATTATGTGATCTCCCTAGAAATTAGTTTGGTAGTATATATTTACATTTTTTATAGGTTAGCTTTTTCTAGATAGGGATGCGTGCTCAAGGATCTGAGTTAGTTCATTGGTGATGTTGGTGAGAATTGTGGAAGGATGGATTATCAATTTATAGTACCAGCCCTTTCATGAATTTAACATCTCTTGGAACATATTTGGCAATTTAGCACCCATTGCAGTATCAACAGTTCTCTCCAGTTTTTCTTGGGCTTGATATGGGTGAAAATTCATTTTTATAGATATTATGCACCCCCATTATCAATAATTATTCGTCCTATACTATAATATTGAATAAATATTGGGTTGGAGAAATTTATTGAAGCCCTTTTGAGGTAAATTATGTTTTGATCCTCTCTCACATATATGATTTTATTCCTTTTCTTACATCTGACAGACCAATTATTAATAATGGCACTGTTTCCCTTTGATGAAATGTTATATATAATCTTTCTCTGGGATAAAGGTTTTTGTATCCATATTGTATGAGATATTTATCTACAAACCTTATGCAACTCATCAGTTAGGTTTTCATTTTTTTTAATTTAATGGGAATCCTCTTCTTCCTTCAGTCGACATTTGAGGGGACCGACATCCTAGAGTCACTCACTAAATTTGAATATGATGGAACATAATGATATTGGGGATGTGATCACCATTTCTTTTAATAATTCATCTATATTCCTTTCCCATTATTATTCCATGTATTTTGTAATAGTTTTTCTAAGTGTTGTGATCAACCAGTTGGTTTTTCATGTGGGAAGACCCTTTTACTCCTAAAATCCATTGTTAGTGGTGGTGATTGTGTTGATCAAAGATCAAGGTTAGAAATCAAGAAAGTGACCTTATTCAATGGCTGATTAATCAAATGGTTAATTAATTTTTTTTTTGTTAAATTAATCCTCCAGTAAAGGATACAAATGTTACACCTATTGAGAGAAGTTCATATCTATATTTTCTCCTACGTTCTCATTAGTTCAACTGGTTAGTCCTCTTCATGCCTTGAATACATCTTCGGTCATAGAGGTTTTGGTAAAACATAAGTTTATATAATTATTGATTCATTCCATGATCACTAATAACCCATTGGTAGTATTTTTTGACCATGTGGGATGTCTTCTTCTATTATTTCATGGCATGGGGAAGGTCATTATCACCGATAGACTCTGTATGAAATTATTAAAAAATTCATTTTTTAATGAGAAATCTCTAGATAAAATAGAAATATTTTTTCATCATATTATATATGAGGCTCCTCTTCTTAGGTATATGTGGGATATTTTATAGGAAAAGGAGCAAGGTGTTCAGTAGATATTTTAACTGAAAGCTCACAAGTATTCATGGACTGTGTAGATAATGATACATGATGTGATTATTTTTTTTCTATGGTGTTCCCATTAAAAACATCATCCCCTTTAGCCACTATGTAGAAGAGGGTAAAAGAGTAGAATACTTTTTTCAAGACCCTCCATCTAGGTAAATAAGTAGAAGATGTAGGGAGAGAGGCACAATGATGTTCAATAGAGGCTTCTCACTTGACTCTTGCTGATCATACCAGTATAGTCATCCAAATTTTATTATGATTCACCTTTTTTAATGAACGTTGTTATTATGATACATCAAAGAGACTCCAAATTGTGTATATTCCTTCCCCTTTTTCGCACATTGAATGGTTAAATTTTCTAAAAATTCTATACTATTATCTATATTTCATTCATTCACAATGTGTATGATGTCTTATTTTCCACATATTTAGAGAATTACCAATTTTACATATACATTGTGTTACATCAAGTAAACCATAATTTCGGTATATGAATATTTAGATAATAACATAATTCTATCAAGAAGATCGCATGATTTCCGACCAACAAGGGACTCTCTATTGACGAGTTTCTCTTGGAATCTTGAGATCACCTTATTTCATGTTGGATTACATGGGTATGATACATTTCATGTTGGGAGAGTCCCTTATCTTATACCAAAGATAATATGATTGGCCAAGTCATCGCAATCATGCTAAAGCCATGTAGTTTTCCTTACATGTCTCTGATATCTGTGAAACGACCATGCTTTAGATTATGATCATTCTACTTAGAACACATATTTCATTTAGTTTAAATACATTCATATCATACCATTGTCTTTCAATAGTTTATTGTATTTGAAAATGTTCCTTTGTGTGAATTTAGTTATATTATTTGATCATGAACCTTTGGTGTGATGTATTTTAGGGTCATTGATATTAGACCTTTTTTGATGTAGTTTTGGTGATTGAGATTAGAAAATTAGAGATTTGTATTTTAGGGTCTTTTATAATGGACTTATGTGTTCTTTATTTTATGGGATTTGAGATTCGTACATTAATTTACTTTAGTTCAAGGTCTTTTATATTGGACTTTTATGTGTTTTATTTTAGGGTATTTGAGCTTGGACCATTTTGTTTTGTAGATTAGGGTCTTTGATCTTCGTCCTTTGTATTCTTTAGCTTAGGGTTATTGATCATGGACCATTGTGTACTATTTTTTTGATCATTCATATTGGAACTTTTTGTGTTTTATTTTAGGGTATTTGATCTTATACATTTGTTGTTATGGTTTTTAACTTCTTCAATCATGGACCTTTGTGTGCATTAGTTAAGGGTCATTCAGCATAGACCATTGATTTGTAGCATTTTGGGGTCATTAATCTTGGACCATTGTGTTCTGTAGTTTAGGTTCATTGATCATGGACCTTTTAATGATGTAGTTTAGGGTCATCAATCATGGAACATTTTGTGTTGTAGTTTTGGGACATTGATCATGGACTATAATGGTATTTTATTTCAGGGTCATTGATCTTGGACCACGTACTGATGACCATAAAATCTAGTGTAGAAATTCCTGGAATGACCAAAAATACAGTGACGTTCTAGGTATTTTCAAGGTGTTTCTAGGTCTCACAAGGATTAGATTTCCCCTCTTGTGAGGTATATATGCCTTTTTTGGTGTGGTGATTCATTACGCATTGATAGCTTGGACAAGAAAATATAAGCTCCCATCTCTTCCAAGGGCCATGGATGATTTTGGAAGAAATATATGTTGAGGGGAAAATATTTGGGATACTAGGACTACTAAGATATTTGAAATATGGGTTATGAAAATCATAACACAAAGCCTTAATTATGAGGATGTATGATGGATTAGACATGCCAAGTTTGTCCCATAACACTTTAAGATGTTCAGTTCCACCTCGGTGTCACCAAGGCTCACAATGGTTTAGTGTCCTTTCTTCCAAGGAGAATATTCCTTTAGAAAGAGTTTCAAGAACCTTATTCATCAATATAATTACCATGTAATTATAATTTATACTTATTTTTTATGTCTATGAATGATTTTTGAGGAATCAAATGTTTATACGATGAAGTTTGGTATGTAAAGGAGGCTATATATGAGTTTCTCTCACACCCGAGGGAAATTTAGAAATTAATTATGATGCTTTATCCCTACACATTACAACTTTGAATCATGTGTTGGGGTTCATCTATGGTTCTATAATTGAGTTTCACATTCTTTCATTGATAAGGTGTACATAATATTGTGACGTAACCTCATGGATTTTGAATCCCCATCAATATTTTAATATGAGGATTGAAAATCATGGTCCAAAGTTCTCAAATCTAGATGAAGATATTAGAATGTAATTCTAGGATTAGTTAAGACACACTAAGGTATTGAGTGGATATGTGATGATGTCAGTTCGCATGGGGATAGGAATTTCCTTAATAAAATGTGACACATTTTGTTAACATCCAAGGGCTCAAATGCATGAGAAATAGGCATGGGTTTACTATCATGAAAGTGGTCCATTGAATCCATGTATCTTTTTCAAGGGCATATGGATGATTTATGGTGATATTAGTCAATAAAATCGTGATGTTTTGTTTTTAACAAATGTAATATACAATAATGTTTCGAGAACCCAGATATTTGTTTCACCACCTAGAGAACATATTATTATGAATAATAGTTGTAAAAATCACTTTCATTAACTTTTTTCTTGACCAAGGGGTCCAGCGAGCATAGATTTACATTTACTATGGCTATAGAGTGGACCCTATGAGATTTATTCCTTGATTATTTTCACACTTATTGTTACATAAACTCTGAGGATGATGAGTATAGCGGGTGAATACTTGGATTTTTCTCAAATCACCATTTATGGATTTTCAACCTTAAATGATTTCTGACTCTTTATCTAGCAGTTTATGGTTTTGTAGTTTTGACCATTATGAGCTAGATTTTAAGGACACAAATCATTGAAAAAAACATAGGCATTTTAATGTTATGATGGAACTAGTTTTGGATATTTTATACAAGAGCCTAATTAGGATACTAAGGGTCAAGAGCACTCCAACATCCTTCTGAGATAAAGATGGAAATTTTGTAAATCATGGCTTGAGGTTACCATGACATGAGTAATGATATGGGATAGTCATATGGGTAGAGATTCAGATCACCCTAAGGTGTTGAGTTCTACCTTGATGGATTAAAGATTTCATGAATTAAACATGCCTTTATATTGGGCCAAGATGTCACAAGTTTGTGGGTGTCACACACTTGTTCAACATTATCATGGAAGAAATGAGATATCTATATTTTTATGACCAATGAGAATGGTTTGTAGACTATTGAGGTACTCAAGACATGATGTATGGTTTATGGATTTAGATACTTTATAAAATATGGTAGAGGCACTGCATACTCTAGTTGACCTAGGTAAGGCTCATAAACTTTTATAAGGATTAAAAAATGGGTGTTGGTCTACACAGAATATCATCATGTAGTGCTGACGTTTTCCTAACAATTTAGTGTCATGTGGTAAGGATGTTCTTATAAGTATTTCAACATCATGTGGAATGGATGTATTTATGTGCATCTTAATATCGTGTGGAAAGGACGTGGGAACCAATATTAATGGATGGGAATGTTACAGTTGCGATCAAGAGTGAAATTCCAAGCATCAATATGTATCTCATGAAAACGAGAATCAATGAACAAATATTTTTGAAGTGTCGCTCAGTTTAATGTATTACGCAAAGGATATGGATCCCTTAATGTTAAATGGTAGTACCACAAAAAGACACATAATGTGAATTGTTGGTGTCACTATGTATCCCATTGTGATGGTAACTAAACAACACATAGTTCGTAATGAATTCCCCTATGTATGTTTAACCCATACGTGAATAGGTGTATATTTATGTTGATTTGATGTGATTGGGCCCAGTGTTGGAAATATGAACATCACTACAGATCCTTTGATCACATGAATCAATTTACACATAGCGATTGAGGTAAATAATCAATGTAGGTCTGGACCATACGTTTAGATATGAGTTATTTACATTATTTGTTGTTGTTGGGAACATGATTGAAGATGCATTAGTCACCACATACCATGTGATGATAAGAATCAGGCCACATGTAGTGCATAAGGAACTGTACAGATCAACATCATGCTGAAATGATGAAGATGGACTAACATGGAAAAGTGTTAATGTTGTAGTTAGACCTAATGATGGATGTCTAGGAATAATAATGTATATCATGAAAATGATAATAAAGAAACATGTAGTTCCAAATAAACCATGTAGTTTAACCTCACCTGGAATGGATGTGGGTCCCCCAAAGCGATGATGGATAAAGTGGTTGGTGGTGTGGGAGAAAACCAACACCAACAATAGTGGTTCTATCATGTGAGGCTCATAAGAGTATGAAGTTTCATTTCATGCAGATTACATTAAGTATGTTGTTTAACTTCATATAGCTAGGAATCATTATAATACATTTTCAGAATTTAATTTAGGACTGAGATGGCCCCATCAAAGGTGTTGTCTATTCTTGTACATAAAATCCCTTACCAAGACTATTAATCCCATGGTAATTATGCTAGATTTGATAAATAAGGAAAGAAAGGGGTTCCACTCACCATGTAGATAAATTTAAGAGAAGTATAGTGGAATTTTGTATTTTTTTATGAATGGAAAAAGATATAGGATTGATGCATCCCTATATAAGCCATTGGAAGTGAGAATATAGCCATATATAATTATTGGAAACCTATTAGTTTTAATGACATCCGGAAAGTAAAAAAGTTGAGTTGACATGAATTAATGTGGATATTGGGAATCCTTGTAGTTATACATCATGTGGTAAGATCTTAGATATCATGGTGTGATAGAAATGAGTATTTTTGGATTTTTGTGGTTTTAAAGTCATTCGATAAGGAAATGTTTATTGTAGTTTAATGTCGTTTAGAAAGGAAATTGAATCACCTGAGGTGAAATAAAAGTTATCCTATGGATGGACCCAATAATATAGGCTTGGGAATCACTATGTGTCATGTGATAACATGAATCAATCCATATTTAGTTATTAGGGAACCATGTAGTTAGACAAAATGTATCATGATAAAACTCTATACAGTTTATCTCCATGTGGTTAGGATGAAGGATAACATGAATTTTAAAGTATTTTTGATAGGACATGATATATTGTACAGTTTGACATATTTTTATAAGGAAATGGTTGTGTAGTTTGACATTATATATCCCAAATGAAATATGTATAGTTTAATGTCTTGTTCATAGGATGAATATGTACAGTTTAATTTCATGTTCATTGGAAGAATGATTGGGCTTACTCTAATGTGGATGCCTATTTTTTATTGCAATTCAAATTATTTCCTGAGAAATATCCAATTGGTTGGTGGTGGGACATGCTCCCCATCCATGGTGGCCAATGATTTGGCTTTATTATGATCAATATTAAGTATTACATAAGATCATTACCACTTGGGTTCTAGTTTCAGTGGATTTTTTTGGGAATCATTGGGGTTATATGAGCTAGAAAAAATTCCACTTCCTAGAATGAATGAAGGAAATAAAATCTGTTAAATACCCATGAAATTCAATTCTGATGGACATCTAGGTCGTGCAGTGTGTTTGATCCATTCATCTCTAGTGGTACCAATTTTTCCAGCCTATTTTCATAATTATTATTCACCAACTAAAATCTATCAAAAATTGGATATTTGGAGTGAAGGAAGTTGTACCTATAGGGAAAACACTACCCTAGTCCCTTAGACCAATGTGTATCATTTTTTATGTGTGTAACAACAAATGGTTCTATGGTAGGACCATAAATCATGGAGGACATTTTCCAGCCAATACTTTATATCCATACTCACCATCTTCTAGAGTATATTTGATAGAGTCTCATTGAACTCCTTTATCATTCCATACATCAATACATGATAGTGATATGAGTGATTGGACTCGATATAATACTCTTGGTATAGTGTTTTCCATTTTATAAAATATAAGTTGTTGTCATTATCTGTAAATATTATTGGAAGGACCCAAAATAGCATGATGATATGGTGCTTCATGAATTTGATGATATTATTCATTATAACTTCCAGGAGGTTTATTGACATAGCACATTTGGAAAATAAGATGTTATGAGTAAGGATGTACTTGAGCATAAAGGCTTTGACTGGGGTATATGGTTCAACAACATCCATTCCCCAAATGTAAAATGGACAGAAATATTTAGTTGTATGTGGAAATTGTAGTGATTAATGGATGAAGATTAAGTGGATCTAGAATGTATGACATTTCATGGTGAATTCTACACAGTCTTGTATGATGAATTTTTAGTAATATCCAAACCTCCATATTTGATGGGAGATCCTCGATCTGGATTTATTGGTGCTTCAAGAGCCTGCATGGACCACTTCAAGGATGCTGAGATTATCTCCTTCTACAATAAATCTGAGTATTATATCAAAGGATCATTTGATGATCAGTTTTAGCTCTTTTTAAAAATCATGTAGTGTCAAATATGAATTTTTAAGTTGAATATGATCCCTTTTGGCACAATTTTATAGGATAATAATGTTTTTGAGATATCCAATTGTGGTTTCCATCCATCTAGGGGTGGTCATTGGATCATCATGCTCTTGTGCAGCCCTAACCTGATTGATTTCTTTCATATAATATATGACGATCGATGAGACCATTCATCTATGTGTAATATGGATGAATTCTTTTAACTGAATATGTTCATATAGGATGGTGGCTGCATTAACCAGTGTGTCTGTGTGAGGAATCTATAATCAGAGAACATGACGCGATGTGGGCTGAAAAGGGATCCTTCCATGAATCCCCTAAATAAGATAGTTAGATGAGACAAATCATTCTTTTTAACGCCATAGTCACCATTTATCTAATTTGTCACCAATTTTGAGTCCCCTTGTATATTTTGGTAGACTATGTGCAGATGTAGAAAGATTTCTAATCTAGTAATGAGGATTTCGTATTCCACCTCATTATTTGTGTACCCTTTGGATAGTGAGAAATAGTAGGAAAATTACTATGTCAAGAGAGAGACAAATACAATCCCTATATCAACCTGATTGATCTGGAGTTATTCCATCCTTATGATTATAGGGATTTGGGAGGATCCATCATATTACATCTCCCATTTTGGGGGTCCATGGGCATAAAAAACCTCTACATCTTGACATCTTTGGGTCATGTGGTGTATTTTCTATGGAAGGGAGTTTTGTGATGAAATCAACTAGGGATTTCCCTTTTAGTATATTTTCTATATCAATTTGTTGTCGTATTAATTATGAATGACATCCTGTATATCCATGCACCTGGTCAACAATTAATGTCCATAAATATACATGATTTGATCAATACGAGAGACCATGTAGACGTTGTGGTGCTACAAGTAATGCATTATCTTTTTCACTACAAATATGAGTTCATTTTAGTTCTTCACAACATCAGAATATATTGTCTCATTACCTAACATCGTCTGTAGTAGGTAGTAGAGACTATTATCACATCCCACCTCATTTTTCTGTTCGAGGATGGAAGCATTTAAACACTCCATTGTGGCCACATATAAGATGAGTGGCCTCCCTTCCACCCGAGGTATCAAAACCAGTGTGTGTTGTAGATACTACATTACACTATTGATTTGTTTTGGACAGTCTTCATCCCATAGATAGGATATTCCCTTCTTCATTAGCATAGTGAAAGGGATAGATTTCTCATCCTAGTTGGATATGAATCGTGGAATTTAGGAATAGTTCCCTTGGACTCCCCTCTATTATTTCTGATTTTTTTGGCTGAATCAATGTCATAGTGGCATAATCTAAGACACAAAACATTACCTGTTACCCTAAATATAAAATTCATGGGATTTATCTTTAAATTCTGTTTTCTCACCCGGTCATGGATTGTTCGAAGATCTGTGACATGATGAAAAGGGTTCCATGATTTAACAATCATATATTCTATAGAATACTCTTCTATCCTTCACAGTAATAGTTTAAATATTTGATGCAGGGAGCACTAGTATGTAGTGACAACATTCTATAATCCAAAGGGAATGTAATAATATTAAATGATACTTTGAGGTGATCTAAAGTTAATTCATTCTTCATATTTTGGACCTATCATGATCTTATTATTACCTTGAGAAATCATACATTATGGAACGTGCTTGGAATATATAAGTCATGTTGGTGAAGAATTATGCGATCTAAAATGGTAAATCATCCTTCGGTCAATTATGATTAAATTCATTGAATATAATACAAACAATAATTTTTTTTCTTTTTTATAGGGAAATTTTTGGAAATTCATCTTGGGAATTGTAATTATTGAACAATGTTGGATTTTACCAACTTGTTAAATTCCACCTCAATAGTCATGGAATGAGAGGGGAGAATCCTAATTGCTATTGTTTTGAATCCTAAATTCCCATCGGGCAGTCTAAGATGGTGTGTAGCCACATATGGATCTAGTCATTGTATTTAAGTATAGTTACAAGGAAACACATATTGATGGTTCATTATAAATGAAATTTAAATATCGTTTTCTTTGATGTTTATGGTATTGATAATCATAATAGGTTGCTGATATTTTTTTATTAGTAGATTTATCTGTATGAGCTCATTTATAGTGGTGGGGACACCTTCCTAATAATCTAGAGATGGATTCCTAAGATCATCTTCATCATCCTTGAAATTTGATTATGTGGGGGAATTTTTATATGAAATTGTAAATATGAGTCTTATATATTATTATCACTATGAGGGAATCAATAAGTAGATACATTAGCATTCCTTTCTATCTGAGTTGTTGTAGAGAGATGTCAGAGATGATACCATTTTACACTGTCACTAAGGGAAGGAGGAGCATAGAATACTAATATTAGATCATCTACCTCAACCAAATTTATGTGGGGAATACAGTCAATTTCAATCAAAACCTAGGGATTCATAGGGGTGTTACTCAAACCATTGGGAGATTAAAACTGTATATCATCATCATATATTGGCTTCCTTCCTCATTTCTCAAAAGAAATGTGCTTCATCATTTGTGGATCCAAACATCTTGATGTAGGTGTTTTCACTATGTATTATGTCAACATTTCCATCAATAGGATACTTTAGACACTAGTGGAATGTTTAAGCTACTACCATGTGTATATGGAGCCAGGCTCTTCCGATATGGAAAATATATGTGCTTTCATGGTGAATAACCATAAACATATCATCAAATGTGAGTTCCCAAAATTGGGCTCCAGGTTTGATCTTCTTGAGGGGTCATTACTCACTCATATCATACCATTTAATTGTCATCCTTGGGGGAGATACATCCCATTCATCATTTCCAAAACATCATAGGGTTTAAAATGGATTGAGATTGATTCTTGATCAATAATAAATTAGGACCACATAAAAATTAACATTTTTGAGACTACCTGAAACATATAATGGACTAATGCATCATTAGATGTCATATACCAGATCATTATCATTGAATTATATGAAGACCCGATATTATGAGGACATAGTCTCCATTTAATAGACATTGGATACAATTACTTCTGTCTTTAACTCATGTGGAGTCCAAAGGGATTCAATAAGTGTATCCATGAGTAATTTTGAAGGAAAGTGTTCAAATATGATTGAGATATTAGCTGGGAATACATCCAGATATTTCATAACATCAAAAATTTATTATAATGGTTTGTACTTTCTAATATTGGGATGCTCCTGGAAATTAGTTCATGAGTCAAGTTATTCAAGGTGGATTGGCCTAGGGCTTGTGTAGAAGACGATGGAATGTCTTTTTCCAATGGTTTGGGTCATGCTAAACTTTTCCATTATGTAAGTTGATTATATTAAAAACCTACTAGGTCTTCATGTATGTCAATCAAATGTAGGTTACTTATGGAGTTCTCTATGGCACCTCTATTCCCCTTCTTATCCCACTATAGTTCTTTCTTATGAATTTGTCTAAATATATGTCTTCGAAGGAGATATGATTAGAATATTGGGTCTGACCATGTCCTTTTTTCCCTGGTATCCTCAATTTCACCTTATATAGCCCCTAATTCCCTAGTTATGTATGAAAACATCATATTTGGGCACATTATCAACATATGAAAAGTGGTATCCCAGTTTTATCACATTGAAAAAATAAAAAATTATCTCTTCATCTAATGGGGATTCCATTTGGTGGGGCGGTTCCCATGATGTGAGTGTTCTAGGGAAGAAATTTGTAAAATTTAGGGCTTGCATTGGAGTAGAATGTGTTTACTCATATTTTATTTGATCCAGAATCCAGTGATCAAATACACCTTTTGGATGCACATATGATGCTACCTCATTACATGGGGGAGCTATTACGGGTCTACACTAATGTGCACTGATGGAGGAATGAGCTTGATCAACTATTTTTTTAGTCATCCAATTTTTTATTTTTTGCTCACACCTAGCTGAAAAAATTAAAAAAACACCATCTTCTTTTTTACAGAAAATAGTTATACAAGTTGCATGCTCTGGATTGTGGTCTAATTCCACTTGTCTGAGATTGACCATTCCTTTAAGGACATCTTTGAAGAAGAATAATTCATGGATGTTATGACAAATCCTTCTATGGTATTGGCAGTATTCAGGAGGGTCGGTGAGGTTGAACTCATCAGGATTCCTAGGATGTTGAAGCATAAGTGGTTTATTGTCATTGGCTACAAAGAAATAACCAGGGACATGTTAATTTCCTAAGAATTATACGTTTTTCATCTGTTCCTCAAATCTCGGAGGACCATGATTTCTCTATGATTCTTGAGGAGGGTGATTCGGTGGATATTGCCTCTATATATGAGGTGTTTGATGGTTTGAGTCCTACCTAGGTCCTGGAATATGCACTTATGCTATCTAGAGGGTGAAACATGAATCTTCTACTCTATTTATCCTTTTACCTTATCTGTGGGCATGAGTTAATTTTTTGATCAGGTTCACTAAATATCCTCATTAAGATGTTTCTAAAATTTAGAAAACTATTATAACCCACCCAAATACATAATGGAAACCATAGGTGTCTTCATATTATCACTGAGATTTTCACTATAGATTTCCATCTATTTCTCATGTCAGATACGGATGATGAACGAATCAGTTAAACATTTCCGACTCATTATTAAGTCAAACACCCTATTTTTATTGAATTTATTGTAGTTAGTTAGGTAGAAAAATTTTATATTCTTTATAATGAATATGTATAGATAATGTAACTGAATATGAAGGTCTTCTCATCCTACAATAGATCGTGTTGGCAGGCTGTTGTACCAAACAATGGTTGGCACTGTCAGAGTCTTTACAAAACACCACATCATTTTTTCCTTCTATTGAGCTCGAGGTTCCATCGTCTACCAACATCAGGATAAAATGTGTGTGTGATGTTTTTCATGGTCTTCATAAAATCAATGGTAGAAATTTTATGATTTCTTGATGTTGGGTGGAGGCGGAGTATCATCCATCAATTCAAGATATGGATTCCTCTCAGGTTTCACAGGTGTGTGATGAACTTCCATGGATTCTAGTCGAGTATCTAGGGACTTGATATTGTTAATTAACATCAGGGGTACTACCATTGGATATGACTCATTTCCACAAGGATAATGATTATTTGATGATGTGGTCCCACCTTTATCTCTAGCTGATTCAGAATTCATCAATGATTGAATGATTACCCTAGAGAGGGATAGGATATCATCATAACTAATGGAAGTCATTGTAATGTCTCACATCCTTATTTATGAAGACAACCTGTCAGGATCATGATCCAATTTGATTCATAGACATATCCTATGGTTTTGGATTAGATATGGGTTATAGAATATTTTTCTATTCATCAATATGATACCCATCATTAATAGTTTCTCCTTTGGAATCTCCTCATTGAGTTTCTAGAGAGTTCGTATTTTAGTCTAATATTATGAAAACGGTTTCTCAGGGGAAGGTGATTAAAACTCCTTTGGGAGGTGATTGGGAGGTAGTTGTAAATTTCCCCTTGCTGATGTTCCCTCATGGAGGAAATAACTAAATATCGTGTAGTACCACATTTTGGCTCCTTATTCGATTCAAGTTCTTTTTAACCTTATATGGTGCATCTAAATGACCATCCTATTAGGGTATATTCTATAGGTTATGGCCCTCAACATTTTTTCCCAGATCAATTTATGTCATGTTGACAGAGATGAAATTCACATATGAGTATTGGGAAATGGTGGGTTTTCCATTACAATCAATACACTAGGTTTATTCTACTCTACTTCCATTAGATTCATCATTTGAGCCCTTAGACATGTTGGGTCATTTCAGCTTGCGATCATGGTGGGGTATGATCTCCTTTGGGGTGTACTTCTCCCATATTAGCCTATGAACTATGACATTGAGGGATTTTATTGTTGTGGTTCTCCTATAGGCCCTGACCAATAGAGTTTCTACTCACTGTGTGAGAGATATGTGGGAAACCTAATTTTTCCTCCAAAACAAAAGATGATAGATTCTCTATGTGGTGAAAATTATGATGAATATTCCCTCATCCATGTGATGTGGGGATCATTTGGTGATGAAACCATCACTGCTTGGTCATGTTGTTGAGGATCCTAGTATTCTTGTTACAGACATCATGATTTTCATGATGGTCATGAATATATAAATGAACTCGTCTTAGTGATATTTGTGTGATCTAGAATCACCACTGATTATTCAAGGACCCTCATTGGGGATGATGAACTATTAAATGGTTATTGAGAGATAAACTCCCCCAGTCAGTGGGAAGGGGTTTTCTCAGTGCTATTGAAGATATATCTGGAATCCACTTAGGAATTTATTTTCTTGGGGGTGGAGGTAGTTGTATATATTCTTCTATCACATTTGGGAGTATCTTCACTAGAATTAATAATATGGAAAATGCTATTTTGGATCGTTTGAGGCAGTATAGCTACCCTCTTGTAGGATCAATGTTGCAATTTCATCCCACGATGAGAATTATTCTTTAGGGAAAGTGGTCCATATGATCAAAAAAATTGACTCACTGTCCAAAATGCAATCACATTGCTTAGAGGGGTCCATTTTGACATTATGTTGGCTATCCTCTCTCTATAACTCTATTCATTATGTTTTTGTCATCATTGAAGTATGGAATTTATTTTTTGTGACCAAATATCCCAATAGTTTCATATTCACCTAATTTCATTAGTGGATATAACATCACAGGGAACCAAATCTTAGGGGTTCTATTTTTATAGGGGTGTGGAGATGTTTAAAGATCATTATTGTCACCATACTCAAATAATGATACTGACATGACATCATATATCATCTCCAAAAGTGTAATGATGCAGTGGTAACTATCATTTATCTTATTTGTGTTGTCATTTTCCAGTTTTGGACCCCATACCATAGAGATAACTGCCAGGTCTTGATGACAACATACTATTTTGATTGTATGAAGGTGAAACTCATATCCTAGATAAGGGAGATATTGAATCTCTAGTCACTGATGAGTATCCCAAATATTTTTTCCTAGGTAAGGAATTCACTCCATTTATATCTCATCTGGGATCTTTTATTCATATGTTGCAAGGGGCCAGAACATGACGGGGATGTCATTTCTAGACAACTCTCTCCATATTTCAGTGGGGGACTCCTAGTTATCATACTTATGTTCCTACATCTGTTTAGACAATAGATGATTTCCTTGATGGTAACATTATGACAGGCGTTGAGTGCTACTGAATGTTGATGGGGAACTATAAACAGTTGACGTCTATATTTCGACCACCACCCATAGTGAAGGTTCTAGAGTTTTTAACACATCTCTATATTTAGATTTCTGGGAAAGGGGATTACATCCTTGTATATGGGAGATACCACCATGGGAAGGTTGATCCGGATGGATTTTAGTATTATATTATTTATGATCGATCCCCACCCTTCCATGAGGTGGAAAATCAGGGTGATGAACATATTTAGCATCCGCTTTGGTAGTGGTGTTTATAGACCCTCATGTTGTTGCGAATTTGTCTCAAACAACCTCAAATACACTACAATTGAGAATATTTGAATTACAGTCCATGTTCTACATCATGGTAGGAATATTCCTCCCTTTCTTTTAGAATTTTTATGGATATGAGACTTCAATATGATGATTTATGAAACCTATATACAACTTTCTGGTGCAATGGTAGTATGCACCCGCTGCTAAGAAGCTGTTGGATTATGCAAATAGGATGTCTTAATATTGATAAGAATATTGGAATGTGCTAAAAATATGCTATTATCAATTGGTTGGCCTCTGTCAAGATGACAATAAGGGCCAGATATTGAACTTCTGGGATATGCCACTGGACATGTAGGGAATGGGTTTGAGCCTGTCAAAGAAATTTGTTTCTCTAACTTGGTGAGACCTAGTAAGAAAAGGAACATGAGACTATTCTTAATATGAATTCCCCACCAAAATATTACGACTAAAATCTATAATGGGATAAGGAATATACTACTCATTATCTGTTTCTATGGAATGATATTGGCATGTTCGTTCCTCGGTGAAAGTTGGAATATGCCACTTGCTTATGTGATCTTCTAGAATAATCCAAAATGATTCCCTGATAGTAATATAATCCTATCCCAAGTCTGGAATGGGAAAATATATATGAGCATAGGCCTTTGGATTATTCGTATGGACTTCTTCGACGAGAATATAATCTTATCCTGAGGCTTTCTCCCCTATCGCGTGGTGAGCCCAGTCCAGAATGGGGATATTAGCCCAATCATGTCCCTTTGGAATATGACCCCAAAGTTTTTTATAGGCATGTTTTCTTATTCTGAGGAATGTATCACTCTTCACTTGGTGATCCCCCAACTAGAATGAGATTATAACCCTACTCTAATTGCTCATGCTTTAGCAAAATATGTTGATAATCCACCTATATAGGAGTAAGAGTGTGCAGTTGTTCTGATACAACCACTTATGCATGATGATAAAAGTTTTTAGTTTCCCATACTATAGGGATATGAGTATTTTCTTACAACTTTATCTAAAAAGGTGATGGAATATGCCGGTGGAGTTCGTTAGGTGTTTTTAAAATATATTTGAATTCTAGAAAATTCTATGCAGGGATAGAATCCTGGAAATGTTCTATCTCCATTATACACTAAAATATTTATTTGATTGATGGGGTTATATTTTACCATTTATTCCTCCTTCTTCCAATGGAATGGGCTGATGGAATTCATGCGTGGGGGTAGAGATATATTCATCCCCCATGCCTGCTACCAAAATATGCCTATATTCTTGTTCTGAGTCAGTAGGTATATGATTGTGTTTATTAGTTCCTTTCGAGATATGCTAGATGGAATCATTAAAATGAATTGGGATATGAGCCCTCTATTGGATATACAGTTCATTCCTCCCTTAATGGGCCTTCCATGCTACTCTTACATGGTCTCTATAGGAGGAAGTGTGTCAGGTGGTATCCTCTGTAGGTGAGTGGTTGGTATAGGTGGGATTGCGTGGGCAATAGAGGTTGAGAGGTTCCCTCTTTGGTTTCACCTAAACCAAAAGGGATAAATATTTTCATTCCTAATACACATTCACTAGATACTGAATGTTGCAGTTGTTTTACTCTAGGGATAATCTTTTGAAGTATATGATTATTTTGATGAGGGCTTCTGGCCACTCAGCATCCCCCACAGGCGATGCGGGCTCACGGTATACCATTATTAAGGGACATAATGGGAATTTTTAATTTTCAAGATTGTGACATGATGGTGGTACTCTGAGACCATCATCGTTTCCACCAGTCAATTGTGTTTTATAGATGTTGAAGTCGCTTTGCATCCCACAGTTTGGAGCTTCGTATGATTTACCAGAGAGAACTATGGATGGTGAAGACATTGTCTCGGGTTGGGATGCTATAAATGATAGTAGAATCTATAATCATGCATAAAACAATGAATAAGTTTACTGAATAGTGTAATACCACAAGAATTATGTGCTAAATCTGGTATGCATGGTTAAAATAAATATCATGTTCTTCTAATCAGACCATTCTATCCATGTGTACATTTCAAATCATTGATGGACTTATAGGAACCCTGGTTAAATATAATCATAAGTAATATCATGTCAGTATTATTAATTTTTTTTATTGGGTGTGAAGAAAAGTATCCTAACACAAGATTATTCATTCTTTTGAGAGATCCACTTCAAATTTTCCATTTTTTCATACGGAATGAAGAAAAAATTTCTTTCTGAATTATAAACCAATGAATTTGTTGTTATATATATTTATGATAGGTACACCATTATTGTTTCTTCAGGAGAATAGGTATAGATGGGAACTAGTCAACAATTTTATTGTGGGGGGGGGGGGGTTGTGGTGTGTACAATCATGAAAATAAGGATACAATAATCACCCTTATATGAAATTCCAAATTATTCCCTATGCCATTACTAGGTATGGAACATCTTTACAAAGGTAGGAAATCACTTGGATTTGTAAACCCAATGACTCTTTGGGACTCTCATTGTTCTTGAGGATGGGACGTTGGGATCATCACATCCTTTTAAGGGGGAAATTACAACCTAATTTAGGCCTATATTTAAAATTTTTCATATGTTTGTGAATATATTCATAATCCTAATATAGGAAGGGTTACCCTAATAAAAAGATCATAGGATAATTGGAATATATGTGAAAACACTTTGGGGTATCTTTAGTTAATGCATCTATATTTATCTAAGGCTCTCCATTATTTTCCAGCAATGGGTGGTCGCTTATGTGATGAAGCCATATAACCATGTGGTAAATGATTTTAATCAAGAAGAGGAGGTACAGAATATTCCATGAAGGGTATCAATCCATTATGAGGCGTTCTATATATCCTAATTTTTTAATTAATAAAAAAATATTTATTTTATTAGACCTGTATAGTGTAACATAATGCAGAGAGGACTTACACAGGTGCTCAGGGACACCATATGTTCAAGATCGAGTCATAGAGTTAAATCATATGTATCCAGAGTATTAATAGAATCAGAGTTGATGTGGTTCATTTGTTTGGGGATTACTGAATGATATTTCCTAGGTTTTAGGAGACTCGTGAAGTGAATACATGGATTATTTTAACTCCCTACACTAACATGAGCTATGCTCAATGTGAGAAATCAGGGATGAAAAATGATAAATATTATATCCTAGAGAGTGAGGGACATAGGTATACAGATATTATTGTGGACATAAAACCATGATGAGGTGGACTATGTATCCTAAATATGACAGGAATCATAGCCATCATGGTTTATTTGGTTAGCTATTACACACTAAAGATACCCTTGCTATTAAGACGTATAGTGTCATGTCATTGGTCGGGGCTTACACTCTATGGTGGCCCTTGCGACCTACTTTCCAACCAAGTATGTGTGGATTTTATACTTAACCTAATATATATGAGAGTATTTTCCTATCATATCTAAAGAAAACTAAATGATCCAGTTTGTCTTCTTAACGGACTTTTCAAAAATATGGCGGTGTATCTGAAGGTTGTCGGATGATCAAAGATGACAGGTCCAATAGAAATCACAATATCCAGTTGAACGGTCTTGAAATCTATTTCAGGACTAGGTTGGCTTGTCTAGAGGGTACCATATGATCCAGATGATGTTTCCTAGCATCATTCAAAATATTTGAATTGACACTTATATATGGTGTCGTGACAGTCAATACGACATGTCTTGTCAGGTGTGTCGAGTCTCAGATGACTTGCCGAAAAGGTGTCATGAGGGATTATATGACAAGTGTTGACGCGTCTATGAGAATTAGTTACATGATCTGAGGCCATTATATGAGTAATTCCATGTATCTGAAATATTTCATGAGGCCTGGGAAGTAAGCCCATAAGGCTTCGTTGATGTAGATTGTCATTCCTAGGAGGAACCGTGTATCTTGTTCTAACATGTTCAGAAGATTTTGCATGAACGAAATAGAAAGATGATGGAGTTCCATGAGTCCCAGGAGACATGTCTTGGTGACGTGGTGTCTCATGGATGACTCAAAAAAATTTCTTTTGTACCAACCATCATTTTCATTTTTAAGTCTTTCAAATCTACTTCTTGTTCTAACCCTTGTCAAAATAATTCTTTAGAATTTTTTAGTATCATACTATTTTGAGTCTCACGAGATAAGTAATATATTAAGAATGTCCATCACATGTCTTTCCAGAACTCTTTCACATGATCTATGAATGTTCATTAAAATTACATTATGTGTGGGGAATAATCACTCCAGAATATAATCAGTATATGACATGATAGAAGGCATGTCAATCGCGAGATCATCTACTCTAAGAAATCTTATCTGATATAAATTTAAAAATATCAAAGTTCATTCACTATGTCACAATAGTTATAAGTGAATCCTTTTCACGCTGGTGTGGGTAAATTATAGGTCTCTCCCCCAGTTGTTCCGAAATTTTCACGGAGTATCTGGGACAGATCAATGCTAGAGTTTGTGAAGGGTTTGGGCACCATGAGTCTTCACGAGCCATTGATGGTTACTGTTATGAGGATGTTGTATAATTTTCAGAAACTGCAAGTCACTCCTATAAATGCCTCTATTATTGGATTATTTCCACTAAATTGGGATTTTTTTATTATGTAGTTATGTTGAATGAATTTAATATTTTCATATTGAAATGTCTGAGGGCCTCCATGAGATCAAAGTGATTATTTAAATTCCTTCATGGGATACTTGATGCCATACATGAGACATCTCTTGTGGAAAGGGTGGTTTTTCAGAGGGTATTTGTGAGATCATGGTGGAATGTACAAGAGTCTCCATGAGATTATGGCGTCCTGTCTAGGAGTTTCTTAGGACCACACTATTGATTTCCATAAACATATGAAGATCACGAGAGGCTTTGGCGCCCTCTCTCATTTATTCCACTTGTTTTATTTTATAAATGTTTTATATTCATGTCAGATTATATAAGTAATAGAAACCACAATAACTGTATAATATTATGATGTGTCTCATGACCAATTGGGGTCCTATGGAGGTTTGTGAGAATTTGTGGACAAATCCATCTGTTTGACCATGGGGATCCAAAAGTGATGTTCATAGTATCTAGGACATAGCCGAGGCATTTCATGGAATGAGGATGAAGTCTAATGTCATTTCATGAGATTTATGGGATGTTTTCATGGGTAATTATCCATCCCATGGGATATGAATCGCATGAATATTACAGCCTCTAGGGATCTGCACCTTTTAGACATATTTCATCTGATTTTATAAGGATGCATGGTTAGATTGTGTGATTTCCACTAACAAACCACACATCAAAGGGGAGCATAGCCGACTACTATCACACATCCATTGTTTGTTTCATGATCCTTTAAGAGAGTAGAAGTACATATCAAAGGGGGATTAACTAGACCTATTGTAGGATATTCACTTCATGTGGAGTCTTCATAGGACCTTACGATAGTCACGTGATAATGATTACCCTGAGGGTTCACACAGTCTACAAGTATCCATAATATTCCTCTTCCTTATTCCTTTTCAAGGGAAAAAATAATCTAATTTAATTATTTCTTCAATTTTTGGTTTTTTCGATGCTATATTGGAAGGCATAAACAATTATTTATTGTCCCTACAACTAGAGTATTCAAGAATATTTGAAATCTTTTATGTTACATCACAATATCATTTCCCTTTTCAATGAAGTAATATAATACTTCACTACCAAAACATTTGATGGACCACAACTCATGATTTCAAACCATAGATAATAGGGCACAATTTTCATAAATTAAGAGAAAACATTACTAAAAGAAGAACCAACCCATCCCTTATATCTTTTAATTTATATCAAGCTTCATTGTCCATATACTTGATATTTCTAAAACCTTTTGTAGTCCTTTGAAAAGTCTATGAGCACACCAATTTGAACATGCTATAGACGCAATAAGGGATTTTATGTACCAACCTATGGAGTCCCATTATTATAAGAAATAGGCACCAATCCTCCTAATATCCAGTGAAACTACTATAGAATGTGGATCCTTAGATTATCTTAACTCATCCCTATTTTTTATTCCCCATTCCATGATTAATTGATCCATCCTTATGGGAACATGATTTACATATTCCATATTATAACTATCTAGGTGGGACTACCTTTCACAATATTTCTCTATAAACTAATATTACACCGATAAATATTCTGTGACTCTTGGAAAATAGTGGAGACACCTCAGTTTGACAATGATACTAAAGAATAAGGGAATTAACCTACAGACCCGAGGCATACCCTCCGTGTAAGAAAGGATCTATAATCCTCTTGAGATCAATAACACCATAACAAAACTCAGTATATTATTATATTTTGGGTCATTCCTGGGAAGACTCCACCATATTTTAGGATCATCGATCATGTTTAGGAAGTAATAAATTAAACATAATGGAATTCTATGGTCTGAGCTAAAAGAACATAAAATACAGCGATATAATATCAAAGATAATAGACCTTAACCTAAGGTGATAGAAGTTAAGAGTTTAAAGATCATAAAAAACAACTATAAATGTTCTGAGTTAAAATATCATAAACTACATCAATAAAAATTACAAGTTATGGTACCCTAAACCATATTGATAGAAGATCCATGGTTAATTTAAAAAAAAATATTAGAACACCATCAATTGATTAGAAAATAATGGAAAATATTGTAAGGTAGAAAAAATTGGCTTGGAAAAAATATATCTATTCTCACCAAGCCAAAATAAATCAGAAAATTATAGATCAATATCCCTCCTTGACATAAATTTTAACAATTTTCCTTTTGTGAAATAGGTATTCTCAGCATGACTAAAAGAGATTCATCAATAAGGAATCCTATTTTAGTTTGAATTTATTTGAAATTATCCAGAACTGTCTATTATAAATTAAATAATCAGATCTAAAAATTCTGGTTTAATTGATATTATGAAATGAATGGGTATCATTTCAAATTCATATAACACCATTTCAATAAAATTTCATGCACTTCATGATGAAAAGAAAAGAATAGATGGGTAGTAAAATAAAAATTTCATAAAATACATTCATTGATTGCATGTGATAAGAGTAATATCTACATACAATAGTCTCTTCGATGAATATATGATCCAACGAAATGTTGTTAAATTATAACTCCATCATAGTATATTATCAAAAGAATCCATGAACTCTAAAATCCTCTGATCTAGGAAAGTAACAGATTGGCCAAATTTGTCAATAGGTTCACTCTCCGCATTAACAATCCTTTAAAAATCCTATTAATAGGAAAAGGAATTATGAATTTTCTTATTTTCCATATCAAGAAGTACAAATTTCTCAATGATAGTATTTTTGTTTATCTAGAGTGATATTGGAACTGGAATATCTCTTCTTGATGATGATTAATCTCAGATTAAAGATATCCAATCAGAAAAAGGAGGTTTTTAGTTTTAATTTTATATGCATTGACCAAGTTTCAGTGATTTGTTGCCTCTTTCATACTATAGGACTCTATATTTATCAGATAGTTCCAATTTTTCATCACTAAATTGGATGTCTCATCATCCATTATACCCTCGATTAAAGAGACATATTCTACTCCCTCTATGAGACCACCTCCTTCACCATGGTATTAATGGGGGTATAATTAAATACCTTATAACCTAGGGTAAAAAGCATAAATTGATGTTTCCCCAACAGATCCTTAGACTCTTCTAAGGTTGTCTCCAAATATTTTTCCACATATAGCTCTATATTTGTTATAGAATCAACTGATAGAATGACGTAGACCATGGTCCTAACTCATGATCATCCTGGGAATGGGAAAATATTCCAAAACTAGGTCACTCAGATAAATACTCCTTATTGTGCTCTCATAGGAAGTGGTAAGGGAACCAACCACAATATTAGTTTATCCAATTGGAGGAACCCCTAAAGGGTTAGGGACAAAATCCCATGAACTTCTAGGTCAATAAACTACATGAAGGGGGCAGTGATTTATTATCCAAATAATTAACCATTTGATATCACTAAATAACTAATAGATATGGCCTGTGGTTGAAACAAAACATTCCTTGTCTCATCACTTGTAACATCCACTAACATGAATCCATCATTCGGTGAAAAGGATACACCCTTTGGCGATGGAAGAAATTATGGAACCTCTTGTGCTTTTCCCAATAAATGTTTTCACTCTCCAACATTGGTATCGAAAAAAATAAAGGATAATGTAAAACAATATTAAACAAATATACAATGTGTTGAGTTTTTAACAATTATTCACCATCCCTAAAACATTCTTCCATATGGCCGCACTTATTTGTATAATATCCACTTATGTCAGTATCCTCCAAAATCACATCCACGATCACAGAATCAAGTGGTCCGTCTACTTGGATGTTTTCCATAGTAAATAGGCATAATTGATTCATCACCTAAACCATCTCTACTTCCTAATGGGATGGGCCTTAGAGTGATATGCCAGGAAAAAAATCCAAATACTCTCTTGTATCCTTAATAGTAGATAAATTCTCTTATATGTAGGTTCAATAGAGACCTACATATTTTTTAGGAGTTATGGTGTAGTACCAAAATAATCCAAATTAGGAAAAGGGTGAAATTCCACACTAACAATGGGGTTAAAAAAGTATTTTTTTAATTTAGAGTGCTTCGTTTTTTTGTACTCATCTAGGGAAGGTTCTCTGGAGGGTGATGAATTCAAATTAATTTCTTTAGAATCAAACAAATCCACCCTCATATTGGCTAGTCGGCCCTGGGATCAATCATCTTCAGGCTCTTTGTTGTTATCATATTCCTCTCATGTCTATGTATTGTGGGGATAATATATGTGGGATATAAGTATTGTTCAATATAATAAAATATTCAACTACATAAAAAACAAAATATACATCAGTACAAATGAAACGGATCCCCAAGCATTTAATAGTAGAAGTGAGCTCATCCTTACAACTTTCTCATAAACGGGATAACCCTGTTCATCCATAAAAATATTCAGAGTACACAAAAAAACATTTTTTTTGCAATGGTAAATAAAATATATGACCCATGAAACATTCCAAAGCTATGTCATGGTCATAGATGAATAACATGACCACCTAAAGATGTTCATTGAATGTGAAGCCCATATGGGAGATGAAATGGAAGATACATTCAAAAGGTAACTCTGATTAGTGAATTGTAGATTATAGATCGTCTAATAAATACTAAACCTTCCATGTCATCCATTATTGAGATGTGATAGTAAATGATAACTCTGATGCAGATTCACCTATTGGTACTACACTCGCAGTAACTACACAAGTTGGGGATCCTAAGGATAATGGAAAATTCTTTGTTTCATTATGTGTGGTTATGAGGCTATTGAACCTCTAGAGTCTAGTTTCATTCTGTGAATAGGATTGTGATCAACAACATTGGAGGACCTTCATAGAAATATTTTCAATTGAGAATGGGAAAATGAGAATATCCAAACCATAACATAATGTCCGGATAAACCAATTACTACATCATGGAGATGATGGTTTCTCTCATCATGACTCTCATCCCATGTAAATGTAAAACAATTTTGTGAGTTGCCATCATTTTCTACTTTGATTGAATATAAATAGTGTAGTGACATCTCGAATGGAAACATAAGAACTAATGGTTAAATTGGAACGGTGCATACAATTCACAAAGGAGTTACCCAACAATACGCTAGTAAAGGATGCCCTCTAGATGTGAAATTATAAAGGATCGTGTTTTCAGACTAGCCTCACCAGTATCAAAAATATCACTTGTCCTCAATAGCTTATTGGGTTGGAAGGATAAATGTTCATAGTGGATTATATAATCACTAACATCTTGGCCATTCATGGTAACAGTTCTTATCCCACTGATACATTGCAGGTTTGGTTTGAAACAATCATTGGGGATACCCAGGATGTTTAGATATACATATTCCCCTAGATGACCTCTTATCCAAACCCATAATACATGAAATGGCCCTGATATCCTTTAGTGGGATTTTCCCTCGTATACATGGTGCATAATGTGATAATTATTTTCCCTCATACGGTTGAATAGCTTGATATTCTCCCCACTTCCTCGGAGGTATCTTTCATGAAAATGTAAATTGTTACTCTAGATTTTTCCTTTTTTGGATGTAAGTACCCAGTCAGGTACATTGTGAGGAAACCTATTGGTCAGATAGCCTACTCAACGCCAGGGAAAACATCCCATCAATATTCATTAAATTTAACTACTTTAATAGTAGGCTAGTAATAACCTAATATACAAAAAGATTTCCTCACAAGCTAGGACTTCATCCTTTTAGGTTTTGGATCATAGAATAACTTCTTAATAAATTGTAAAACCAATATATTGAATGGGATATCTTCTCTAGGAAGTAGTTCCTTCTAGAGGTCATCTTCGTCCAACCTGGTCAACTATAGGGTTAGAGTATGATTCCCCATTATGTCATCCATGGTGGACTAAATGCGGGGATTCTTCCAATATACCTCCCATTATTGGTGCACTGCATATCTCTTTAAAATCCCATATCATGAAACCTACCTCACCATTCATGAGGTGAAAAATTATCATGTTTGGGATTTAATTACTAAAAAACATATGATCTAACCCTTGTTGCAATAAGAAAACTTATGCAAGATCTAGACAGCCATGTTTATAAAAATCTAACTCTACACGTCATATAATATATATGCAATTCATTTTACTTTGAATTTACAACCCCAGTCCATATCAAAACTACCTCCTGATCAAAATTACCATTTAGGATTCCACCCGATCATCTAGTTTGGGTCAGAGATCTGCATTATCGAGCGGTACATATGAACATTTATGTTATGTTCGCGATCAATCCTGTAAAAGTCTCTCAATATGTACATCAGTATATGACCATATTAAGAGTATCCCTCAGAAACAATGTTTCCTTCTATGAGATATTCATTTGTAGGTTTGATGGGATTTCCAAACCCTAGAAGATTGTATGAATGATGAATAAAGATGATTAATGGGTGTGTTATTGGTAACACCGAACCTATAACAGTGAAGAGAATCAAAGATGGGATATTCCCTAATGTTAACTCCCATTGGAACTATGAAATTTAGATAATGTGACTCCCCAACATGGGGACAATTTGGATGCACGCTCACCATAATAGCATCACGACATACCATTGTTTCTTTTTTCTACCCTCTTTGAAGACATCTGAAATGCATTAGAATATTCAAAATCCATCTGAAAAAAAGTTATTGGTGTAAGTTAGGTAGAAAATATGAAATATTCCAAAAATAAATTCATAATCTAGTAGTATCTTTTTCATCACATGAACTATAAAATTGATTAGTGATCACATAAGTTTTTTGGAAATAGCCTGGGTCTTGATTATTTTTTGTATCACCTAGACCCTTAACGTATTGGAAAACCGATTGACCCCTTATAAGACATGAAATCACATAACCTTTACATGGTCATGAGAGCCAAAATATATTTTAAAAATATCATTCAATTGATCTATAGAGTAATGAAAAATCCCAAGACAAACCTGAATCACCATTAAAAAATTTCAAACAATTACTAATGTTATGTTTGTGATTCCTTCAAATGGGTGATCCTGAAAAAGACTTTTTGGGAATTATTTATTGAAAATAGATCTTGTGATCATTTCTTGAGGAAAGGTCATGACATAAGTTCATGTGACAGAATCAGGGTGCAGACGATATGGATAGTTGAGTAACTGGTGAATGAAATCATATCATGTCTTGTTTTCATTGGGTATTCCATGGAATAAAAAACGTGGTCTAACAGCCCAAAAATCTCCAAATAATCTTATTGGCGATAGTGCCAAAGCCTCTGGTAGGAATTTATAATCCTTATTACTGGCCCTCTATTCCCACATACATCACTCATGATGTGGAGGAATTTATTAATGCCTTCCAAATGAGAGTTGTAAAATTAATGAAGGTTGAAATACAAAAATATGGGTATCATTTTATCAATTATGAAAAAGAGAAAATGTGTCAAAATAAAAATAAATCAAAGTAACACCATAGAGAATCACATTCCCATACCTTATAGAAGATCCTATGGATATTATATCGAAAATTACATCTTCTCTTCTGATAGAACCCTATGAAGATTCTGATCAAATGAATAAATCTAGAAAATCACTCTGATGTCCAGGGACTTATCAAACAATAGACACATGAAATATTATACAAAATTCATTGAAAAATATGAACAATTATTAAAAATTCAATAGAAACATGGTATCTTAAATATCACATTTCACATTACTGATGGGTAAAGTTATAATCTATAACAACACTTATGCAACCTCATGATTTCACCAACATTTGTAATATAAGAATATGAAACAAAAAATAGGAAATTTCCAAATCCTAAAAATGTTAAAAAAATCACTAGTTGTGTCCCCAGTAGTTCATGAGATACTTCAAGCCACTAGCGACATGTCCAACACGTCACACAAGATTCCACTAGCCTAACACCCTTATCAAATTAATGGTCTATAACTTGTCCATGTGGTCCTTCACCCCCCATATGGCTCTAAGAATAAGTATAAGGATTTTTCTATGATAAATTCTCTATATTCGTCATATGAATTTTTTTTGTAACGTCGAACATCACTAATAAAGAGAATGATTGAATTTAATAACACATAATCAAACTTGAATAAACACTAATGTCATTTTAAAAGAAAAAATTAAATATATATGATAAAATATGTGAGCCTATATTGGTCATAAAACTTTTGTGATGCACCATCATGGTCTCTTAAATCCCCTTGAAAAGTCATTCTTGTCTCTAGAAAGGTCCCGAAACAAGTCACCTAATATCATGTGATTGCCTTTCAATATAAACTCTGATCTCTCAATGGCCCTTCGACATGTCTGCCTGAAAATATGAATGAATATTTTCATCTCTACGGGATTAAAAAATACCACATTAATTGGAAACAACCCAATAAATATAGAATCAATGGGATGGTCTCATGATAAAAGAAATAAAGAAACGCCCATATAGTAATGTACAATAGGACTACGTGATGAGACATGATGTAGGATCCCTCCAATGACTCTATACAGGTTATATTATTACAATGGTATATGTATCATAGATCATGGGATTCATTTGTTTACACTTTTTGGATCATGAAATGTCCCCCATACATGTTAGAGTAAGCCGCATGTCCCCATTTTTTCCATCAGAGTCATACCCCCCTCGAGGCTAGATGTACATTCCTAACAATGTCTTCTAGACATATCATCCAGATCCTATAGAAGCACCAGTTCATGTCATATGCATCCCTGAGAAACACTCGGGTATGTTAGATGGCCCTTGTGACATCCCCCTGACTTGTCAACCAGCTTTTTCAATGACATCTATACATGTCAACCAAGGTCATGTGTCACCCTCCTAACATGTCGCAATGACAATAATGATTCCCCAAAGTGTGTAATTTAAATTTCATATCGGAACTGATGAAATTCATATGGTTCATGAAACACCCCTAGATGATCTAGCTGAGATCATGTGATAAATTCTATGACAAGACACTCGAGTCCTGTGAAGTTCTCAAGATAGGTCAGCCTTGATCATTATACATCCTTCCAAACATTCATTCATATTATACAGTGTCACTTGGAAAAGTCAAATGGAACATAATATTTTCAGACAACACGTCATGAATAAATTCAATGACATTTCAACAAGATAACCAATGCATTAAGAAAAGATAATCAACACACGTTGGGAAGAAATGAAGGCTAGATCATTTAGGCACCCCCGGACATGATAACCATGTATAACCTTTTTAAGGGAAACCTCAGGGTGTAAGAACTAATCAATGGTATAATATGATGTGAACCATATACTAGGGAAACATAGTAATGTAATACATAATCAGTTGCATAATACAGTATGTTCCACATATAAAGGCACTCTCAGTGTTTAATCCTAGATTAGTGACATCACTAGATGTGACCTGTATATTAAGTAAATTTAAGTGTGTAAAGCCCATACAATCTATCTATTATGACTCAGAATCATGAAATGAGTAGCATACATAGGTCAACATTTTATGGCCTGATCAACCTATCAAATACTCCAATGGTTTTGTCAGTGCATAAGTCCCAAATCCATATGTATTAAAACAAATCATTTTGTATGTATTTTTTCTCGCACGAATAATAGAACACGTAGCCTTAAGGAGTTTTATTTATCATATAATTTTCATCATAATCCTATTTCAAGATAATGGAAATATCAATTTGTAATCCTTGACCAATCAAATATTGATCACTTTAATAACTTGTATAACATGGATATATAGGATACCTTCGTATGGACCAATGTCCATATTAAAATTTCATTATGGAATCCTTATTGTGTAATCCTCGACCAACCTATCTATGTGAACTCTAATTCATGAAATGATGAGGATATGTAGGATGTCTTTATAGGACCCAAACTAAGATAGTGATGCACTTCTATGTAATTCCCCCTTGTCTCCAACATTTCAACCATCAAGACCCAATTATTACCACGGTATAATTAGCCTACCTCATTTGTCAATGGACAATGAAAACCACTGAAATATAGTGACTATAATTACAACTATAACCATCACACATAGAACTACTTCTAATGTATTGAGCTCTATATTAAATACGAAATGGGTGTAATAGCACATAAGCCCCGTACTTTTTGAAATGTGGTAGAATAAATTAAATACCCTATTTCTATCACTAATAATTGATGATGTGGGCATAGGGATTATCTATGATCACATAATTTGAATCATGAATGTTCACCAAGTATAATAAACTCAATGTGTATTCTACAATTGTTGGAAAAATATAATTTCCAAACATACAAGTGAATATACCTTAAGGAATGTCCCAATGCTATGAATGAACTCTGATAGCTCCGATTCCTTCCATAAAAAGGATTTATAGGATGCCTCCACAAGGACCCTGATAAAATATTTGGTTCCCTAGTTCCAAGACATTTGTATTTTATAGAATACATTAAAAATCATAGATTTAAGGAAATATATAGGGTTTAATTCCTACTATATGTTGGATATATAGAACAATTCATATTTCATAAATCTCGACCTCAAAATATTATCCACCTCTTTATATAGAATCAAACTCTAGAATATCTGGTTATGCATATTCATCAAGTAAGAATATTCTTATTTCTAGGAAATGTATTTAGAACCTCATATAGATACAAATCGGTTTACTATTCATATCCCCTTTTTCTACACATAAAAGGGGTTGCCTTATGATAATTATTATTAGGTAACTAGTCCCTCATATAGATTATGATTAGTTTAGTAAACATATTTTACATTTATGAGAGAGTATTAGTGTATGAAAATACACCTCCAATAGGGGTATGATGTGCCCTACCTCCCAACCCCTCAAACAGTGTAATTCTCTATGCATCGTTGGGTTTAAACCTTAAATTACCACCAGAATTAGGAAATAAGGTTTGTAGCAACTTATAGGTATGGAAACAATTTGGAGATTCTGTTAATAATAAAAATGGTTGCCTGACATTAGTTATTGTGCAAAAAAAATGAACCCATTACAAACATCCAAGAGGACAAAATAAATTCAACTCAAATGAGGGTACATGATTATATCATTTCCTTCAAAATAAAAATCATGAAAATCAAATGAAGTTATTCAATCATTTCGTCTTCTTATAAATAAAAAGGAATGATTTCCTACCTCTCATCAAGACATTGTGTTTCTAAAATGATGTTTTTCAAGCATCTCTTTTCTGATGAGATAATAGAGTTGGATGGTTTCATGAAATAATAGTATTTAGGGATATTTATTCAGGTCAGCCTCTTATCAGAAATTTTTTTATTCATTAACAGCAGTGAAGAGAAGGTAATGTATGGGATTTAAATAGAAGGTAGTTTGGATAGTGTTCCATAGGTAATTTAAATTTCCCCAATATCATGATGTGGTAGTTGATTTTTCAGTAAAGGAATGTATGATAAATCTAAATAAAATTTATTGGATGATGGAATAAAGAGGCTTCCATTACATTCCTTCTGACTTCATCTTGGCGAAATCACGAGATGTACCATCAATTTAGAAATTGATTATATAAGAGTAAAATGATTTTTTAAACTTCATGGACCTATCATAGTTATCGATATATGGTCATTTAAAAAATATTCTATTGGGGAGTCTCCTATAACAATGTAAATTCCATATAGAATTTTCTAGGGGATCAAATTGTCCAACCTACTGAAATTGACATCGATTCGACAACCATTTAAGAAATTTTCATTTCCTTCAAACACCTTTCTTGTTAATTAATTATGTATGTAATTCTAAATTTAGATAAAATTTATATTTATATTAATTTGATATTGTTCTAAATTTATTGTGTGTAATTATGATTCATAAAAATGTTGTTTAATTGTTTTTAGTATTATTTCTCTATCCATTATTTCAATCAAATCATTTATGTATTGTTTTTTTTGAATTATGTTTTCACAGTTTCAGTTTGACGATGAATTCAAAATACGGATAAAATATTTCATAGAATAATTTGTAGGAAATCCTATTATATGTTTATCATTTATCTAATTTTTGGGCTTATGGAGTCTAGATACTGAGTTACACAATTAACCCTTTATAACCCGACCCTAATATTTATAAAATGGATAAAATTTTATCATTAATTAAATTATAGATACTTCGAGATAATTTAGCATGTTATAACATATCTATTTAATGTTATCAATGATTTTTTAAGGGTTGTCCTCATTCTTGAGATATCATGTTAGTAAAAAATTATATGTTATTACTCCATGAGTTATTGAAAATTTGATTTTTAAATTTTTAGTCATTAGGATGACTATTTTATAGAATACTGGGTAACTCTGGAATAATGAGTTTTAATTTTTTGGGGATTTATCTAGTCCATTATTTATTGTATATTTGGATTTGTTAACATTTATTTCAACAGTAATTCCTTCAACGTGGTTATTCAATATCATTGTCTCATAAAAATCAAATGATTCCTCTATTTCTTCAAGGGGGGATAAATCATTATAGTTCAGATAATTTTCAAAACCTTACCATTAGTTTATTTATTATTTTAATTATATATTGGATTTTATATTTTTCATTGATTTTTAGAGTATTTAGTGTAAAATTTGATTATTTGAAGAGTTCTTCCATCTGATATATGGTTAATGAAGATGATCTTAAGAAAACCATCTGACTTCTATTATATAAGACCTTTGTATGGTAATTTTTGTTCATACATAATTTTTATACATGGGTAGTGGGCCTTATAATTTCATGGATATGAAATCAAATCCTAATAATGTGAGATCAACGTACATAGTGGTGCTGGAAAATGAGTTTATCATTATTAGTAGAAACCTTATACTAGGTTGTTAAAGGTTTTTGAAATTTAACAAATCTATTTGACATGGTGGGTGCATAGTTTTCTCAACTATGATTCCAAATCATGAACATGGCCCAACACATTAAATAAATTATATTTTTCCATTTTAATTATTTTAAATTATAACCTAAAATTACTTCTTATCCTTTTATATTCAATATTCACAACCCTTGGATCCCCTCCCATTAATTCCTCATATCCCCAAGGTGATTTCCTTTTGTTATTTAGTATTTATTGATGAATGTTTATAGTAAAGTCTTTCTATTAAATTCTTCTTCTATTCCCATCTTGTTATTCTTCCTTTCATAACCTATAAAGGTAAATTACACCTTGGATATTAATTTGTCATGGTTTCAATTTGGATTTTTTGTTTTATAGTTTTCCCATTGGCCTTCTCCACCTATTTGGGTTTCATTATGGAAAATTAGCATATTTCATTGTAAATGGAAATCTATTAAAGGATTATTTTCTAATACATGGATCATTATATATATATATATGATGAGCTAATGTATATAATAAATGTATTATTTTTTAAAATATAACTTTATCGAAAATCTAGTATATTTTTAACTAAAGTAGGTTTTCCATTTAATTTCACTAAATTGTTTGTCAACCTTATTCTCAAAATATAAAAAATGCTGGAAATGAAAGAAAACTATGTGTTTATAGTAATTATATTATTTCTCATTAATGTTCATTCACATACTATGATAGATGTGTTGGTTTCAAAAATATAATATTGGAATAATAATGACATCTGGTCATTAGTTTTTATGAAGATATTTATAACAATTGTGGGCCATTAAACAAGCCCCTTTCAACATGGAATGTGGATAATTTGATAATTAATTGTAAATTATTGTGAAAATTTTTGGGGATTATGTTTATATATATATTATTAATGGTTATGTGGATAACTTATTTCACAAAATTTGGGTGAGGGTGTGTGTTTCATGTGATTTTTCATGATGAATTCATCAGTACACATTTTATATTCCAATAATGATTTAACACATTTATTTTTTATTTATATTATCTTTTAATGAATTTTATCATATTGTATACCACTCATGTTTTTAAATATTTCATGATGACATCTCATTAAAATGTTATTTTCCATGAATTACAGAGATAAATACTTTTAAAACCAATATAAATGTTACATTTTTTGAATGAAATAGAAAAAACACATTCTAATTTTAATTTAAAAACATAATTAAATGTTTTAATTTTTAAAAGGTGTGCATGGTTAATAGAAAGAATATCTATTGGGAATACATTAGTCAGAACTATTACAAATGGTTTTTCTGGATTAGAATGTAAGAAAAAGCAGGTTTTCAGTTTCTTAGTCTGGGATTGATTGTGTTGGAAAGTGGTTATTCCATTTTTGTTCATAGAAATTGGTATATGTAGTTTTTAATTTTATATATATAGTATTATCATAGATATATCATCCCTTTAAACTTAAATTTATCTGAATGAAACATTTAATTTCATTGGATATGTGTTTTGTTTCGTTATTATCATCATTTTTGTGCTAATAATTTTTCTATGATCATTTTTGGTTCACATTATTAGTTCCATATATTATTTATAGGGAATGAAAACTTGTGGTAGGGAATGGTCATAATAGATTCATATGTTGTAATTCTCTTTTATTTTTTATTACTCATCTTAAATCATTCATATGACACTAATTTCATGCCCTAGAAAATTGACATAATCCTGGGGATGATGAAAACCCCATAGTTATGTCGTATTCATGATTTTTGTTTCTTGTTTTGGGGCCACCTTCTATTGGTACAATACTTATCATACGTCAATATATTGACCATACCAAACCCATTTTTTATTAGAAATCTTTCATGGTTTTATAAATAATTTTTATTGACCTAGTGACGCTTCATAAAAAATCATGTTATTAAATACTTGTAAAATTACCCATTTCATTCCTTAAGATCCCAATAATAAATATACATAAAAATAAAACATTAAATAACACAAAATAAACTCTAAAATAAAACTGCCATTTTAATTTTTACCCTCAAAATCGTATTTTGATTTGTTGATGGTATACTAGACTAATAGATTGCATATCTTGAATTCTATCAACTATGAATATTATCACACCAAAAAAATTTCAAAACTATGCGAAATCATAAAATATCTCTCAATATCATTAAATTTTATAAATGTTACAAATGACTAATTTCAAATTATAGAAAAATAATTCCAAGGTCATATCCACTCTTTCCATAATGATATGGTGACAATATGTGACATATAGTTCCAAATCATGGACATGAGAGACACACCATCACAGAAATCATAATTACCAAGATATTATAAACATGGAACACTAAGGAACTAATGTAAACTAACATATCATTTCATTACATCCCCACAAGTACAAAAATAACTTTGTCCCACCAATGTGGAAACCTCAAAACACTCTGTAATCTACAATGAATATAAATTCCTCATATAAACAACAAAAAATTCCTTTTCTCTAATTGACATGGTGAAATTATACTTGATAACATTTTGAATATATCTCATCACCCAATATGTTATTCAATTAATAAAAAACCACCACCTATATAAAAATTAATATAAATGAATTTTTATGTCTCTAATATGAAATAGAAATGAAATAATTCCAATAATATTTGTATATTATTGTTGGATATACATGAAACTCATGAAATATTGTTATCTCACAAGACATCAAAATTAATGACAAATTATATCAAATTTATTTAAATAACTCTATAAGATGCTTAATCTACTAGTTCTTATTATAAACGTAAAACATTTTAAAATTTTAGATTGATTTTGGGCTATAATTATACTCTTTTGTTGATTTGAACATTAGTAACAGATTACCTATTAAAAACAATAAAAATTGACATTGGTTGAATGTTTTTTAGTAGTCATATATTCCATTTTCAAATGTAAAATAAAAACCATAATAAAAACCATTTCCCCATTTCGGTCATATTATTATTACAGTCGTTGAATATGGTATTTCCATAATCCACAAACATTTAAAAAATTTATTTTAGTATTTACTATATTATTATAATGTTCCTTTTAGACTACCTATTTATTTATGGATTGTATGTACTATTAAAGGTGAGGATAATTTTATTCACTTGTGAATCCTCAATTGTGAAAAAATGTTCTCATTCAACATAATCAATTTAAGGACTCCCCTATGAATACCAACATCAATAATTCAATTCCATTTCATTCCAATACATTATATACCTCAATGAATTATTGTATAAAAGTATATTTTTTCAATCCATTCATAATTAACGAGGATCCTTTATTGTATTTCATGATTTACTATTTTTCTAGACTAAATAATTTTATAGTTTATCTCTCCAATAAACCAAATTTTTAATAATTATAGTCTATCAGTTAGGCCCTATTAATTTCATTAGGAAATGAATTTTAGCAAAAGACTCTAACAAATTTTATAATTTAAATAATATTTTTAATATAATTATAGGTGTTTTTTATGAAGCTCGATGATTCAAAAATTAAGAGTAAGCTACTGATAAACTTTATTGATAGAGTTAAATAAAAATGAAGTTCCACAAGAACAAAAATCAAGTTATTCTATGGCTCATAAATCTAAAGAAGGACAAAATAAAATTAGGGGCTTATTTATAGGAATATATGTCCAATAAAAAAGTTAATAATCTTTTAAAACCATTTAATTGTCATGTGTTTATACATTTTTCATATGATTATCCAAAAAAATAAATACAATTTTCTTGATTCAGATAAATAAGAAGACTTAAATAATAGAATTTATAGGAAATAAAACTATGAGTTACAATGAGGGGAAATATAAGAAGTAATCAAAAAATAAAAGAATCGTGATTATCAGGGAAATTGAAGATTCTTCACCCTAAAGTTATGGGAAAGAAGATGGATGAGCTTCTATAAATTAGATTTCATTTATGGTAAATACCAAAATAAATAAAGTCACATATAAAGGTATATAAGGTATAGATATAACTAGGATAGAATGTTATTTTAAATATACTATATAATATAATATTGAGAATAATATAAAGATAAAAAAAGAGAAGAAGTATAATAATGGAAAATAAAGAATATTTGAAAAAATCACTTCCAAATGAGATAAGTTCATATGTAAATAATGTAGCTGATCTACAAAAAGAAATATAATCAATTATAGAATATTAATATGGAACATAATTATTCAACAATTATGAAACATCATTAATTTAGAATAAAAAACATGTGGATGATAAATAAACATGAAATCCTAGTGAATGGTATTAATCGAAAGATTTCTAATGAATATGTAGAAATATCCAAGATATATTTTATGATTCATTCGTCTCAAAGTGTTTTGAAAAATATAAAATAATATTACACAAATTATTTTCAGAATAAGGGTGAATATCTTAAAGCTTCTCAGAAGAAGAATTTATAGAAAAGAATTTTTTACAGACCTAAGGAATCTGAAGTTTCATTTGTTACATATGACAATGCTGGCTTGAGAGGCCATAATAAATCTATATGGACAAAAATTTTAAATTGAAAAATATGTTTCAAAAAATAATATTGGTAAAAGTTACGGTGAAATTTTCTTATTATGTATAACTTCCAACAATATCTAAAAGGACAACAATAATATTCATTATTGAAAAATTATTATCAGTCGAGAAGATCAATTTCTAGAGGTTATTTCTATTTTGGTAGAGTGTTCATACATTAATATTACTCATGATATTATGAAATATCACTACCATTTTTTATTAATGAATAAAGTAAGATCATTTCAAAAAAATACGAGATCATATTTTTCAAAAAAAAAATATTGTGACTGAGACATCATCTAAATTTTCAAGACATAACAAATATGAAAGAATTATAGTGGTTAGAAAAATGAATGGAATGGAAGATTTTAATTTTTTAAAAATTCATAGTTATCTCACCATGTTAAATTTAACAATATTTAAATATTAATATAATACAATTGGTGATGAAAGAAATAGTCACCCATGTATTAAGTAAAAAATTAAAAGAATCTAAGAACATCAATAATGAATGTATAGTTATCATCTATAACAAACAGTCTAATGATTCAAAAATAGTGAAATATCACATACAAAATGAGGAAATATTAAATCATGTGGTGAAAATTTAAAAGTTTAAATTTTACAACAAATCAATAACATATTATGGAATGAAAACAATTAAGTTTGAATGAGGTGAAAAATTGTGCATCAAAAAATATATTGTATAAAAATTCATCCAGACCAAGTAAAAAGCATGAAGACATCATGTCATGAAAAAAACATTACATTTAATTCTATGATGAAATTAAATTCTATGTCAAAATTGTAAACGAGTTAGGAATGATCAATCACAATATCTATGGAATCATAAAAGAAGAATAAGTCTACATTGAGATGAATCACTTAGTCTAATTTTAGGTTATATAAAACTTATAGGTCCCTACTAATTAACTTATATATGAATAATTTTGTATTAATATGTATTTAATTGACAGATATAGATATATCCCTTTAGCGGGAGCATTGATACGATATATATGATAAATCATCACCACCTAGTGAATGTGGAACTTTAAAATATTAGAAGATCATTATTCCAATAACACAATAATTCCTTATTAATAATTTTTTTTAATTTTACTAATTAAGGTGGAGTGATGACAAGATAAACAACGGGGGTAATTTATTTTTCAATTGATATTTATAATGATTTTATTGAAGTATGTGAATGACATGGAAATACAATGATAGATCTGATTATTTATAACCCCTTTTAGTGAATTCAGTATTTCTAATCATGATTTCCCATTCGTGGAATTTTATGTCTAGATTGGTCAATATTGGTTGTAACTCACATGTTTTCTACACTGGTTGATCCCATATAGACATATAGTTTATAAAATAAGAGTTATTTTCTAATAGAACCATGTGAGATCATCCTCTCTCAAAATTGTTCAATAAAATAATCCAAAATGTGAGGGAAAATGGGTTTCAAGAATAATGATGATATTAGAGTACTACAATTACACTTTCTGTATTAAATTTCAGTTTGGGGATAAATTTTACACCACATATTGACTTGAATTGTATGTAATGATATAGATACCAAAATCAAAAGTTCTATATCATTGAGAATAGGTTGATTTTTTTTAATTAAATCTATATGTTCTTTTTGGATGATGTACGGATGCTTAAGGAATGGTTATATATTCATATAATGGAATTTTTTGTCATTCTTATACAATTTTACTTTAAATATTTGATGATTTTAGAACTGATCACAACTTCCAAATACTTGTGTCATGGATGAAGCATTTTTTGATATAATAATATAATGATGAATTCCATGTCAAATAAAATTAATTTCAAGATAAAGATTTTATGTATACCATGTGAGTTTTGTTTACATTTTATATTAAGAATATGTATAGCTTCCTTATAATGAAATTTGAGATATTATTTTCATATATATTATATACTTGGAATTATTCAAGTATTTGTTTTCGACTTATATAAAAAATATTTGTTAAAAACCAGCCGCTAAGGACTATCCCTCAACCAAATTTATGGATACCAAAGGGTCAACTGCCATGGAAGATCCTTCTAAAGGAGATTTAATTTCATCTAAGGATTGTGTATGCCATGTATAGGCCAACAGATTCCTACTCATGTATAAGGATCAAGGGTAGGATGCATTGAGACAACTAGTGTGTTAATGGGCATGTGCATGTGATTTGTGTCCTGTGAGGCATGATTGGATAGTGTGATGGGTTATTATCTCCATATCTTGTATTAACAAAAATCAAACCACAAATTATTAAGGAACTATGGCCTTGAAATTTAGAATGTTTGATACAGGACAATCACACCTTCATTATTATTCCTCTTCAATTAAAAATATGGGTAGAATTTTGGACCTCCAATTAGATTAAAATAATACAGTCATTGAATCATGAGCTATGTCTATTTGATTAAGGATTTCTTCTTTATCCTATCAATGAGGTGTCTACCCACATGAAGAGACATCATTGTCATCATAAATCATCATCTAAATGGAATGATACATTATCCATCATACTAAGAACAAGAATGTAACTAATGTCTTGAATACATGTGATGATTAGGAATTCATCGAATTAATCTATCAAAAGATAATATGACATTTCATGTGCTTTTGTATTGAATGAATTCCATTAATTTAAAGCATAAAATGTACATATTTGGATTACATGAGGAAATTTAGTGATCACATGATATCATATCCTAAAAAATATTATACCGATACATCACATAAATATTCTATATTGTAAATATATTTTCAAATGAAATATTATGTACTATAATATGGTTAATAAGAGAAATTATAATATGAATCCACCGTGTGAGAAACATACAATCAAAATGGGTGTCACATTATCAATTAAGTGATCATTCAATGAAATCATTTGAATCACATGATCTATTAAGGGTTTCGTGAGGCTTGAATAAGTTGACAGTTTCATCCTTAACGATTTCATGTGATATTCTTGAGTTTTAAAGAGTTCTTGAAAGAAAATAAAAATTGGAGGTTAGGTGGTGAAAAGCATCAAATATAAATATTGTATTATAGGAGTTAAGAGATTCTTCCCGTTAATAAATCAATAGAATCTCTTGAAACATATTCACATGAATGATTCAGTCAGATGAAGGAATAAAAATCATGTATGATTCTATCATGTGAAAGAGGATCTCACAAATCACTAAGATTATAAGAAGGATAATAATTTTTTCAACCTATTCATGGAAAGAATAACTTGTGAATATAGTTTTTCATCCTGACATATAGTGAATTAATCAAAGGAACCAGAGAAGGAATATATGACAAATAAGTATCTTGTGATGGAGGAACCCACTGGCCACCTGTATCATGCGAAGGGATGAGGGTTTCATAAGTACTCTCTTGAAAATTCCAGACATTGATGAGATGAAGACAACTAAGTGATCTGTATGTGGCTTATGCAAAAAATGTGAGACATATTATGTGAATCGTAGTTATTCAGGTGACGGAGGCATAAGATAAATATAGATGAAACAAAGGAATGGCATGCCCCTTGTTTAAAAATATTGAATTACTTCAACAACATGAATAAAATTACAAATAAATAAGACAAAGGTTGTCTGAGTAATTTTGAGATTAAATAATTGATAATTTATATCAAAATGAGAATGATAAAAAGCCATGAAAATGTGAATTCATCACGAATTGTCACCTAGGTTCATAAAAAGATCTTTAGAATTAAATAATATAATAGAATAAGATTTAGAAATATTAATCTTCTATAAAATGTTCTTGATGTTGTTATGTACACATCTTGTTCAAATTAATTGAGGTCTGAACATCAACAGACCGAAGGAAGAATGTCACAAGCGTAGTTTCACTAAGGTAAGATATAATTAATAGGTGATAAGAATTTATTGAGAAAGATAGATAATTTCTACCAGTTGTTATTAAATATACTTGAATAGGTATAAGAGTTGGTTAGTTTCAAAAATATTGTGTAGGAATATCAATATATCATCCTATATTTGATTAATACTTGAAGAATGGAGGAAGCATATCAATTGAATATAAGAGCAGGCGATGTTTATAATTTAATTCATATTCATAATTATCTAGTTCATCTTATAGATTAGTATACAATAGATTCTAGTAACATTTTAGGATTCAGTATAAATAAAATCTTATTTGGATTCTGGATTGATATAGTGTGACTCTATATCAACCATTGTAGTTAATAATAATTTTTTAGTGATTAATGTATGTTAGGGAGAATGTATAGCATGTAAAGAAGTATGTATTTACACCAAACCATGTATATCCTTGTGTTTTATGACTTTTATTTAAATCATTATTCTATATAAGGATGCTAGATACATGAACATTTGATCATGGTTTTATCTATCCATAGTGAATTAATATAAGATATTCAATTTTTTAAATGATAAATGGATCTAGGATTCATCCTATCCCCTATCATCTTTCTTACACTGGTTTAGTAAATTAAATAAATATAAATTTCCCAATAAAATTAAATGGTTGAATAAATATTTTTAAATAATAAATAATTTTTTAATAATTTTTTTTTTATTTATTAAAATTATTTTTCCTTAAAAAATGTTTTTTATTTATTTTTTCAGAGAATATTAAAATTTATTTTTAAATATTTTTAAATATTTATTTGATAAAATGAAAAAAATTTATGAGATTATAATGTAAAAATTCACTAAGATATTCTAGTTGTTATCTTTTGGAAAATATTTATTTTTCAATGAGTACCCAAAAAATGTAAATTTTTGTTAAAATGACATTTTTATTAAAGAAATTGAGTAGTTAAAAACTCACACAATGTTTTGAATATGATTGAATGTAATGTAATTATTCATTATTTATATTTATTCAACATTATATCCATTGAATTATCATATATTATATTTTGTTATATGATTGTTTTTTATTTATAAATAGTATATTTTAGTGAAACAGTTTTACATTCATAATGTTTCTCTTTTTAATTAATTTAAACAACTTATAATGAGGAATTAAATAAATTAAATTTATATATTATATAAGAATATGTATTAATTTTTTTTAAAAAAATATTATTATAAGTCATAATTTTATTGTAAAATTATATGTTTCATGAAAAATACACTTCTTAAAACCCCACTTTTTCATCATGATGTTAGGTTTAATTTAAATTTAAATATATTCACATATATTAATTGAATTTGTTAAAATTTATTCCATGTTTTTGAAAATAAAATGTTATATTATCTAATAAATTTAGCATATTTTTCTAACATAATGAATAATGAAATAAGTAAAAATTAATTACTATGCTTATGTTTAAGGCATGTTTACAAGGGGTTTAACTAAAAAGGTAAAGGTCCAAAATAACAAAAACCTGGTACAAATACTTTTTTAGATATCAATATATATTTTCCATATTCATGTGTAATTCTGAATAATTTCATATTTTGGAGCCTTGTGTCACATAAAAAACATGGGTGTACCTATTTATTTTAATAATTTACAAGTGTTTCACTCACCACGTTTATAAAAGGCCATCACATATCATCTACATTTAACATAAAAAAAGTAATTTTTCATGGCCAAGACCTAACCAAATGTATTATTTAATGAAATCCCACACACAAAAACCTTATTTTCATCATAAATCCATCCTAATAAGTCATATGATTCTTACTTTAGTAGGATTCCCAATGGAGAGGTATCGTGCCTAATAGTGAATCTTTATTTTATTTGTTCACACTTATCCTTTAAATATTATTAAATATTTTATATATTATAATACCAGAATATCCCATATAAATTTTTTATTATGTAAATAGAATATAATAAATCCACCTCATCATCCATCAAATGGGATACAAAATCCTCATTCATTTGTACAGTGGATTATCCCCTCATGAACCGATTTAATTAATTTTCATTCATTGCCTCTCACAACTTGTTATAATAATCGGTTAAAAATTTATATATATATATATATATATATTATATTTTTAGGGTAAATATACCTATATATAAATTATATCATATAGACCTTATTACATTCCATTTTGTGGGGGATATAATAACATCACATTTGTGTACGACGGACTACTGCTTCACAAAGTGATTTAATTCCTTACTAACTAAAACTTTACATTAAAGATGATAATTGTAAATTAAAAAAAATATTTGATATAAATTTCATCATATGTTTATTCTTGTAATATATATCATTATGAAAAAATTATATATAATTTAATTTCTTATACTGAAAAATGATAACGTCATGCGTGTTCTTTTGGACCACTATCTCCATGAAGTAGTTTGATTCTAATTTCATCAACACAACACAAGAATGATATATATACATATATATATATATATATAATTATATTTATTACATTAAGATATTTTTAAATAAAAAATAATACAATCCTTATTCTTATAATGATCATTGAAAAATAAAAATGTTACTGACGTGTACTTACAACAATTTGTCACCGTGATCATATCATAGTGAATTTTTCATAGAAATTTTTTAATATTGGTTTTAAAAGTATAACTGACGAATAAAATTAATAATTATATAATTATTATAATTAAGAATATTCTTTATTCAATTAACATTGTGACCATGATAAACACACTGAATGAATTTTGAAATAATGAACTGAACGTCCTCAAAACACCCAATATAGACAAAACTGGATAGGTATTTGAATGTGACCTAAAAAAGAAATAAAAAAATGTTTATGTATAAATTATAAAACCTGAAAATTAATATTAATAAATCAGTTAATAGATTTAATATTATTATACATGAATTAAAGGAAAAATAAATACTATCAAGATTTAAGGTAAGGGTTTTTAATCGTTCTTTTACTTCTATGAAACATATGACATATTCACCACTTATTTATATTGTTTGGATTATATATGTCCCATTTTTTATGTCATATAATAACATAAACATACATAATGTTGTTTTATAATTCAATTAGTATAATTTCATCCATGTTATTTTACATGAAGGTTACCAAGTAGTAAATAATCGTACAGCTCAATTTCTATTCATTATGTTATATTACTTCTTCATTGTATTTTATATTCTATGACTATGTCTATGATTAATATTTAATATAAAATTATTTATTTCCACTTTTTTATGTTCATGTACATTTCATACTCATAATCTATTCATTTATTAATTAAAAAATTCAAATGTAATGTTTTTTAAGGGTTATTCTTCTCAAATTATCTTTTTTAGAAATATGATAATGATATGATTTTATATTAGTTTTTGATTTTTTTTATATTTCCATTTGAAATTTCATGTCATTAAAATACATATGTACAAGAAATTTTAAATATCATTTGATTTTATTTATTCATGGGGATTACGATTAAAGAGTTACCCAAGTGGACAAGGATTTATGGTACAATCTCTTTTCTTTTGGGATAAATTATGTTCAAAGTTATTTTCTTGGAAATGATGTGGTATTATTTTCTAAAAACACATATAATTTACTATCCGATAGTTTTTAATTTGTATTAAATGTTTGATTTTAATTTCGTCAGTTATTTATGGATGTAATATCATGAAATTAATTTATAAGTGATAATGATTGTGTATCTTCTTTTATATCAGTTATCTTTCTCTTCCATATACAGGTTTTAGGAAATTTTTCTTGACATAATATTTGATAAAAATATATAATTTATAAATGAAAAGTTAAATTACCTTTTACCTTATTTTTTTAATTTTAAAAAGAATATTTGTTAATATTTACGCAGTGGGTCACTTTTGACATCACATTGAGAATTATTTTAAAAAGAATGTTAATTTTTAAAATTTATAAAATGAAGGAACTTTCACACCATGAAGTCCATTAATTTCTTTGAGGGTTTAATTATATGTTTCAATTTTTTTTCATTTATAGGCATTATGAGAATATTTTGTGAATTTTTATTTTTTAAGAGTTATTTTCCAAATGAAAAGATTATTTCAATCAATAAAATTAATGATCATTTAATGGTATTTCAATTCATTAATGTCAACAATCCTTGTTGTTATTTTTGTACGAGTGGGGATATTTTGTAATGATAAAATATTCTTTCTTTCTTTGGAAGGATTAATTTTATTTCAAGGGTAATGTTTTTAAAAACACATCTTTTCTAGGGTTAAATCATGTTACAATTATATTTATTTGGAACCCATTTCTTTTCAATGAGTTAATCATGTTTCGTGGATACTTTTATAGAACCCATTTCATTTACATAGTTCAATCACGTTTTGAAGAGATTGTTATGAAATCCATTTCTTTTCCATGGGATAAACATGATTCAAATGGATTTTTAAGAAACTCATTTACTTATCACTTGGTTAGAATGATTCAAATATAATTAAAAGGATCGACCTTCACTTACATAGTTTATTCATGTTATAACTAGATTAATTTTTTTAATTATTCTTAAAATAAAATAAAATAATTATGAACATATATATGGTTATTTTAAATTATTATATCATTAGTGTTCCTAGATTTATCTTGGTTATATTGTTATTTATTATAAGACGGGTGTTCCTCATCATCACTGAGTCTTCCTATTATTACTTATATGATGGGTGCACCAAAATAGTGTTGAGTGATCATGATATAGGTTATTTGATGGTTATAACTATATAGTGTTCTAATTAATTAGATAAGGATTATTTTATATAAAGAAATATAATATAAATTTTTTTTATGGTTATTCCAGTCATAGGTGTTCTGTGATGATTCTGTTCCAACATACCAACACATTGAATTTGTGTTTTTCATGGATTTATAATGATTCCTTTGATGAATATTCATATAAAATAGTGATTTATTATTGATTCTTATGAATAATTTTTTAAACCTTACACCATTTTCCATGATTGATTATCGTAGTATCGATGGGTATGAGGTCATTTATGATTTCCTCTTATAGTCTGATAATTCCATTATATCCTTATCCACTTTTTATTCTCATTGATTACAATCAACTATTAATTATTATTTTTACCTTTACTGGTAATTCGAGCTCATCTTTCTTATTCTTCATTGTCAATTTGTTATCAGGAAGGATGTCTAATGAATTTTATTTAGTAGTATATCATATGGATGATTATGATTACATAATGTTAAAGACATGGGTTTTGTTTAAGAATTTTTTTTTCTAATTATCTATAAATATAAAGCAAAATGTTTCTTGATAATTTAGGTGATATCAATTTTCATTTCGATATTTTATGTTATAGATGTCGAAAATTTGTTCACCATCATTGGTATCAAAGTTGAAAATGCAATTTTTATGATTTCAGCGCTAGAACTGGGAGTGTCCGTTTGGTGTTGTTAGAGTTGGTGTTGGATGACTGTTAAAAAATATTTTAGATTACGATATTTTCATAAAAGGTTGTATTATGATATTTGGATACAATTATTGTTATATGATAATATGTCTAATCATAACTTCAAACACTTAGACACTCCATTATTTTTTTTTTCATATCTTAATGTGATTCATGTGACATTAAGTCTTGTCTTAATAGGTTGAAACACTTGTCAACCATTATTTTAAATTGAATTATTCCTTTAAATTTAGTAGGAAAATGTTATAAGGCATCAATATCCTTTTTCTTTTATATTATTTTTAATATTATGATAATTATGGGAACACATGATTTATCAAATAGTTGACTACCATATTAAAAAGTGATTTGGTGACTAAGTGGTTAATGATTCATCAAAAAAAATATTGTTTGTATTTTAAGATGAAAGTTATGATATTACAACTGAGGTTGAAACAATATTTAATGTTGTGGTTATTATGGTTATTTGGGTTATAATGTCATTTCTATATGTAAATATGTAATGTTAACAATGGTAGTTATTGTTTAATTTTAGAGATTAATGTATTATTTCATCATATTAAGGTTTAATCATTTTGAAAATAATATTAAATTGTTCAAACAATTTAGTTTTTATTTATTCATAAAGGTCGATGGAATAGATTCTCCGTCTTGTTTATGTCTATTTGGTCCACTAAAATTTGATTTTATATCCTTGGGACTGAAAAATTAACTTATAATACTGATTGTTTGGAGAAAAAGTTGATATTATGGTGGAAATTGATTAATGGAATGAATATAAACTTCTAATGTAAGTATATTTCCTTTTTTATTTATTCTAGAGGTTATGTAATTTATTAAACCCTATGAAAAAATATTGAAACAAAACTTTTCCTTATTACAATGATTTGTGATAATATTAATGATTGTTTTCACACCTCATTGGTCTATGGTTTTGTGGTGGTTTACCTTCTCTTGATCATTAAATTTCATATGTTCAATAATATTTTTAACTCTATACCCTTAGTCATATGTTATTCCATTATTACAAGTCTAAATCTCAAATACCCTACTATGTTCAGCTATTTCAAAAGGTGGAACATGTTACTCTAGATGACCATCATTATCTTTATCACCCTTATCAAGAGAATATTTTATTAACCATTTTTAAGACATGGGTTACCCAAAAACTTATTTTCAAGTTTCCACCATTTATTTTCCAAGATGAAATTTTAATAACAAATAAGAAAACTTATAAAATAGAAGTGGGAGGATTTAACACTCTTTTATTTTAAATGAAGGGTATTATCTTTTATAGTGTTTTCAATTTGCAACAGTGAGATTAAATAACCAAAAAATATATTACCATTGTAATGTATCCTTCATTTTTGTGGGTATTAATAGTGTGAATTACATTACTAAATCTAATTATATATATTTCCTTCAGGATATAAATTATTGATCTATTGTTATTAAATAATAAATCATCCTTCATTAATATAATTTTATTCTTCAAAAATGATATTTATTGATTTTATGAGAAAATATTTTAAATGATTTTTATTTATTTTGTTAAATTTATTTATTAAAATTACATTTTTTTATAAAAAAATTCTAATCAAAATTTACATACTGTAAAATATTGGGATTTGTTTTGCAAAAAAACATTTTTCTGTGAATTTTTAAAAATATTGATTTATGTGATTTTTTTTATTTTAATTAATTAAGTAAATAAAAAGTTATATTATATTTTTAATATTATTTTAAAAAATATAAGTATTATTATTTTATATTTAATACACAAAATTAATTTTGAATCAACATTATATTTGATTTAATTATAAGTTAATTTCGAGGCTTAAAAACAAGCTTTTTCTAAAATATGTTTTAAAGTGAATAATTTTTATCATTATTAATTAATTTAAATACCCATAATTTGGAATTATTTTAATGAAAATAAATATATTATATCAATAATGATTAATTTATATTAATAAAATATTAATTACTAGCCATACAGTTAATATAAAATAATATTTTTTGAATAATTACACTTCATGAAAACCACCTTTTCAACAAATATGGGTTTAATTTTAAATTAATATTTTCCACTTATATGAATTTAATTTTGTAAAATTTATTCAATATTTTTATCATAGTATATTATTTTATCAAATAATGTAAACAATATTCTCTACTATAATGAATAGTGAAAACAATAAAAACTTATTTCCATGGTTATGAAGTAAATTCGTTTAGCAGTGGTAAAACTAAGAAATTAGGTTTAAAATGTGGGTACAGATTTCTGTTTTTACAAATTACATCTTTGGAACTCACATCAATAATAAAATTCCACCCACTATCTTGTCCTCTTTACACCTTCAAATCCATTTTTATCGGCCAATTACTTAAAAAATGTATTACTTACTTCCTTCGTAGCATCCTATATCTAAGATTTTGATCATAAATACAACCTAATAAGGATGTTGGTTGTAAAAAGGAGGATTCTTGAAGAATATGTATCGTGATTAACTCAGCATCTATATTTTATTTTTCCTCCACATAATAAAAATATTATTTTATTTTCCTTTTATAATAATAATATTGTATACCATATACTAATAAGGTATTATTTTAATGGAATAACCTTAATCCTTATCCTCTTCTAGGAAATGGGATATGAAATCATCATTCATGTGTATTGTGGACGACATCCTCACGATCTGATGTCATTAGTTTTCATCACTTACGTTTCAATTATTATTATAATCAAAGATATTGACCATATATATGATATTTGTATCATTTTTATACCAGTGGAAATATTATATAACATTTACCTTGATACATTATATATCTTTAGGGATACCTAATGTAACTTGTTTCTATAGTGAAAAATCACCTCATGAAGCTATCTGATTCATTTTTAATTAACCATGTGTATAGAATATAATAAGGAAAATGTTAATGAGATTATGTTATATAAATTAAATCATAAGTTTATTCGTGAAATATTTTTAATTATGAAATTTTAATATGTAATTTTCATTTTCACACTAAAATATGATAACATATTTCATGTACATATACACTACAACCTAGATGAAGTGATGTGATTCATTTTTAATCACTAGTTCACAATAATGGTATATATAAGTATATTTATAGAAATAACATGGTATTTAAAATATTTTTTTATTCTATCAAGTTAATATAAAAAATTTCTTATATCCAAAATGATAATTGTAAATTTGAAACGTTTCTGATGCGTACGTATGATCTACCCTCTATACTATCATAACATAGTTCATTATTCATAACAATTATTCATGATAGGTTTAGAAATCATAGATTTATAATAAATATGAAATTATATCATTATTATTATTTATGATATTTTGAAATAATTATCAAATTGACCACATTCAACACACTGAAGTTGTTTTGATGCCATGAACCATATTCACTCCAAACACCTGATGTGATCTTAACTTATTAAGCATTTTAATATGGAATTTAAAACAAATAAGATTAATTGTTTAATTATATTTTGTAAAACCTGAAAAAACTTTATTTTAAATTTAATGAATTAATTTAAACTTATTATATATGTTTTAAATGAAATATAAGTAATTTCATGACTCAAGGTACGGTTTTCTCACCTCTTTTATTTCAATGAGTTAAATTCTAAATTTACCACTTATTTAATTTTTGTGGTTTATATTCTACACCTTTTACCTATAATATGACGAATATATCAAAAATAATTGTCTTTTATGGTTCAATTTTAATTTTATAATCCAAGGGATTTGAGTTAAAAGTTACAAAGTGGTAAATAATTTCATAGCTCAATTTATTTTCATTTGGTTATGTTACTTCTAAATTATATCTAATATTACATTATTATTTCTATAATGAATTTTTATTATATTATTTTTAACTACAATTTGTTTTATATATACTCACATTTGATTCACATAATCAATTGATAGATTAATTCTCAAAATGAATGGTTTGAAATTTATAAGGGTTGGTCCCCTCAAACTCTCATTCATACAAGAATAAATTTATGGTTTGTACGTATATTCATTTTTGAGGTGTATATAATTCCCAAGGACATGATATATTACAAAATTCATTTTTATCATGATATTAAATATATAATTTTAAGATATTCTTTTATTGGTCTAGTACATCAGAAGAGGAAATACCTCTTATATGTTGGAAAAATGGTCTAACAAGAAGTAGGAATTATATCCTTCATTAATGTGAAGGAGATGCCTAATTTAAATGACTTTTTATTGGGTTTCCCATTTTTATTTCTTCTGAAATATGTGGATGGATTGGACCAATTAATTTATTTTGAGGTATCAATTCCATTCACAATCATTCAAGTGATGTTTAATTTTTTTATCTCTAACAATAACTATTAATAAATATGACATCTCAATCTGAGTACAGACCTACATTTGAAAGGCATCTGATCCATTGGTATTTCACACTCGACGTCACTTAGGAACTCACAACGGTTGATAGTATGGGATGTCGATCTCATCACACAATTTTTTGGGGTTATTTATAAAACTAGGACTCTCATATTGATTTAGGATGTCTTATTGAATCTATTCCTAATCATGATATCAAATCAAATAAAACAAAAAAGGATAATAGGATAAATTATTTTATTTGAAAAGTGGAATAAATGAGTGCATCCATCTATATATATTTTTGGTTCTTCATCTATTCCCAATTAATGGCTAGAATATTATATTTTGAAGTTGTATAAAAATGCACTTTAAGTTGTTGTATCATGTAATTAGGAAATTAATATATAAAATATGGGAGAAAGAAGTAATGAGGATTCCAACATATCCTATGAACATCATTGATCTAAACCATGATTTTCTAAAACCCGTGTAGTTTAATGTAATATGGAAAGTTTATATATGAGATAACATAGACACCACATGATGATATCTTTCCTTAAGGAGGCATTCAAGATATCCTAGTAATGGCATGGATCCGATTCATCACAAATCATTCATGCACTTTTGTATTTTCCAATTGTAGGTTCCCTTGTACGAGGGTAGTATTGTCATACTATTAATCAAGGCTTACATAATGTGATTTCTCTGGCTGGTGTAGATTTATGATACAAATGATACGATCATTGAAACTCATCAATCACTCACAATCTATGATATACACGAGTAACAAGGTATATCAAGTAATCAGTCTCACTATATACAAATGGTGGACTTATATCCTAGGAATTACCATTTGGACATTAATATGATGCTCAAACCACAGAAAAAAACTTATATATCCTATATATGGAAGGAATCTCTATTATCATAGTTTAGTTGATCAGGGCTTACACACTATGTTTTACCTCATACATCAATTATAAAATGATATCACCTATTGGAACATCATCATTACATGGCCTGATTGTCTATCGGACCTGTCTAAGGATATTTAGACATTTCCTCACTGTAAAGTGTGTATTTCTATAGGCAATAACATGATCAATTTGACTATTCCTTGGGAAATTGACTAACTTGAAAGATATTTTAGTAGACCATCACATCTTAGATGATGAAATATTCATTGGGTTCCATATTATATGGCTCTCTGATCCAATTTAAGTGATGATGTTTGTGATGACATGTCAACATGATGGAATATGATCTTGATGAGTTACTATAGTGTAATTTTGAGACCTAGATAACACAGTTAGAGGGCGTCACAAGATCTGGTCAGTAATCTCGGAGGGTATCGTGAGACCAAGATAACAAACATGGGTGTTTCCAAATTACATGGGAGACTTGTCGACAGTAAATCAAATGATCTAGATGGATTACCTAGAGGGATCAATGATACACAATTGTAATGCTTGGAAGGCATAATTTGACATTCAATAACATGTAAAATGGACATCACATTGTTGAAATATGTCAAGGGAGTGTCACATGACTGGAGAGACAAGTCTAGATTATGTCTCATGATCTATGTATGACATGTGAGTTCATGAGGATTCAAATTTATGAATTCAAATATCTCTCCCATATTTTTGTATTTATACTAAATTTTACGTGAAAATGTGAATAAGGTTTCTTAATGATATATTATTTTTGGTTTCCTATGAACCAATCGATAGGTGTGTCCACCTTGACATAATCTATTTGATACACTAGAGTCATTCATGTGGTCTATAACTGATCATGTGATGTTCCTATGAATGTTGTGTGATTACTTAGATCATTACCCATATTTTTACCTGGATGAAGTCATTGAGATCATGTGATTGGCCACTCCTCGAATTCCTCTACTATTTAACAGTGTTTGGTCGATCAAGGGATTCCATATAGGTTTTTTATGCTTAGTTGGATGGATTTATAGGCCTCTCTAACATAATTATACATCATTTTATATGGAATTTATATCACGAATTTGTTCTAGATTAAGTGGAGGGTTGTGGTGTAATGCCCTTCATAAGATCCTATCAAAGGTCATCCAGGGTTTGTCGAATGATATTCAGTTACCCCAAGAGTGTCTGGTTAGTTCCATGTTTATTGGTTCATGTCTGATTGATGTAATTTATCTTAACCATGTGGACATGTAAAGAATATTTCACAAGGTTTGGAAAACATGTATTATGGTTTTCACAGGATCAAGATGCATGTTGAGAAGATTACACATGATCTGAGATACCTTATCTAGGGTTACCCATGAGAAAAAGGGGAATTTTCTAGGATCACTCGCATGACTGGGTTTTCATTTCAATTTGGTTTTCATGGTATTGTGATGAAATGTCAAGAAGGCTTCCATAGGATCAATTTTCATTGAACAAGGTGCATAAACCTTTTTATATGATGATCAAAGTATCGCCACTCCACTATAATAATATGTATTTTAACATTTAATTTCATTTTTTATTTTAAAATTGTTAGGGATATCGTGATTTTTTATTAGTTTTATTGACGAAAATATTTCTCCCATCAGTGATTCCTCATGTGACCAATAACAGCTCATCTTGTAATGTACATGCAATTGAGTAGACTAACCCCTTAATTTTGGATAGAACTAAAGTCATTCCATTTTTCTCTTGCATGATAACATGGTCATGTCCATAGGGCCTCCACGGAGTATTGAGTACCACATTGGTGCCTATCAAAAACATGTGTGAGGAAAAGAGGCTACAATATATTTCATATTTTCACATAATTTACAAGGATTTTAGGATTTTTTGTGAAACAACTATCAATAGAAATGTTTTGTGACCTAGATGAGGTCATCTTTTAGCGGTATCTTGATTGTGGAGTTTTTTCTACTCCTTTATAATAACTTAGAGGTTTTACGATGAGTTTCCATGTGATATGTGTTGGGTCATGTTCTACACATGACACATTTTCATGACCTTCTAATGGTCATGTAAGTGTTTATCCTTTGGTGGTTTTCATGATCTATTATTCTTGGACACCTTTTCATTATTTTTTTTGGAGAAAATAATAACCATACATCATGAATTCATTACCCTATTTTTTTCAAATTACCATTTGGAGGGAATAAACAAATTCCCCCATAATGTGTTAAATTATTGGGAGAAAATGGCTTGGTTTTGGGGAATGGAAACGTATATATGAGTGTTTTGGTAGTCTCCAATCAGTGTCTACTGTGAAATTTGGTCATCTTTGTGACCTTTGGTATTATATATAAATGAATATAAATCGGGAAATGGACGTTGGATTATTTAAGACATTATGGGTACCTAATCATCAAAAACATCACCAACATCCATTTTGAACCATTGTTTAAGTGAATTAGCAAGGTAATACCAACTAGGCTAATAGATTGGGTGGTGAGGGACTTAATAGTTCATAATGACCCTTTCTCTATAAAAAGATATGGGACATTTCCCAAGGGTAACATGATTGATACGAGTAAACCTAGACTTTTAGATTCATCCTATATGATGTCTCTTCATGAGGGGATACATTCCATAGTCATGGATGGTTTATCATCTCTGAACGATTAGTACATTTTTACTTTATCGATCAATTTTTTTTGTTTAGACATGATTTCTTCCACCTATTCTCATTCATTCTAGAAAATCATATGATTGAGGCTTGAATTTTATTGATTATTTTTAAAAGGGAGGAAAAGTAGGGAAAAATAGACATCCCTCCACTCGACGAAAATATTGGTTTGTCCTAAATTATGGTGAAATTTCTGTCTGCTCATAAGTAAATAGATATCTATCCAAATGGGTAAGATATTATACCAAATTTCCACACAATCTCAAGGAAAATCATATCCCTAGAATGAAATTGGTTTCAAAATGACTATCACCCCCAAAAGAAAATCATAAGGAAGTGAGGAATATACCATTACCCTCATTTCTAATAGAAGCACAGACCAATGCGGCCAAAATTTGTGTCATTCTAGTTCGTGAAGTTGAATAAACATTATTATTTACTATAAAATATTAACAGATGATGAATTGGAGAACACTGAACTAACATGATGATTTCTGGGGATGAAGTTTCTAGGAATAATTACCTTTATAATTTTTTTCCCCCAATTACACCTCAAAGGCAATATATTCAAAGACATACCTACAATGTTCATGTATTTCCTCCAAGACCATGATGAGATGTTAGAAACATTTAATGGTATAGTATATTGTTCCCCTTTTGGTCACTAAATTTTTATTCGTGTCATGTAAAATATTTCCTTGGACGAGAAAGTGGTAAATCTAGTCTTAGTGCGGTTTATAAATTGTTATGGTTTTTTTATTCCTTTTTGATGTCCTTTTGGTTTTTTCACATGGTTGGAAGCTATGGAATATCATTCACTCATATCATCCCCCATATATTATCTAATGGGTAGGGCAATTGGAGTAGTATTTAGTAATGATTGGGGAACTGATGAAGAGAGATCGCCAGTTAAATGACCCATATGAGGGAAGCAATTTCCATTTCTAGGGAATCACATGGTACATCAACACCTTCTTGGGATCCTTCCTCATATATAGAATCATTTATTCTTTCTAGAGACACTAACCCATAGGGGAAATGTAAAAATAATCACTTTGAATTATCAGATACATCTCCGCCAGATTCCTCAAGTAAGTGTATCATTTCACTATCACTTTTATAAACTACTCCAACAAAAAATCTTGATTTATCAAAAATATGAAGGTCCCTGCTGTACCTACATTGAGGAGAATATATCCAATAATAATAATAAATATGAGCATTTTTTCACTTTTGAATATTCTTCTCTATTAGGCTTGGACTGTTTGGGAGAAGTGTTGGCTGATGTGTTAGCCCGATTGAGAATTATACCTCCAAAAGCTATTCTAGTGGTAAATCTGCATAATATAGCATAGGTGACACACTTTTCAATACACATATATGGGTATCTATTTTTATATTGAGTTGTAATTAATGTAGGTGAATTTTAGATAAGGATAATACATCTTCGACAACAATAATTATCGTTTTATTAATGTCATGTTTCCTTATATATCATTTTTTCGGGAACCCCTCAATGGTGGAAAGAAAATAATTACATGTTATAGCACATCAGAAGTTGCATAAAGTCATTATTTACAATAGGGTGTTTATAGTAGAAGGTGATTGGGAAATAGACACTACTAGTTATGTAATAGAAAAATTTATGTTTCTAACATCACCTATATCTATTGAATACATAGTGATTTTATGTCATTTATTCTTTAGATGATATACTTAGGTTCCTACTATTTTAGTTTCTTCTTCCAAGATAATAGAGATTCAATTCCCCAATTCCTTGGGGATTCTTCAATATGATTCTACCAATGTAGAGGTTGGATCCCTACCAACATCATTGATAAAATTGATCATGTCTTCCACAAATTACATCATTATCCCAGAATATTTCCTTTTTTGAGAGTGTGCTTAGGTCAAGGTCCTATATATTTGTGATGATACCAGTCAACGTAGTTACATTTATGGAGTGAGTTCTTGAATTTCATTTTAGTGACCCAATTATAGGGGTTGACATATCATCTAGTTTACCTTGGATTCATGTTTACCTCCCATGGTTATAAGGTATTTGGCAATACCAACCATCTTGATAAGGTGAAATATGTAATCTCTTTAAGGTTTAAAATATGTTCATTTAACTAAGGGAAACAACATATGATCCATCCACTTCTATTATGAAATGTTTAGACAAGGCTTTAAGCTATTCTTCCTTGTGTATTAAAGAGGCGATAGATCAACTGGACTTGGAGAGTAACTAAATGATTGAAATTGAATCTCACCATTTTAAATTTTTTTGTCTTCAAGTACTGTTATCCCAGTTTCCAAAAAGTAGTTCAAATATTAGAGATGATTTTACTAGAGCATGAGGGACTATTTGATACAACAAAAAAAGATAATACTTGAAACTGTTACAAAATTGAAGGGATTTTTGTGGATCATAGAGGCAGAAATAGAATAGATAAATCATTTACACAAATCAATTACCACACTGAAAAAGATATTTGTAAGGATCAAGGAATACTTCGATCGCATGATGTGATGGGAATTTAATTTCACAACATTTACCTTCATTGAGTATTCATATAATAGACATAGATATATTGAGATTCCTCATTTTTTATACCATCAGTGAATAGATATATTTATCCTTATATACCAAAAAGCATTTTTCTTTTTTCCATGATATGCATATAGTAATTTTGATCTTATTTTTGGTAAATAATTAATGATTCACATCCTTTATATGGTCACTAATAAACATAATTCATAGATTTATTTATTAAAATAATAATTTATTTCCCTTAAGAAATTCTCAGGAACTGCCACCAATATGGGATCCCTTATTGGCATATCTTCTCTAGTTATCCTGAGATTACATGATTCTTGAATGGATGGTTTGGGTAGAATCTATTTCCCAGAGGGAGAGTTATATACCATTGGATGATGTAAGTGAACTAATAGAGAATTGCATGATTTTTTATAAGTCCATGTGATTTAATATAAAAAAATTTAGGTTTTTTAATTTATATTACCCAATAATTACCCAATATTCACATAGGGTAAGGCATTGAATATATGTAATTGGAATTTTCCCATTAATCCCTTAACAAGTTTTCATCCTTGTTTGTTCTGTGACTTCTCAATTCTTGTTGACTCAATCATTATTATATTTTATTAAAAATTATTCTATCTTAGACTATCTATTGTGATTAATTATTTAATTTTATCTTTGACCATATATTTCTTTAGTTTATTGCCTTTTAGCTCATACCTCTTATTTCAATAGGTTCGGGTCTTATGGATCAAACATTTTGGTTTTGTATATTAAGGCCATTTAGCTAAAACATTTTGTTTTTGTAATTTATGGTTTTTAGATTAGGCCTTCTTGTGAATTAGTTTTATTTATTTTAGATCATACCATATATTGATTTTATTTAGGGAATTATAGCTCAGAACATCTATGAATGTATTTTAGGGTCTTCTAGGTCAAAACATTGATCTTTGTAGTTTACGGTCTTTTTTCTCTGACCTTCCGTTGGTGTAGTTTTGGTTATTTTTTCAAGTACATTCATTTACTGTAATTTATCTTCATTTGTTGTGAGACATATATCAATGTAGTTTATGTAAATTTATCTTTTACCCTCAATTATTGTATCTTAGGATCTTATATCTCGAATATGGTTAATGAATATGATATTTGGGGAAGACAGGATAAGGAAGTCCTAATACACCCTAAGGTTGTAAGATAAACCATGGTGTGTCTAGGGATCATGACTGTTGAAAATACTTTTCTATAATGAGTATATTTATTCAGTTAGTTAGTCAAATAACTTATGCATCAGTATCATTTTCTAATAGATATGTCTAAACATCAAATGGCCAGAGAAGATTTATGCGGGCATTAATGGTTGAGGAGGAAATAATATGGAATTTGAGTCCACTTGGATTGTTGGACCATAATTTTCATAATTCGTAACATGTAATATTGAGTTAATTAAAATGGAATGGGATAGACATAATGGTAATAACCCATAACAAATTGAGGTTTTCGGTTTCACTGTGGTGTTATTAGGGCTGATGAGGATTGCAATTCCTTTCTTATAAAGAGGTAACTCCTCTATTAGGTATGTGAAATCCAATATGTTTCGATTTCATGGTCAAATAGAGGTGTCCCAAATATTTTTGTATGGATACTACATATTTACTATGGCTCTAACACCTATGCGATGAATTTGGATTTGAGTAAAAAGTAATCCATAAAGGGTTCTAGGACCCTTTAGAGGTTGATCTCTTGAGAATATTAATCTTCTTCCCTATAAAAATAGATTCGAGTCATGTGGATTTGGACATAAAATGGCTTAGGAATGTAGTGTGGCATTCATTCCTTGAGGAAGGGTACAATACATAGTGACGTAATGTCAGGGATGTCGAATTTTCATGAATTTTCTAGTTATGGGGATTGTAAGTCAGGGTCTAAAATTCTTCATTAATGGGGATGATATGGGAAAATTATACCAATAATGGACTAGAATATCTAATGTTTTGAGTTTTTCATTGGTGAGTTCACAGTAAAAAAAGACCATAAATTCCTCTTTTCATGGAAATAAATCATTTGGGTGATGACCATAGGCAAGTAAGCATGGGATGTGGGCATAAATTAATAATAAATTAATAGTTCCCTCAATAATGAGTATCTCATTCCCAGGGACATGAAAGAATCACAGTTATCATAGGCACTCAAATAATGAATTGTGATCTATGAAAAATGTAATATTCTAGAAGATGTATATCACCATAATAGTTGTGCCACTACCTTGAGAACACATTTTAGCTGCAAAGAGATTTAAAAAATTATTACACTAACCTTTTTCTAGACTTCATGGCCTAGTGATCACAAATTGGTTTTTACTAGATATATAAGGTTTTTCCAATGATTTTTATTCCTTATTTATTTTCTCTCTAATTTTTCCTAATATTCTGGAGAAGATGATAATAGAGAGCAGACACATTCCTTATTCTGGGACCCCCTTTTTGTGAGTTTTTAACTAGACATATTTTGCATCTCTTTAATTGGTTGTTTAGGGTCTTCTGATGTAGACTGTTATAGGGAAATATTTTAATGTCGAAAATATTTGATCATAGTGTAATGAAATTACTATTGGGGAATAGATGGGTCTAATATGAAGTTAATGTTAAATACGATCGTAATTATGATACCTAGGTTCTAATGTAATCCCATATACTTATTTGTGAGAGATGAATATTTTTTAAAGAATGGATTGATATTCACAGTTCATTTGTAATGATATTAGAATATCTTGTTAGAAATAAAATAGAACACCCTCAGTTGTTGGGTTCTACCATGGTGATGTCAAGCACAAAAAAATGGAAAGGAATTTATATAAGACTAAGATATATCTGGTTGGTAGTTTTGAGAAATTATGCATCTATATCTTGGTCAATAATAGAGATCTATTTTATTTTATTAGGTCCATGAAAGGTTTTTGACAACCTGGGGTACTCAAATCATGATATTAGATTTATGGGAATATGGGAATAAAATATTATTGAAGAACCACATTCTCTAGGTGACTGAGGTCATGATTTTTTGGCCCATTGACAAGGGATGATTATAGGAGATGATATTCACCTTTTAACATTGGGTAGTATAAATTATTTTTTATATTTGTACTCCAATTCACCCAATAAATTTCATTTCATTTTAGCATCATGATATAATTACATTCCTTCCATTGATGTTTAATATCATGTGGCAAGGATGAGGGAACTCATGTGGAAAGTTCTGCAAGATTTTCTTTGGGGTTACATTGCACTTATCGGGTGAATTTAGATGTAAGGGGTGTCATTTATCAATGAATAGAATTAATGGCGGTTATTAGATTTTGTATCCCATCATGGATAGATATATCATGTGTGCATGCCATCCATACAATGATATGACTCAAGGTAAGTGAAATTGAGATTTTATGGCTGATGCCCTTTTTCAAAAGTGTTATATGTTTATTTTTTCATGTAGTTCAATGTCATTAGAATAGACCATTTATTTCATAGTTATAGACAATATGATGTTAGGGTTGAATTACTATCATTTCATATGTTTTGGCTGGATGACGGATTTTATATCTTGGTTACGCCACATATCAACTGATTTCTGAAATAAATCCATATATAGTTCTTTTTTGAAAATTACCTACACATGTTTCACTCATATGAAAAGATAGGGGGAATATTTTTCTTACTAAATATGGAACTAATAAATAGAGATATGATAATAACTAAATATAATATGATGGTAATAATCAATCCACACATAGTTATTTAATGTGAATCACTCAATGAAAGTGTTGTTCGTACAAATAGGGGTGCACAATTCTTATAGATTAGTGTATCTAGTACCAAGATTGGAGATCAGAGTGTCATTATGTAAATTATTATGACAATAATAAATACACACATAAAAATTGAATGATACTATCTCTATGTAGTTATAACTCATGTGGAGAGTGTGGTATTGATCTCATAGATTGTTCAAGCTGGGCATAGGATTAGAGATCTAGGTGTAACTCTGTTTCCTATAATGATATGAATCATTCCACATTTAGTTCTAGGGAAGGGTGTCACAATATATCTTGTAATGGTAGGAATCAAGTCACACATTGTTTTTTAATTATAAACTCCCTACGAACATATGACCCATATATAGAGTAGTGAATTTTTCTTATTGATTGTTATAACTAGGCCTATGATTGAAGATATGGTTGTTAGTAAATATAGTATGATGGTAGAAATAAATCCATACATTATTATAGAATATAAGTGTGGTGGTAAACAAACACAAAGGATAATGTACATCTCAGGTGAGTCCCATGTTAATGGTCAGTTTCATTTCAAACAAGATACATTACCCAAGCTGTTGAAAATCATGAAACAAGGTCTAATGTTGTCCCTTTTAGAGTCTCTCATCTATGAACATAGTAACCATTTCGTGCACTAATATACTTTGATTTTTTGGAAAACCATTAAAATCATTCCAATGCTCCTCTGATCTTTCCTCAATGTGATAAGCAGGAAATAGAAAATGTTCATCTCACTATGTAGAGGAAACTAAAGAGAGGAAATTGACATTATATATCATTTTTTTGAGGGATGATAACATAGAATCAAGTAATCCCAAAAAATCTCATTGAAATGATAATAGATGAATACATTGTTCTTGAATCTTGTGTAGTTTAATTTCATGTAGTGTAATACCCCAAGATTTTATAGTGTGTTAATTCTTCAAAATAATTCAATAACATTCACTACAAAGCACACCAAGTTCAAGCGCACCATGACTTACCAAACAAGCCATTCAGAAGAGGATATGAATAGTATTGAATAATTTTTGAACATTATATAATCCCTATAATTTTAGAATCCATATTATGAGTTTCTTAGACATAATGTAAGCATAAATTCATTTTTTTAAAATAAAAGAAGTATTTTTCAAAAATGCACTTTTACCAACATTTAATAGTGAACTCTTTTTAAATCCAATATTTTAAACTTCTATATATTCAATTTGACTAAATAAATATATTTTTTAGAATGGGGACATAAAAAAATCACAATTTAACAACCCAAGTTCCACGGTACGTTTCTCTTTGAATAATACAGTAGCGTGTGTTGTACGCAACTTCGAATTCTAACACACACCACAACCAATCAAAGTAGAAATTATGTATAGTAATAAATTTTTTTTAAGATTTTATAAATTTTATCTCCCAAAATGGACTTTATTTCTGGATTCGGAATACCAAATTTATCTTAGGGTGAAATTTTGGTACTTTCGGTTAACTTTTATATTTTTATGAATATTGAAAATTACTAAATTTTAATTAAAAGAAACTTTTTTAATCAAAATAATTAGTAGTGATAAATTCTGAATTTGAGTGGTTTTAAAGTATATAAAAAATAAATTTTTACCATTTAATACAATGTTGATCATTGGACATAATTTCAAAATTAAACCAGACACAAACAAGTATCAATATTTTAATAGTTATTATATCTTAAAAACACGCTTTTTGTTTTGACAGCGGGAATTGATTTTAAATTAATTTCTACCACTTATGTATTTTGAATATGAAAAAATGGATTCCATATTTGGAATCAGGATGTCCAAATTGTGTAAATAGGTATCTTTTATTTTTAGACTTTTTGAATAATTACTTCGGTAAATATTTTATTTACCATGGTTAAAGGGTAAATCCAGTAAATAAGGGTTATAAAATAATATTATAATAATACAAAATTACCCTAAATCGTGTCCTAACCTTATTGGTAGATACATTTCCGACTAGGGGAATATTTTGGACGATTTTGGGACACCATGGAGCCACTTGTAGGTGACAGGGACACTTTATTTTAATTTTGTTAAAATAAATACAAAAATGACATAAGCATATATCTTTTAGAAAAACAATTTTTACGTAGGGTTATTTATGTTGTATGTTCAACTATAAATATTCATTAGAAAGATAAAAATAATTCCTACATAATTGAATTTTATTTATAATTTTTAGACATTAAATAATTTAATTTATTTATGACACAATAGTGATGAAATAATTATCTAATTAATGGAAAATTAGAATAATTGATATTATAAATACCCAAATAAATGTAATTTTCGACTTTTTATAAATACCAATAATTATAGAGGTTAATATGAAATTTTATAATTGATTTAATTATCTGTTTTTGAATTAATAATTTTGTTATGATTTTTACGAAAATCAATTATTGAATAGTGTCAAAAGTGACATAAAACAGTTTCAAAAACAAATATTATATTATTAATTGATATTAAATTCCTAAAAATCTAATGATTGTCCAAGAGACTTATATAATGATAGGTGTATCATTAATGGACCACTTGGGTTTCTCTTGGATGTATATAGTATGCTTATTAACCATATTATATAAAAATATAAAGGGACATTGTAAAAGTAAAACTAATTAACTAAGAGTTAATACTTGCCGATAAGGTTAATATAGTAACACAAAATTGTCTAAATACTATTGGTTGAGTGGTTTTTGACCTATCCCAACATTAACCTTTTAATAATCCACATTGGAGCCATTATAATCCGAATATTAATTTATTATAAATTAATACTTTATGTTTTTCGTAAAGAGCCCCTCCTCCCCCTTATAAAAGGACACCACTTCTAACCAATTTCTCACATCTTTAAAGTCTTTTGTCTAGTCCAAAATATACCCAATTAATCTCCCAACATCCCTCTACTACTTTTATAGGCCTCACCTTAGGAATAAGGTACTTCAAGTGTCCTTTTTGGTTCAAACAAAAGGGAGTTACCCAAATTAATGGTAATGATTTCTCTTAGATTCTTTTCATTTATTTTACTTCTACAACCCCTAAACACTTATTATAATTTTATTTTGTAACACAGTCATTATTATAAATATACTAGGATATTTTATTAGAATTATTACAAATACACTTACACACACATCCATCTAATGGGTGATGAACATAATGTTTCTGTGGATGGCAACCAAACGCCTCACGAAATGATGATTGTTCAATTATCTCCTACCGCCTCTCATGGTGGCCATTATGATGGAAATATAATTAAATATGATATTATTTATATTTATTTTATATATAAGCTTCTGAAATTCCATTTTATATCATACCATTATTCGTTTCATGTTGTATATATATACGATAATTTCATTTGAGAAAGTGCGGACTACAGCCCCCTCAAAGTGATATGACTCGTTTATACCATACATGGAACATATAAAGGATGGTGTTAATTAACATAAGTAACACATATAAGATATTATATTATACTGGAATAATAATATACATATGTATTATTTGTTTTTGATTCCTTTAAAAATGAAAAATGACCTAGAAGTAGCGTTCGTGCGTACGTACGGACTACTGTCTCCACGAACGTGATTAGATTCATTCCCCATCGTATCCATTCAAGTATAAGTCTCATTTTATGGTTAAAAATAATTTTTAAGGACTTGTTATCATTATGGATATGTATAAGATACAACCTATCCATAACAAACAAGGCTCATGTAACAAAACATATAAAATAAAACGAGTAAGTTAACACCCGAAACGACGATAATACAAAGATATTATTAACAATGAAATGTTAACAGATCATATATGATATCATATTAATGTATATTATTATTTTATAATTTAATAACAATCACTTAACCATTATACATGAGATTAACCTACCCTCGACAAAGGTAAAGTACAAGGTAAGGGGTTTTCATCTCACTCCTTATTCCTGTGCGATTCCTCCCATATTGACACTATTACCTTTTGTGTGGTGTATGTACTAACCATAATTGTATTATTTATGTAATAAACTTTAATTTATGTGTATTTACACATTCATTGTATGATACCTCTTTCATGGGGTGTATGTTTCATATTTTACCAAATTGGTAAGGGTTAATTTCACAATCTCTTTATTATCTGAGGTTGTTTTTACGTAAGTATATACTGGGACATATTTATTATCCATGTCCATGTTATATGAAAGAGTTTCCAAAGGGAATGTTTTAAGGTACTTTTTACTAAAAAATATTTTTAAATGTTTTCAATATTTATTCTTCTAAATATTTCTCATTAATGTCCATGTCTTCAAAATGGGTTTTAAGGATTTATTTATATGGACATGAATGTTTTTATAATGTTAATTCCTTTCAAAAGTTTCAAAGTGGTATGGAACACTTTGATTAAAAAAAGTATTTAAATTACTTCTTTTCCAAATTGTGTGAATTTTAAATGTTTTCATGAAAAAAGAAATATTTCTCTCAAATAGATTTGATTTTATCTATGTTAACATCCTTTGATAAATTTTACACTTGTTGGAAGTTGATTTATTATGATAAAAATCTTCCATATTGTATTTATGGTTTTGTGATAAGTTTGACTATGGATGAGTCATTTTTATGCCATTAATGGATTATGATTAATGTTTTGGAATTTCATATGCTAGTTTTAATACGAATTTTTATGTTATATTTCATCCTATTCTTAAGATGAATGTGTTGGACTAGTATGTTCCAGGTTGGGGACTGGTAAAAGTATGCCCTCCGGGTTGGTGTCTGGTTATTAGAGGCACTCCGGGTTGGTGTCCGGTTATTAGAGGCACTCTGGGTTAGTGTCCGGTTATTAGAGGCACTCTGGGTTGCTGTTTGATTATTAGAGGCACTCCAGGGTGGGTTCCGGTTACAGTTATCCCCTAGGTCGTGGCACGAGGCCTTGAAAAAGAAATTAATGTTCAGCATTATGCATTCCATCATTATGAAAGCAGTTAGTGTTATTTCAAGTGATTATTCAACTAGTATAATGTCCATGTAAATAAGTAAAAGGCATTATTTCATTTTATGTCTTCCATATTATGCTTATGTTCATGTTTAAAAGGCTTTTGTTTTAGTTATACATTGCCTTAAATGTTTATGCTTATTTATGAATGTTTCTGCTGTACTATTGTCCTTACTGAGCATCTGAGCTCACCCCTTTCTATGTTTTATTTTTCACAGGATTCCAAGAAGTGTATTGTGATTGATATGTAGGGTTAAGAAATGGAATATTGGCATTCATAAAAGATTATTTATGTTGTTTTGTATGTTATGAAGTGTTATTGAACATTCATGAATGTAATCTATTTTCCAAGACTGCTATATTGATCGGTCCTTCGGGACTTGATTCCTTATAATCGTGCCAATGTTATGTAATAATTCACTGACTCTGGGTAACTGGGGTCAGGGTGTTACATGTAGATAGAACATAATCCATGTACATCAACATAATTTAGTAAGGACAAGGGTCACCCAACATGGAAGAAAAAGAATATGGCTATTATTCTTAATAACAGGGGTTTTAATATCATAATATATTTTACGATGGCAAGAATCAAGCCACAATTTATTATTGTATGATGAGATTCCTATGTATATCTAACTCGCACACTAGGGAAAAAGAATTTTATTTTTATTTTTCATAGATTTTACACTTATGTTATGAATATTCCATGATATTATGCTTCATGTGTTGTTTCTCATCATTTAGTAATGGAATTTTTAGTATTGTTTAACATTATTTTCCCAGGATTTGTTTAGTAAAGTTTAATTTCGTACGGTCAGGTCATGATTGTGCAATTTAACATCATGAGATCACGATAGGACCGTGCATTTTAACATCATGGGACCAATAAATTAATGTATTTTTTACTGTCATGTGGTTATAATGTTTTACACTTTCTGATATGTAGGAAAATTATTTCTTGAAAAACCTTGTGTTGGTGGGGGCATGACTCGGTCCCCATCTATTGTGGCTATTATGGACCCTCTATTTTCATTGACCTTATGTATGATATATGTCCCATAGCATTTGGGTTCCAACATTATAGGATTATTTCTTTGAATCATTTCAGAACCAAGATCCAATACCAGTAATCATTGGAGGAATTAGTGGCGGATAAATGTTTTGTTGAAGGTTCATGTGATCTAATTATAATTTAAATGATTGTTGTGAAATATATGTACGCTGTTATAATTAATTTTCCTCAACTAATCTAGTCACTTTAATTTTTATCATCATATGAGATATTTCCTAATAATTATATTAAAATATAGGGGAACTAAAAATATATTGGAAATACTGCATTGGTTCTTTACAACAATGAATATGGAATTACATCAATACATGTACACATGGTTGTATGGTAGGTCCATAATTCATGGAGCAGCATGTTTATCTATGAATTCTTCACCTTTTTCACCATATTCTGGTTTATATTATACAATTTACTATTTAACCACTCTATATATCATTTTTCAACTACATTATAGCAGGATGAGTTATTATAATGGATGTTCAACACCATGTAAAATTTCTTCATTTTTTAGAATAGATGTTCATTCGATTATCTATTAATAGTGTTCAAGTGACTCTAAACGTGGGGATGATATGGGACTTTAAGAATTTTGTGATATTATACATCATAATATCCTTTATGGGTATTAACCCATCCAATTTTAAAAGTAAGGTGATAGTTATAAGAATTTACTTAATCTTCATAGTTGTAGATGGGGGTATGGCCCCACCACATCTAGTCTGCATATGAAAAACATCCATGAAGATTTAGCTAATTGTAAAAATTATGGGGGTTTATGGAATATTTTTTTAAGGAAAATAAATACATGAATTTTTCTATTCAATTACACATAGTCTTGTATCATGGTTTTCTATTAGCAACCCGACCACCTAATCTGGTCATAGATCCTGTTCTCGAATTGAGTAGATTTGAAGCATCCTGAATGGGCTTCTTCAATCATAGAAGGAATATATATTTATTCTCTTAACCTAAGGCAGAATCCACTGAAGATAAATTTTAGAATAATTTATGTTCATTTTGACCAAACCTTAGGGTAAATTTCAGTACTCACCATCAAATCTATTCACATTCGGCTTAATCATTCGAGAGGATCAAATTGTGGAGATAAATAATTGTGGGATCCATCCATCTTGGGGTGGATATTTGTTCATTATGATATGACAAGGTTTTAACATGATTAATTTATTCCATGTTGAATAGGATGAGTGAGAAGACCATTCTTTAGTTTATGATATAGAAAATTTCTTCCTCATAATTAGGGTTGATCAAAACTATGGCATCATTGGAAAATTCATTTTCACAAGAATTATTTTCTTAGGGGATAACATTTAATATTGTCTCAAAAGGGAACTCATCCATTACTAAAATGATGTAGCCAATGATTGGGGTTGGTTATTGTTTCTTGATATCATATTCTCCATTGATCTTCTTAATCACTAACTCTGAATCCTCGTTGATGTTTATGTTTTCTATTTGTATCTATAAGGATAGTTCCAAGCCCAAGATGTGTTCTTGGTTTTTAAAATCATTTTTTGTGAAGCCATTATATATTGAGAATTATTTTTGAAAACATAATTTATATAGTGAAAAAATAATATCCTTATGATAACCCAATTGAGATTCAGGTTTTCTAGACTCTTTCTGATAGGACTTCATGAGGTGCAATCAAGATACATCTCCCAGGTTCAATGGGTGTCATGGGAAATTAAAACGACTTTGTCTGAATGTTCAATGTACACTATTGATTTTTCTATATAGGGGTGTTATATAATAAAATATACCATGAAATTCCCTACCATTTTGTTGAAAAAAACTAGAATTTTTATTGTTGTAAAATGACCACCCATCACCCTAAATTCTCAGTCAACAGATGAAAGGAAAATATGTAATTATGTTGATCGAAATGAAATACATATTGGACTTCGTGGTTCTACAAATAATTTGTTATATTTTTCAATGAAAATATAAAAGTGAAGAATTTATTCTCAACATTACAATATTATATCTCAGTATAGATCATTTTATGGATGACGTACTAAAGGTTCTTCTCACAACCCCATTGTTTTTCTGTTATATGAGGTATCCAATTGATCTCACCATTGTTATTAAATATATGATCGGTATCCTTCCTTTCACTGAAATAATAATGACTTGTGTGTGAAGATGATACTACATTAGACTCTATATGGATTACTAAAATTTGACATCTCATCGCTAGAATATTTCCATCTTCATTATATTGGGGAAGGGGATATATTTTCTGGAAAGGTTGGATATCAAATTCCATGAGAAAATGACATGCCCTTAGATCCCACTCAGTTTAATGAGATTCTAAGGGGGTGACATTTCCAGTGTTTCATTTTTATTCATAGATTCAACCACCATTCCATAGTAGAATTCCAAAAAACCATGGAAATTCTATTATTTTACCCCAAAACATTATTTCAGTGGAATCTTCTTCAGAATATGTTGTTGAAACGTTTTGAATACTTCTTGTTGATCTATGAATTGATCCCTTAAGTTTTGATATTTTATAGACATTTCATCATCATTAATATAGTCTAATCCTCCTAATAAGGGCTTAATGATATGATTCATTGAATGTTGACAGGTAGAATCATCATTGTTCAATACAAATGGAATATCTCAGTAGAAAAAGATGCCTTGGGGTGCTCTGAAGGTAGTGCCCTTCACATATTTAGGGGATAACTAATCTGATTGTACCCTACATACCCATCCAATAAAAAGAGGGATTGGAAACCAGTAGTTATGTTCATAAATGCTTATGTGATCAGTAATGGTATATCAACCTTTGGGAAGTGTTAATCAAGGTCACTTAAATCAATTCAGACCCTAATATGTCTATTATTCTTCCTAAAAAAGACTAAGTTGGAACATCCATCTTTCGTATTTCCATTCTCATAAAAATTTGTATTTGATTAATTATTCAATATCCACATCGATATTTTTATCCTACGATGGGTGCTACCTCATAATTGACTTCTTTAATCCTTGATGGCCATAAGATAAGGTGAGATGGTGTGTATCAATATCTGGATTCATCCGGTAATGTTTTTTATAATTCCAATAGAACACATATCAGTTTTGATTTAGAAATGTGATGTAGATATATTTCTCCTCAAGAGACATAGAGGGAGGAATAAAAGTAGGAAGGGGGTCTTCATCTATTCCCAAATTTTTTTTCTTGAGATCATCAATGATGGTAAATAAGACTTCATGAAATGATAAAGGGTTATTCTTGTAATCATCATCTTCTTTTCCCACCTCTGACAATATGGAAACATTTTCATATGAAGTCTAAATTATATGGGAATCAATATCACCGTCAAGATTGGAATGTCCCTAAGAAGAGACATAGTCATCCTCTACTGTTATAGTAATTTAATAGAGAATATAAGTTGGTTTTTTTACACATTCTATAGACACCAAATGGGATTAGACATATAGGATCAGGTCTATTCCCTCGACTAGGTGTATGGGGAGCACATATTCATTTTCAAGCATACAGTAGGGATTTGCTGGGGTGGTCCACATGATGCAGGGTGATGAAAAAAAAATATTTTCTTCCACCATTGGTTGTTTTAATACCCCTTTGTATAAACTGTAATTGGAATATCTTACTTTACAAGTATATAAGGGCGAACTATCACCATGTTATTTAAAAACCATTCCATCGAGGGGAGTTATAAGAGATGATGTAATGATGAGGGTAATGTTATAAGGTTGTGGAACTATGTATATCTATTAAAAACATTGAATGTTGTGTCTTATAGTATAACAAAAAAATATGTGTTATATGTGTTATCCCCAAACAATGCATTGAGCTAATTCTTCCTGATATTCATTTCAACATTATTATCATACCCTTGAATGGTCATCTTTGTGAGAGATAGGTACCCTTCATAATATCTCAAAGGTTGGAGGGATCCAATCGGGATGATAATCATATTAGAACTTTTTTCAATGAGTGGTATTTGAATGTCATCATTATAGAATATAATTCAAAAATATAGTTTTTTTTTTGTATCCCTAGAATACCTCTTCCTGATCATGCTTTATGAATGAGATGGTGACAATACACTCTGATGCAAGGTCTCCTCTGAGTTAACTATGGCTACAAAAAATATTTTTTTTCAAAATACATTGTGATCAGAAGGGATCCCACAAGTTCCTCCCAGAGTTCCTTTCGAACATGTAATTAATAATGTATTGAGAGTATGGTTGTGGGAACCCCCAATTGTTTCAATAATGAAATACTTTTGTTCCATAGGTCAGCATGTCCTGATGTTGGTAAGATCCTTATTATTTGTTCATTGTGATGAATAATTTAAATTAGATGGGCCTAGTGCATGTGTAGAAGTAAAGGTATCATTTACTTCTGATATAACAGGTTGAGTCATCCATCCCTATTGTTTGGGATGATTAGATAATCTCAACCCCACTTGGAAGTTATGTAATGTACCTTATAATGGACAAAAACTAGAGGGTTTCAGAACACCTACTTGTTTCTATTGGGATTTATAGAGTAATTTTATGTGGGTATTATCTGCATATATGTCCTGTTTAGGTGCATTATAGAAATATTGTATCCATCCACGCCTTCTCTATCCCTTGAATCTTAGGATTTATTTCATGTGGCCTCTTATTCCCCGGTCAAGTGTGATAAAATCCTACATGGATGTAGATTCATCATTGGATAAGGGGACTTCTAAGTATATCACATTAATAGAACCGTAGGCGAGTACTTCATAAAATGAGGGTTATGTTGGTGTGGTGGTGACCATGCTTAAAATAATATTGGGATGACGACTTTCGGAGTACGAGCTTGTGTGGGAGTTGAATATAACTCTTCCTACTAGGAATCATATTATTTCTTATGGTCTTGTCCACATTTGGGAGAACGATATGATCACACCTCCTTAGGTGGAGGAATAATTATAGGTATTTGGATCTGTTCTCTATGGGTGGAATGGGATCAGTCAATTATCCTTCATTTCATCTAGTTGTTCACATTATGTCTACACATGGAAGAAACATTTTTCCAAACAACGTCTTCTTCAATCTGGGTATTGGTTATGTAGGTCACCTATGCTATAGATATAGAAAACATCACATGTTAATAATTGTTCATTCATTGGAATACATCTTGGAAAATGAAGCCATCATGGATTTCATGACAGATACTTATATGGAAAGTGAATTACTATATAAAATTAATGAGGTTGACTTCATTAGTATTTTTGGGCTGTGACATATTAGGAATTTTATCATCCATTAATGTAAAAAAATAACAATTTACTTTTTCATTTTAGAAGGAGTATGTTTTATTCATCTATTACACAAATATTGGGAATCCTTTATCTCTTTCGGGTTCTTCTTGAAGGAAATTTTGTCGTTTATGCCACTTGATAAAAGGTGACTAGATATTCGATACCCTATTATTTTTTAATGGTTACTTAACATGTTTTAGAGTTACAATTTCAATATATTTCTTTTATATCCTTTTCACCTATAATGAAAAAATATGTAGATATTTAGCTCGGTTCACTGAATTGTTTATTCTAGATGTTGTTGCATTTATGTGAACTCAGAGGACCCACCTAGATACTTCATTGGGATCAAAGGTGTCTGTAACTCATTCCATATACTTTCATTACAATGTTCTAGAAATGGATCCTATAATATTGTAAAATTTATTGAATAAGTTATGCCAATCCATCTAGCTATAATGTTACAAACAGTCTCATTTTTACATTTCTAGTATTTTTTATTGTAAAATGTTTTTCATTTATCATGGAGGTAAACTCATAAATTATTGGACAAGAAAGGTATTATAATCCTCCAACAGATCATTCGAGAAAGATGTGGTACTAATCAATGGATATAAAATGTATGTTTCTTATAAAAAACATCATCTTGTTCACCTCCTATGGATCTCAAGGGACCATCATCGAACCAAAGTATGATACATATTGAGAGAGATACTATTCAGGGAATATCATATCACTATTTTTGGAGAAGATATGATTTCCAAAATTGGGTCAGGGAAAAGTGTATTCCACGCATTTGAGATATTGCTTATTCTCATGCTGTAAAGGATCATGTCAAAATTCCATGGATTCCATTTAAGTATATAAGAACATGATGGCAATAAAAAATTCTCAAGGTATTACTATTTTAGCCACCTACTATCTATAGGGAGTGGGCATAGAAGGATTAGGTGACCCAGTTTTCATCTCCCATTATATTTAAATCCATGTTAGGACTGGTTAATTATCCTGAAGTGGGAGAGTCTACTATTGTAGTGGAGGGACATCCTGATCATTTTCGATGTCCACATTTATTTAAATGAGCTTTGTGGAACTGAGGATTATTTTATGCTCAAATTCCACTCTTGTAGGTGGATTGAATATTTATAGATGTATGGGAGGGAGGATATTTGTCACTATTTGAATATGATACCCATTGGGAATTTTTCCCCTCAGTATATTTTTATTGAGTTATCTGATATGTTGTATCTCATTATCTTATTTTATTCATTTGTTCCTCCATTAAAAGAATTTCAACTTTTAGACATCCTGGTTTGGATGCATCCACACAATTCCTTTAATCCTTGGTAGTGTTCTGCCGAATATGTTGATACTCAATATTATGAGGTTTGAGGATTTTGATCAACCTAGGCTATTGGTTATGTGTCACCTTAGTGGGTGCATCGAGACCCCCCTCTCAGGTTATATATCTTGTATTACATTGATTTTCATTTTCTTCTTTATCCACATTGTTTATCATGTTAACAATAATAATGTTTACAAATCTACATTGGGAAATGGAAGTTGTACCATTTCTTTCGACGCAATATGATTATTTCTCACTTCCTGTATTAGGATTGTTTCTAGACAATTTGGATATTTTGGTCCATTTTCACTTGTGACCCTAGTATGATATGATTTAATTTATTCCACGATCCTATTATCTTATCCTATGAGTAGTGACTATAATTAATATTTTGTTCATTTCTGTCAAAAAATACCTAAATAGAAGAGGTTTTTCTTCTTATTATTTGAACATATGGGATTTTGATCTTTAGTAACTTACGCCAAACCTATAGAAGAATGGATCCAAGTGTAGTGATGATGGTGATGAAAATACCCCCATCCATAATGGTTGTGGAAAATCATATGAATTGAATTGGTTCTTATTATTTTTTAGGAATCAAGTTTTCTAGTTGCGGATTTCAAGAATCATGGGATGAACATTGAGATTTCAATTAAAACATCCCTGTGAGATGGTGTTGATAGGTAACCACCGCTGATTTCTCTATAAACCTCTTAGTGAACTATGAAACTACTGATATTGACTGAGATATAAATTACCCATGCCTAGTGGGTAGGGTTTTGTTCATAGTTGATTCCATATTTCATCAATCCTCTTAGGAATTAATGATATGCGGAGTGAAGGTGGTGTTCGATATTCCCCTATCCTGGTTGGCTAGGTTCTATCCTAAACAGATTCTATGGTAGCCACTATTGTGGAAAATTTTATGTGTAATAACTATTATTTTTTATAATATGGGTAAAATGTTATCCCTTCACGAGAATCAGTTTCCACGGGATGTTTTTGGGTTAATCACATCATCAACATCCATGTCTAAAATGTGGATATATTCTTTCGAGGGGCCTGGTTGAAAGATCTATAGGATGTCCCCTCCCTCTTTTCATTATATATTTTCACCATTAATGTTGGAGAATTCCATTGTAGTTTTCAACTGGAAGGCATGTTACTCCATCCCCTAATCTCTCTGGAGGATATAACAATACCAGATTTCATACTTGAGGGTCTCTGTAATTCTAGGGGAACTATGTGGTATAAAACATCACACTTCCCCCATCTATGAATACAGATACATGAAATGGATTTTTAGATCAGTTTATAAATAGTTTTGTAGAAATTGGGGAAATAATGTTGTATATTTTCAATTTTATTTTCATGTTTTTGGATCCCAGACAATGTAGATAGTATCCAGACCATGATGATAATAGATTATCTTGAGGTTTTGAATGTTCAACTCCTATAATAGATAAATGATATGTTTATCCTTTAGACTATGATGATTTTACCATGTATTTTGATATTGATAAGGTGTGCACTCATTTTCTAGTTCATCAGTTATGTCATAGTCAGAAATTGAAATTGGACAGAACATAGTCACGATGATTTTTCCATCTATCTCTATCCATATTTAAATTTAATATCCCTCTTCACCATACATTCACACCTCTATTGGGTTGGAGAACACAATTTTCTTTCTAGGACCATATACCTAACTAAGTGGATAATTGTTGGATGTTAATGGGGAAACTATATATGGCTAGACCTATTGTTTCTAGAACCTATCAATATGATGTTGTCCAAGTTTCAATCACCTCACTTTGAATAGGTATTTGAGAGAGGGGTGTATTTCATTTTCCTTGGGAGATATAATCATAGGGAGTCTGACCACAATATATGTCATCTATATATTCCTTTCCATCCATCTTCATTATAAAATGAGGAACAAAATTACAATAATGGTCGAATTCTGATTCAGTTGAAAAGCTAAAAACCCCTTGAGGAATTGAAAATGGGCCAAAAACAACCACAAGGGAACATTCATCAATCATATTAGTGATTTTAAACTCATTCAGTGTCATGGGCAGAATATAATAACCAACCTTTTTGGATTGTGTAGGGATACGTGCATGTTGAATGATGGTTGTCAGATTCTATTGATAATCATCAAGATCTAGAAATGCATGATCCCACTAAAAATAACCAACTAGGATATTTCATATATATTATTTGTCATAAATGTATGATATATTTTATTAATCATAAACAATATGAAAATAGATAATTCATGAAGGCCTATTGTAGTTGAGGACACATGCATCCTCTCTAAAAAAACGTGTAATACTCAAGGGGAAGTGAATGAATATTATAAAAGATTGTACTGGGGATATTCTAACTAAATTAATAGGATATTAAATTTTCCACTAAATTACCTTCATTTATGGTATTTTTCACACATTCTTAGGAAATGAGATTCATAAATATCTGATCAAGGTAATCAAGGGACCTTGGGGATCACACAATCATTGGAGAGAATCATCTATAATCAAGGGTTTAGTTTACATTTCTGTAATGACAATGTATGAGAAAAGTAAAATTTCCATACTAGTGAACGAGGCATGTGCCTCGCCCATAAGAGAGTTTCCTTAACCATAGAATCCACTATAATCTATGATCCTTAAGTTGTTGGACACCGAAACTACCGTATTTCCATTCATGATATCAGAACAATAGGATCCATGATCCTCATCAGGGAATGAGAGTTCATTAATAAGAATATTTTCATGCCTCAATTCATGTTTCATTATTACATGGATATCCTTGATAAAAAAAGGGATATGAGAATGATCCTAAGCCTTATGAATATGTAATTAGACTATCTTGATAGGTATATGAGCATGTCCCATGGCATGTTATTCTCTCACATAGTGAGACCCTTTTGAAATGAGAATATGAACCTAAATTGAATATTATTTCCATTTTGGAATATACTAGTGGGCATTTGGATTGGGATAAGGAATATGAGCCTCCTATGGTTTGGCCTCCTAAGAATGCTCGTGAAATCATTTGTTTATGGATATATGAATTTGAGCCTCAAATCCGTGGTCTATTATAATATTTTTAGTAGATTCACTAATAGGAATATTAGTAATTTCCTAGCCATCTTCCATTCTCACTAGTTGATCCTCCGTTAGAACGAGAGCATGAGCATGATCCTGATCTTTTATAGTATGTCTACTGTCTTTTTTTATAGGAATATGAACCTTTCCCAACGTATGTTCTTATCTCACATGGTGGAAACTGATTCAATGTATTTATATCATACACATCATGGGACTTTGGAATATTTCATTGGTATTTTTCAACATCAATGTTCCCATGTCCCAAGGCATTTTACACTCTAACCTATTGAGCCCCGATTGGAACAAGAATATGAGATTGATTTAGAACCTCATCCTTTACAGTAATATGATGATAATCCTAATATATGGGAAATATAATATAGCAACCCAATACTTTTACATATCAAATTACATGACTTTAATCAAAATTATACATTATAGTAGAAGCCAAGGATCGTAATGTCTTGTGTCATGGAATAATTGGTACATAAATATGAAAATATAGAACGAAATAAAAGAGTTATTTATTTAATATTCAAATTTATTCACCTATATTACATTGTGGTTAAAAATATTCATTGGTTTCCCTAGGGACACATGATCAAAGGGATGATCAAAATAGCCAAGTAATAGAATAACCATAAGAACAAAGCATTATCAAATGGGATAGAAGGCATGACATGATGATATAAAAAGGCATGTAACATATGGAATCATAACATATAAATAGGGAATATTATAAACATGGATTCATAATACTCTTGAAACAACCTAAATAATGACTACATCATGAGTCATGGTTACTTTCAAGACTGTTTCATATGGTAGCACAAGCTGAGGAAAACTGCATAGACCATCACACCTGGTAGCACAAGCTGAGGCTAACCACCAAGACTATCACACATAACATCTCTTGAGACTCAAGATCACCCAATCATTGGATTTCTATCTAGTTGAACACATATTAAATTTTTTTGAATTTTTTTCCATATAAAAAATAAAACATAATCAATCTTACATTAACATCAGCATTACCCATGGAAAGAAATGGGTACCACAATCATGTCATAAAGCATAAAAAATGGTCGTATCATAAAAGTTTATAGGAATGATAAAAACTAAAATATACACGAACATACATAAGTGGAAATAATAATGTATCATGGTAATTTATGTCAATTAATAGTGACAACATGTATGAAATGTATTTAACAAATTATAGCATCCAAACATTTTTGTGCAGTTTCAGGGAAAATACTATTCATCCTTTAAAATAGAAAAGGGAAAATCCTTTTTATAAAACATAAAATTAACCAAAAAGTATTTCATAACAAAAAAACTGATTTTATAAATACAATTTTGGCTGAAAACAGAAGATAGAGTTCACTTCAAATCGAGTAATAATTCAGGAAGATCCCTCAAAATAGGTTTCCTTATCATGATTTATTGAGGTGGGGAATGACTTAAAAACATGTATATCCCCAAAATAAAAGGATTAAAGGGTATCGATAAATGATTTTGGTTAATGTAAAAATCAATTTTAATATTCACATAAAAATATAAGAACACTTTCTTTTCATCAATGGAAGATAAGGAAACCTGAAAGAAGAAAAGAGGTTCGGGTAGAAACTCTTCTCGATTTTCGGCATGGTATCTGATGTACTTTATAGGGATTAATGAGAGAGAAAAGGTTTAGTAATCAGTTATACCACATGAGGGTAGTATGGGGGAGCTACGAACGCATACCACAATATTTGGGATTATACATAAAAGTGCATAACGTAGAGGACATTTTTGAATAAAAGTGAAATAGATAAGATCCATCACCTCAAGTATGTTGGAGTTCTTCACTTGATCTTCACGACATGAATAATACAATTATTCTTCTTAAATAATAATTCCATAACCTATTTTAAATGTAAATGAATTATTATATAATTTTTGTGTACACTCATCACTTTTTTAATGGGTTAAGTGGTTCAATTTCATGGTCCTGGTCCGTTTGTTTTCTTGGTTTTTATGACCGGTTTACATATTTTTATAAATGGAGAATCATGTAAAATTGGGATGGTTTTTGATAATTGGATTTAAATTTTATTATTGAAATTTATAATTATACATGGTTTTATATATAATTTGGTTACTTGGAGAGAAGTTGAATCATTATATAAAACCTTATTGATAAAAGTTTGGGTTTATTGGCGGTTTTTGATCACCACAAACTCATTTTGCATTATTATTGAATATCATATGTAAAAAAATATTATTGAATATTAAATATGAACTATTACATAATAATCTTGTTCAACCATAGAAATGTTTTTATGACTGTAATTGAATATGGTAAAAGAAATTGAAAACCCATCGTCCTTGAATGTGAAAAATTAACACATCTCATATGGTGTTCTTTCTACTAATACCAAGGAAGAGTAAATGAGATAGGATGATAAATTATTCAATTATCATAGAAATATTCAATTACATGTAATGTACTAGAGATTTCATAACATTTGAATGGGGAGAGGTAAGTATTGAAAGGAAAACAAATGAACTTGAAATGAATGTAAAATTGAAAAGGGAAATTTACCTCTTAAATAAATATTCCTTGAGAGCCTCTTAATTGGAGAGAATTTGTTCTTTTGAATATAATAAGGGTTGTAGGACGTTTCCAAGGAGCCTGACGAGGGATTTGGGCAGAATATAGTCAAGGAAATAGGATTCAGAGGAGTGAAGAGAAGAGGTATAGAGGGGTGGTATTTATAGTGGAGGAGAGGAGGGGTTTCATAATATTTAATTACTTTGTCTTTTAATTTCCATCAAGACCATAAATATTTATGATTCCATAAAATAAAACATTAATATTTGAATTTTAATTTGTACTAATTTCCATTTACATCATCCATGACTCAAGCATGATGCAGAAATTAAATTAATTAGCAGTTATCATAAATTATAATATTTTACTGTTCATCAAAAAATTCAATTATATTAGAAAAAACCCAAAATATCACCCTAACCATTTTTTGACACGTGGAATCCAAAAATGAAATACATTTTCAGAAAATAATTTCCTATATATAATTAATTTAATTTTTAATTAAAATCATAATTTTCATGAAAAATACATATTATAAAACTATAGCGGATTTTATACTGACTTCAAACATTACATAAGGACTTCTAAAATTATCTTAAAACTAGAAGACATTAAATTATTAATTTATGAGAACCCTTTGGGAAAATACATTTTCATTTAATTAATTAATTGATTTTAATTCATTATTTTTTACTTATAGAAACATGAAATGTTTTATTATGGTCAGATTATCACAAAAAAATGCCTAAATTTATTTTATACATTCACGGGTGAGGTTACTATTTTTTTGGATGATTAAGTATTTATAAGGGTAATATAACTGTTCATATAGGTAGATTACTATTGATAAGTATGGGTTATTCCCCCCTTATGAAAATTCACCCTTGAAATTTTGTTTTACATTCTAAGCCATAAATAGATGTAGGTAGTTTTCCTTCATTACCACAACCAGTTTCCATGTTTCCTCTTTGTGTATATGGTTTCTCCATAGTATTTTGACCACACGAGTTGTATTTATATGTCCAAATTTATTACTAATATCCATGTTCCTCCATAATTACTCCTTGTAAGAAAGATCATTCTCCAAATGTACCACCTCTCAAGAGAGTATATGTGAAGTGTCTGGTATGTACTGAATTAAGAGAGATAAATGAAAGAAATTGTTTACATTGGACATGGTAGGTGGAAATGATATTTTATAGGACATAGTCTTTCCATGATCAATAATCAAGAAGGGGAAGATGTACCAAAGACTTAGCTTTCCTTTCTTCCCCATCCTCATGACCTTCTTCCATTGATATATGCTTGGAAATACCATTTCGAAAACATTGAACTCAAGGTCTCATCTATGATTGCCTATATAACTCTTTTGTCGATTTTAGGCTACCTTGATGTGGTTTTGAATGGTTTTTACCTTTTCCACCATTTCTTCAACCATTTTAGTTTGTATAATTATAGGCCCGCTGACATCATCCCCACACATAGTTGTTCTGCACCTTTTCCCATACAGGGCTTCATATGGTGTACTTCAGATGGTTGAGTGGAAACAATTGTTGTTGGAGAATTCAACCAATGGAAGATTTTGTTCTATCCCCCTTTTAAGTCCATATAACTTAATCTCAAAATATCTTCTGGTGTTGGAATATTTCACATATATTGGCCAACGGATTGAGTATTGTAGGCCATACTAAATTTCAATTAAGTTCCTAGTGCATATTGGAGACTTCTCTATAACTTCAAGGTGAATATCAGATCTCGATCAGATATAATAAATTGTATTACTCCATGCAGCCTTACCACCTCTTTTATATAGATATATGAATTTTGATCTAATGTTGAGTCCTATAGAAATGTGATAAATTGATGTGTCTTGGTATGACTATCCACAATTACCCATATGTCATTGTTTCCTCTGGATGTCCTTGGAAGTACAGTAACAAAGTCCATGGTGTTTTTCTCCCACCTCTATGTTGGTATCGGTAGTCATTGAATCATCCCCTGATATTTATGTCTTTCATTATTCAATTTTTGACATACTATGAACATTGATGTATTTACAACAATATCCTTCTTCATATAGTTCCACTAAATGTTCTATTAGATATCTCAATACATCTTTGTTCCCCCTGGGTGAATAGACAAGGTTGAGCTATGTGTGTCACTAAGAAGCTCTTTCTTTATGTCTATATAATATGTTGCACCTAATCTAGACCCAAATCATACAACTCCTTCCATATGAATCATGATCTAAGAGAATTTCCCATTTTTAATGTCTTTCACCCTTTTCTTAATTTCATCATCTTTTCATTGAGAATCCGTTATTTTCACCATCATGAATGATTGATGAGTCATTTGAGAAAAATATTAATGATGTTTTTCCCTTTTTTATTCCCGTGTCCATCCTCTAAAAAACTTATAAGATTTTATCCTTTTCAATTCACATTATTAATAATAATGCAAGATCCGTTATACATAGAGCATTGTCCACTATAATATCTTTACCAAGATGGGAGTGGATTGAGTAGTCATAATCCATGATGAGCTCTATCCATATTCGCTAGCACAAATTAAGATCATGTTGTGTGAATATATATTTGAGACTCTTGTGATCAGTATATATCTCACACTTCTCCCCATATAGTTAATGCAACCATATTTGTTACGCAATGATCATAGCTGCCATCTCCAGATCATGTGTGGGATAGTTTTTCTCATTCATTTTCAGTTACCATGAGTCATAGGCGACCACATAATAATTTTTCATCATAAAAAATCCTAATGACATCATTTAAGAATCATTTTAAACCACAAAGAGATGTTAACATTTTCGGAGTGTGAGTTCTAGAACAGTGATTAACCTCCTTTCCAAATCCTTAATGAAGTCTTCACATTATTATGTCTAGAGAAACATTACTCCCTTCCATGTCATCTTCTTCACTGGGTTTGAAAATCAGGAAACATTCTTCACAAATCCTCAATAATACCAATCAATATCTAGAAATCTATAGATCTACATTACAGATGGTGGACAAGGATCTCTTCAACTGCCATTGTCTTCGTAGGGTCCACTTATATCCCTTTACTAGTGATAACATCACCCAAGAATGATACATACTCCCTATAGAACTCGCATTTATTTTACTTTGCATTCAAAATCTCTCTTATCAATGTCATTATCAGATTATTCAAATGCTCTTCATGTTCCACCTTTCTCCTGGAGTATATCAAAATATCAACGATAAAGAACACCACAAATTTGGCGTGGTTATAACAACTCTTCTATTTATTACATAGATAAACATGATTCATTACGTAAACAAGAAATTAAAATAACATTGAGAATTGATAGGTCTATTTTATTAATAAATTTGTAACATTACATAAAAACTTCAAACATAAAACCAAACATCGTTATTGAAAACATATTTTACATTTCCACAACATTCCGTCATACTTCACATTTCATAGGAGAACCAGAAGAGATGCATAAGAAAAGGTGAGATATAAAGCCCAGTAAGGGTGTAAAAAAGGCATAACAAGAAGAAAATAGTAAATGTTAGGAAATAATCATATTAATGGAGCAGAAGAGAAACATGAATATAAAGGCCTAATATAGCATGATTATCATAACATGGAAATGTGGAAACAACATTTAACATGATATTAACATGATCCAAGGATCATTTCACATAGAGAATTAGTAAAACATTATTAAACATGAATTGTAATCATTAAAACCTAATTTCACTTGACATATAATGATACTAATCCTTTCCCAATGAATTGAAGCGCTATCAGGGTTCATCATTCTTAATCATTTCGTTGCATGGCTATGTGTTCCACATTGAAAATAAAACATAAAATTATTCAAAATCATAATTTATTCCTTGATGAAGGAATGTGGGATAATTATATGAAACTATATAATCAATATGTAAATGTGTGTAATGTTAAATACCCTTTATTGTGAAATGGGCATGGTATTCACTACACAAAGACTTTGACTTGAAAATCGCGGTGCAATTTCGGCAGCATAACGGCCTGATGTAAGAATTCATAAAATTCATATATGAGAGATAAATTGGTATCTCATTATATGTACATGAAATGGATATTAATGGGGTCATATAGATGCATTTCCCCATATATGTAATGTAATTTAGATGCATAATATAAAATAATTTCTTGAATTTAAATGAGGAGAGAGAAATATCTTACATAATTTCGGTGTGGTAACTGGTGTACATGGGAGGAATGATTGAGAGGTAAATGGGTCTCTCATAATAAAAAAATAAGGAGGGAAGTATAGGGGAGTTGAGATATCAAAACCCATCATTTGTAATTGAAAAAAGTGCATTACAATATATTGAAATTTGGACTAAAATAGAATGGAACAAATCCATTAGTTGGAATTGTGATCAAAAGGGCATTAGAGGGGATTGAGGGAGGATTATAGGAATCATAGGGTGCCTTGATAGGATTATATATAGAGTAAGGCTAAGGTTGGTAAAGATCCAATGGTTTTTAATGATTAGAAATGGGATCATGAGTAGGTATATATTGAAAATGACATAGAATTCTTTATTATTTTTGTTTTAGGAACCACACATTAAACTAATCAAAACCACAAACCAAAGCATTATTGTTTATAGTGTTTTTCTCAATTGTGGAGTTCAAAAAAATTATAAAGAAAATGGCCGAAAATATAAAAATATTATGCTTGATTATGTGGAGGTGAGAAACACTCTCAAAAAAATCATTTTAAAATGTAAAAAAATTTTATAAGACTTGGAGGGATCACTAAAGAAACATATATTTAAACAAACAAAACAAAAATATTATAATTTTAAATATTGAACATATATTTTATGAAAAAAATTATTGTATTTTATTACATCACTATTAGGTCATTATGATGTCATAAAACACATTATATATTAAATCGGTATTTAATTTTTACCCAAAAAATCGACTATCTCATAAAATTATGAAATCGTCACCATTAGATAATTTAGAAATCCTGAATAACAAAATTATATTCATTTCATTTAAATTTTTTTCTAAATATGTTCATTTTCACTTCTAAAATAAAAACTAACATTTATTAAAAATTTAGAGGTATTGAAAAAAACTATTTTTAAACCATTATAATTGTATTCATATGATTTATAGGATCATTTATATTTAATAAAAACAAAATTTAATAATAATAAATTATTAAAATATGATTGAATTTTAAATTCCATTAATTCATCAATATATATTTCTCAATTGAACTTGAATATTACCTAAAATTACTATTTCTTCATTGAATATCACATAAAAATTATTAATGATAAAATTAACATATATTATTTATTGAAAAAATAATTCACATAATCATAGTGCTTGGGTATTATTACAGAACCCCTTATGACACCCACAAAATGCCTAAGGACAAGGTGCGTGATTTTAGAAGACTCTCGAGGAGGCTCAGATAACATCACTCAGGTGGTTATATCTATAAACATCCATTTATCTCATATGTGGTTCTGTTCAAGATTAATGTGTTGATCTTAGCTTGGTACTGGTCAAGATAGAAAACTAGTGATGCTACCTCCTTTCTACGCTCTGAAAAATGGGCTTCATGTGGAGAAAGTCTACTAGAAGAGGCCATCGCTTCCCTTTTATGCGTAAATTGGAATTGATAATGCCTTTTGTTTACACTAATCATGTGATCATTGTTCAGCGAAAGTATTAGAAATGGTAACAATTTCTAACAGTATTTTAAAATCCAAAAAACCTAAAACCATGGATGTTCATATGATTTATATAACCACATGACATAATAATACCTTTAATCAGATCAAGAGAAATTTTCGTTAATAAAATCTTGGGTTCATACAATCTTCCTCCCTTAAGAAAATTTTCCTTCTAAATTTCTTTTTCCCACACTAAAATAGATGAGGTTAACTTAACTTCATCCCTTCTTCTGATTCCCATGTTGCTTCTTCAAACATTTGGTTTCCACACAACACCATAATGAGGGGCACTATTTTATTTCGTAGAAATTTTTATCTATGATCTTAGATCTTCACCATATTCTCTTCATATGAGGGGTCATTCAGAAATGGTACCACCTCTAGATTGAGTACAAGCAATGAGTCATGTATTTACTTCATCAAGAGTGATACATGGAATACATCATGTACATGAGATTGGTTCGATGAGATTGCTAGTTGATAGGACACTCCTCCAATGCGATCAAGGATCTCAAAAGGGTAGATGTACCTTGAACTAATAATTCCCTTTTTACCAAATATCATAACTCTATTCCATAGTGATATTCATAGGAATACCATGTATCCAACATCAAAATCAAGGTCTCATCGATGATTATCATCAAATCTCTTTTTCAACTCTGAGAAGATTTAATGTACTATTGGATGGTCGTAACCTTCTCCGCAATTTCGACGACCACTTTTGGACCTAGTAGTTTTCACTCCCGAACATCATCTCAACATGAAAATGTTCTACACCTCTTCCCATAAAGTTCTTCATAAGAAGAAATTTGTATGCTTGAGTGGAAATTGTTATTGTAAGAGAACTCAACCACGGGAAGATCTAGATCCCATCCTCCATTGAAGTCCATTGATCATGCTCTAAATATTTCCTCAAGTGTGTGGATAGTCCACTCACATTGAAAATCCGTTTGAGGATGATAAGGCGTACTAAAGTTTAGATCATTATTTAGATAATGTTGGACACTCTTCCAGAACATAGAGGTGAATGTTGAATCTCAATCAAATACAATCGATAGTGGACCTCCATGATGCCTCACCACTGAGTTGATGTTTATCTACGCAAGTTGATCTTATGAAAAATCCACATGAATTGAAATGAAGTGTGCATTCTTTATAAGAAGATCCACAAAAAACTAGATATCATTGTTTTCATTGGATTTATTCATTAGTCTAGTGAAAAATTCCATGGTGATGTTCTCTCATTTCCATGTTGGCTTGGGTAATGATTACATCATCCCTTTAGAATACATCCTCTCAGCCTTCACTTTATGACATACTATACCCATTGATGTATACTCAATAATCTCCTTCTTCATATTATCCAACCAATAATTCTATCAAAGATCTCGATACATCTTTGTGTTTCCTGGGTGAATGGAGAAATTCTAAACATATCCATCATCAAAATGTTTTTTGTTTAACACCGGATTTGATGAAACACATAGTCTTGACCCAAATCACACAATTCCTTCTTCATTAACATTTAACTCTAAGGATTTCCATTTTATAATAGTCTACACATTTTTTGTAATTCCCACATCATCCTTCTGATCATCCATTAACATTCCAAAAAGAAACATCTAAGAAATAAATTGTGATAGGATTGATGGTGTTATGTTATTTTTGATTCCCATGTAAATCTTCAACAAATATTAGATCATTGGATCCTTTTCAATTATCATCATTTAATGTGTTTTTGTATCCTTTCTACTTTGAGAATTTACCACCTTGTTCGCATTCCAAGGGTGTTAATGTATTGAGCAGTCAACGTCCCTTATCATCTCTAACCTTCTTCGTTGTCGTATGTTCAACTCATTATGTGTGAATATATACATGAGGATTTTGTGATCTGTGTCTATATCACACTTCTCGTAAAAGAGGTAATGTTGAAAATATTTTAATTCGATGATTACCACAGCCAACACCATATCATGTGTTGGATTTTTTTCTCATAAGAATTCAACTTCCTTAGTATAGTCTACTAATTTGTCATTATGCATCAACGTTCAACCCCGACCCTTCTTCTATGCATCACTAAATACTAAAAAACTTTTGTGGGTAATATGTGAACAACTGTAGTGATAAACCTAATTTTGAACTCCTTTTAGATCTCTTCAAATTCATCACTCCATGAAAAAATGACTCCCTTCCATGTTAGCTTGGTAATATGGTTTTACAAACGGTGTATGTTTCACAAAAACCTAGAATAATATCCAACTAATCTGATGAATATATGGATATTCGTAAATGATGTTTCCCTCTACCATCCATCAATTGTAGCTGACTTTGAGGTATCCAAAGATATATCATTGATTGTGATGATATAACCCATGAATGAGACAACCTTCAACCAGAACTCTCACTTATTGTACATTTCATAGAGCATCTCCTTTCGCAAGGTCTCCAGTATAGTGCTTATATGCCTCTCATGCTCCTCCTTCCTTTTGGAGTATATTAGAATATCATCTATAAATACTACTACAAATTTATCGAGGTAATCTTTAAATACACTATTAGTAAATTACATGTAAATTTCTTGAGCATTATTGAGTCCAAAAGGAATTAATATGAATTCATTGGGCTAGAACATTCTATGAAAAGCAGCCTTGGGTATTTCCTCCTTCTTTACCCATATATGGTAATATCCTAAAGGAAATTCAAATTAGAAGAATATTGTTCCCCTTGTATCTGATTGAAAAATTCATCAATTTGGGGTATAGAATACTTAGTCTTTATCATTATTTTTTTGAGCTTGAGATAATCAATGCAATGGTGCATTGACCCATCCTTCTTCCTGATGAACATGACAGGTGCACCCCATGGTGAAGAACATGGGTGTATAAACCCATTATCCAGATTCCCTTATAGTTGTTTCCTTATCTCATCAAGCTCCAAAATATCCATTATATATAGAGTATTGGATATTGGAAATTCCCCAGGTATAATATCAATTGATAATTCAACATGTCTTATTGGAGTAATACCAGGTAATTCATCAAGAACACTTTGGAAAATTCCCTCACAATAGGCATATCTTCATGTATGGCTGCTTCCATAGTCTCAATTATCTATGAAAGATACACATTCTCATAGGGAAATAATATCCATTCGTAAGATAGTGGTGCTAAAGAAGATTCATCCTCTTCCTTTTACTTATACTAAATCATGGGTTGATTTACTATATTAATAGTGATTTCCATGTCAAGAATTTTTTTTGTCTCTATATAGAGAAAGACAATCCATGCCAAGACTTAAAAAAATCAACTATAGGGAGTATGATGATTTTCTATGGGATGTTAAATCCAAAAATTGTGACAAGGGTGGATTTATATTCATGAAGTGTAATGATTTCCCCAATTGTCATTCTCACCAACATATTTACTTACTTGATTATTGGGGGTTTTAGGATTATTGTACTAAACTATTTGGATATAAAAGAATGCTTAAAAAAATAATTAAAAATGAAATTTCACTATTCTTGAATGAATAACTGGCGTACCTATCACCACTTATTTTTTTAGGGTTCTTTTTTGTGGTAGTTATGAAAAAATATCTCCCTTCCTGCCCTAGAAGTTGTTAGTTGCCTCCAAAAACCCTTGGATTAGAGAACTGGTTTGAAATAGTCCCTTGTTATTTATATTTGAAGCAATGAACAATGCGTTGAGGGTAGAATATAGTGTTCCTCTCCTCTATCGCAGATGTAGGTTTTTCTTGTCGGTAGTTAATAGCTTGGTTCCCTTCTCTTCCACAACTAAATCATTTCCTTGTCCACTTCAAAAATATTATCAGGGTGCTTCTTTCTGCACCATTGGAAAGTGGGGTTCTAGAATTTCATTTCCCCATTGGATTTATCTATCGCACTACCAAAATTATTTTCATCATTACTCTTTTTATCCCAATGATACAATTGAGATTTGCCGATATCCATTTAGACTTTGAGGGAACATCAGAAAACATCCTCGTATATATCAAGGTAACAGATCACTTTGGATTTTTTTAGTCTTTCTTTTAGCACATCAAACAAGCAGTCAACCTTGAATTAAGGGGAAACAACAAAGAGAGATAGTTATTATATAAGCCATGTGATGTTTTCCTCATATGATCTGATGGATTTGTCGTCTTTCTACACAATGGAAAGGATGTCCCTTTACATTTTATGTGGGAGGGTGTGCCAAAAATATTTATCGAAAAACAAAATTCTGGAAATTCATCCATTCTAATGCATAAATATTTTCCTAGGGATTTGTATTTTTGATCAATGTCTTCCATTGATCTGCTTCACCCTCCTTACGATAACCATCCAGAAGAACCTTCTCTTGTTCAGAACAATGATGGATGGAGATTTGTTTTACAATGGAGTTGATATATGGTTTGGCTATATAGGGATCATATGATTCATTATAAGTTGGTGGCCTTTGTATCATGAATCTCTCAATTGGGGTTTATTATTTCTTTGGGGGGGGGGGGTTGAGAATTCCATTTTACCCATGTTTCTATTCAAATCTTGAGTTAAATGGCATATTTTTGTGACAATGTTTTTGATTCATGCTCCCATCGGATTGGAAATCACATTAGAATAGTCATCACATTGATCTTTGTATCAGTTTTTATCCTAAGTCCCCTCATTACCAGTCACTATCTAGAATAAAACTAATGTAAGGGTTAACACATAAAGTGGAAAATAGTGAATAAAAATGGATAACTTAAAATTACATTTATTTCCTTAACTTATGAACATATAGGCTTCTATCTATGTTATCCATGATCTACATCCCAAAATATATTCTTAGGGGAATTTTTTTATTACCTTAATAATGGTTCAAACTAAAATTTTAAATTTACCAAAGCATATCCCTCGAGAGTGTCATAACAAACAGTGCAGCAAGCCTCATTTTCATGCACCATTTCCTATTCATGTGTATCTCAATGTGGTGTTTTCGAGTTTTACCCCTAGATACACCTGTTCTTGAGCTTCCTCTACCTGCTCGTATCCATATATAGATGAATCTTCTAGATAAAACACTTAATCAATACTCACAAATATTTAGTGATGTTTTTATTATACTTAGTCTTATCCATAAGGCTTTCACTAGAGTTTTTTAATCTTACTCCCCAATATAACATAACTGATCCTCTAATACCAACTATAACATTCATTCTATTAATTACACACAAAAACATGATTCATTAAATAATATTTTACTTAAGAATACTCTGAGGATATAGAGGTCTAGTGTCTTGGGATATTAAGAACATTACATAACAAATTAGAACATAAAACCCAATATCCGTTTTGTAATCATATTGTAAATGACAACAACATTCCTTCGAACATAGCATTCAAAGGGATAACCTGAGGACATGAATAAAAAATGGGTGATCTATAAAGACAATTAAAGTAGTAAACAATGAATATCATATTGAATATGGTACATTTTCGACAATAAGCATATCATTGGAGAACAATAGATAAATGAACATAAATGCATGACATAACATGATAATGATAACCTGGAAATGTGGAAAACCCATTTAACTTGATATTACCATGATCCAAGTCTCATTTCACATGGATCATGAGTAAACATCATTTCACGTGAATTAGTATTATTAAACCCTCATTGCACTAAACATCACACAGGTGGTAATCTCTATTAACTTCCACTTCCTTGGAAGGAGGTTCTATTAATGATTAATGCATTGAAGCTCCCCTTGGTCTTGGTTATGATAGAATCCAAGGGACACTAACTTCTTTTTGAGATCCATAAATTAGGCTGCATATGGTGAAATTCTACTAGATGAGATCATCGCTTCGTTTTTCTATGTAATCTTGATTTGAAAAGGCCCTATATTTACACAAATCATGTGACCACTATTCAACGGATATATTATAAATAGTAAAAATTCTTAATGATATTTTAAAATCCAAACAACATAATACCAAGAATGTTCATATATTTTATATAACCATTTTTTATAATAACACATTTAATCAGATCAAGAATAATTTTCATTAATTAAAGTATGGTTCATTACAGAGGTAATCTTAAATGACTCTATCCATTAAATCCATGATAATTTCTAGAGAATTTGTGAGTCCTAAGGGAATTAAATTGAACTCAAAGATTCTATACCTCGTTCAAAATGCAGTCTTCGGAATAACTTTCATCCTCCCCTTTAATTGGTGATATCCTGATTGGATGTCCACCATAGTGAAGTAACTTACCCCACGAAGATGATCAAAAAAGTCCTCTATCTATGGTAGGGGATACTTGTTCTTTATCGTGATTTTATTGAGCTTGTGATTATAAATGTAGAGGTGTGTTGATCCATCCTTCTTCATGACGAAGAGGCCCTTCACACCCCATGGTGAATCATTAGGGCCTATTAAACATTTATCTGGATTCTCATGTAACATCTTATTTAGCTCCTCCTGCTCTATGGTGAGAATTATATAAGGTGTATTTTATAAATGTTGGGATCCATGAATAAATTGAATTGAGAACTCAACCTCTCTATCATGATGATGACCAAAAACTCTACAGGGAATACATCAGGGTAATCTCTCATGATGGGCATGCCTTCAAACATGATTATCTCCTCTGTTTCAATCATTTAATCTATATATGATTTCTCCTAAGGTAGAAATATCCATACTGGAGATAATGATTATAAGGGAGATTCATCTTCCTCCTAACACATTTAAATAAATTGAAGATGATTTAGGATTTGAATATTGATCTCCCTTTCCCATATTTTATGTTGTCTTTGTCTAAAGAGAGACAATAAATGCCCATGATAGTGTTGAACTTCACTAATGGAAGAATGATAAGATTTTTAGGGAGGTTTTGTCCAAATACATTAACTTTGGAGGAGTTATAAACCATGGACATAATAATTTCCACAATCATTATTCCTACATATAAATTATCCTCCATATTTTGAGGTAATATTTGAATAGTTCATCTAAACATGTATGATATGAAAGAATGAATAGAACTAGAATCAAATATTAATTTCTCTTTTCATGAATTAATAACTAGAGTACCTATCAACACAGTGTTTTCCAGATTGACCTTAGTACTAGTGATAGCATAATCCCATCCTGGATTCATTTGTTGTTATTTTTGATTTACTCAGTGAACCCTGGGCTTAGGGAACTTGTTTGCACAATTCCCATTATCCATGTTGTTATAACACTACAGTACAAGTTGATTTGATGATTTGAACCTTCATTTCTTCTTACAAATTATCTGGATTATTCATATACCATTTCAACTTATTATTTAGATGTCCCAACATTTCACATTTGAATCCATTCAAAATTCTCTTTAGAGAGTTCCCAGGATGCGTCTTCCAATAATTTTTACACATGGGATGATCAAGCTTGTTTCTATCATACAATATATTTAGAAGAATTCCAACATTAGATTCCATTTTCCTCCTATTATCATTGGACCCATGTTACCATAGAGAGTCTGTGATCGCCATTTCATCCTTAAGGGCATAATGTGAAATCACCCCATAAATATCATAGACTCAAATCACAAAATTGTATCATAGACACTGCTTTATTCCACTAAAGAAGTGATCCCCATTTATTTCAGTGTTCATGAAAAATCTAGAGGCATACCATTCATGCCTTGTGAATTTTTCTTCTTACACCCCGATGGACTCATCTTCCAAAACCCTGAGTCTAAGAAACTCACTTTCCATCTGGAGATAGAGGGTTCAGGTAAAATATTTATTGAATTTTTTTCTTAAATTCATCCCATTCAATGGAATCAATTTCTTCATGGGGATTCGTATTTTTGATCAGTTTCCACCACTGATTAGCTTCCCAAAAAAATTACAGTCCGCCAATATGGATTTCTCTTCTTCTTAGAACTGGAGGAAAGAGAATATCAATTTAGTGGATTTAATCTTCTATTACATGAGGAGGGTATCAAAAGATACATTAATCATTAGAGGAATTATCCCCATGAAGGATTCAATCGAAAATTTCTCTTTCATTTTAGTAGGATGTTGTTATACATGTTTCAATTTATTATTCATACCTTGAGCTAACTGGGCAGTTACTTTCATGAAGTTTTGAGCACATGTTCATATGATATCGGTCATATAATTAGAGTCATCATCAAATTCCTTATCACATTGATTGTTAACACATGTTCTTCTATTTCTCTCCATTAACGTTGAAAAATATCTTACAATTATAGGTATTGAAGAAATTGATAATGAGAATCAAAAATGAAACTTTTAGATTAGAGGATAAACTTGTAAATGATGAGTATATACAAACTTGTGATTCCCTATGTTTCAATATAGGTTATCCTTGATCTATTTGTTAAATTATATTATTTTGCGATTTTTTTCATTCCCTTAATATTGGTTTTTACCATGCTCACAAATTTACCAATGCATATCCCTTAGGAGTGTCAAACCAAGAGTGTTTTAAGTCCCATTTTAATGAACTAGTTCCCATTTTGTCTAGTTCAAATAGGTTTTTTCAGGTTTTACACTGAGATACAGTTGTTCTAGATCCACCTCTACTTATTTTTATCATTACTAGGATGTATTTTCTTGATAAAACACTTACTCTATACTTACCAAAATTTATGGGGGATTTCTTATACATAGTCTCATCTTTAAGGTACTTAATAAAGTAATCTATTCCTAATCTCAAAAAATAACTATAACATCCTATGATACCAACTATAGATACCCTATCCTTTTATATATATCATTACATGATTTTATGAATAATTATACATTAGCATACTACACAAGGATCATAAAATCTAGTGTCTTGGAAGAATAGGTATATAACACTGAAAACATTTAACTAAATAATATATTTATTTATTTAATTTTCAAATTGATCTCATAAATTCTATTTTTCTCAAACATCAGCATAGGGTACCCTAGTGAACACATGAACAAATGTTTGAGCTAAATAGCCCAATAATGGAATAATTATAAGGACAAAGCATTATCAAATGGCATAGAAGACATGAATTGATGATATAAAAAATTGTAATATGTGGAATCATAACATAAGAACATGGAGTCATAATAATGGAGTAGAAACATAAAACATGACAATAACAAGATTCAAGTCTAAACTCCAAGATAGTTTCAAATGATAGCACAAGTCAAGGCTAACTTCCATGACTATCGCACTTGGTATCATAAGCCAAGGCTACCCACCAAGTCTGTCGTACATAATGTCTCATGAAATTCAAATTTACCAAATTAATTATATTTCTATATGATAACACCCATCATAAATTTTCTATAATATGTCTTTAATATAAATTATCATATATAATAAACCTTACATTAACATAAATGTTACCTGTGGAACAAATTGGGCACTACAACCATGTTATAAATCATCACGAATGGTTATATCAAAAAAGTTTCCATGAAATAATAGAACTAAAACATACACAGAAATTAATAATGGGAAATACTCATGTACCATGTTAGTTGATTTGAAGTATATGTGAAAACATGTATGAAAAGTATTTATGAAATTTTAGTATTAAAATATTTTTGTGCGGTTTTAAGGAAAATACTATAGTTCATCAATAATAGAAAAATGAAAAATCATTTATATAAAACCAGAATATAACCAAGGGGGTTTTCATAATAAAATATAATGAATTTATAATGTTAATGGTGTATTAAAATAGAAGGTAGAGTTCCCTTGAAATTGGGTATGAATTTAGGATGTTCCCTCAAAACAGGTTTCCTTAATGGGATGTACTTAGGGGGGATACTAAAAAACATGTATATACTTAAGAGAAAATTATGAAAGGGTATTGATAAATGAATATGGTATATGTAAATATCATTTATAATATGAACATAAAAATATAATACAACTTAATTTTGGTAAAAGGGAGACAAGGCAACCAGAAATAAGAAAGGTGGTTCGAGTGGAATCCCTTATGGATTATCTACATTATATCAGGTTAACTTAAGAGGACATAATGGTAGATAATGGGGTATCTCATCACATATAAATCATAATTAAAGTATTATTTATGTTTTAAATCATACCCCATCATTAGGGATATAAAATAAAATGGAATAACCTAGAGGACATTCTAGAATAAAATTGGAATAGAGAGGATCCCTCACCTTAAGTACGATGTTGTTCTTCTCTTGATATTAATGACCAAAACAATAAAATTATGTTCGTTAAATAATAATTTCCAAACCCATATTACCTGTAAATTATTTATTATAACCTTTTATGTTCATTAATGAAAATTTTTATGGGTTAAGTGGTTCAATTTCATTGTTCGGACCTGTTTGTTTTCATGTTTTTTACGATCAGTTTAATTATTTTCATGAACAGAGAATCATGTAAAATGGGGATGTTTTTCTATAATAACAGTTATATTTATTTTTTAAAAATACATAATATTTCAGGGTTTTAAATTTAATTTGGTAACTTTATGTGAATATGAATCATTATATAAAACTTTAGTGATAAAATTTTGGGTTTGTTAGCTATTTTTGACCACCATGAACTCATTTTTCATTATGATTTACTATTATGTGTAAAAAAGATTATACAACCTTAAATAAGAAATATTATGTAATAATCTGGTTCCACCAAAAAAACGGTTTCATTTCTAGAATTGAATATGGTAAATAAAATTGAATAGCTATCATCCTTTAATGTGGTACATTAACAAATCCAAGATGGTGTCTTTACTACTAGCACAAAAGAAGGGTGGAGGAGAGATGATAATAAAAATATTCCATTATCATAACAACATTACAGTACTTTTATGGTACTAGAGTTGTCATAATATTTTAATTTGGAGAGGTAAGGATAGAAAATAAATCATATGAATATGAAAAGAAATTAAAAGAATTGAAAAAAAGTAATTTACCACTTCAATCAATCTTCTTTGATGGCCTCTGATAGGGAGAAGATATGGTATTTTTAAGATAATAAGGGATTTGGGATGTTTGGGAGGAGATTGGTGGGGGGATTTTGGTATAATTTAGACAAGGAAAAAGGGGTGAGAGGTGTAAAGGGAAGAGGTAAAGTGGGGTGGAATTTATAGTGGATGTGAGGAGGGTCTTCATAATATTTAATACCTTAGATTATTAATTTCCCTCAAGACAAGTAGTAGTGATGATTCCATGAATATAAATGATAATATATGAATGTGAGTTAGAGACAATTTCTATTAGCATCATCCATGACTCAAGCATGATGTATAAATTAATTTATTTACTATTTATCCAAAATTATAATATTTTAGTATTCATAAAAAATTCTTCTATTTTAGAAAAAACAAAAAAAGTCAATCTATCTACTTTTTTTATGTGTAGAAACAAAAAATGTAAACCTTTTTAAAAAAAATTATAAATGTGATTATTTATATTTTTAATTAAAATCATAATTTGCATGAAAATTAATGATTTTTAATCTGTCACTAATATTGTAATGTTTTCAAATATTAAAAAAGGCTTATAAAATTATCTTAATATAATAAGACATAAAATTCTTAATTTATGAACATCCTTTAGGAAAATACATTTTATTTTAATTAATTTATTAATTTTAATAAATTATTTATGACTTTAAAAAATAACAATACTTTTACTATGGCCATATTATCACATATTAGTTGCCTAAATTTTATATATACATTCAAGGGTGATATTTCTATTCTTTGGGACAATTTACTATTCCTAAAGGGAATATTAGTGTTCATAAGGGTAGATTATTTTAAAATGTCACATTGTACATAATAGTTAATGGTTTTATAATTTCATGTGATTGTATGAAATAATTATAAAAAGTGATTTTCTATTGATAAAACATTGGGTCATTTCAAACAATATATTCCTACTCCAATGAAACCTCGTGTTCTTAATGATATGACTTTTTTTCTACCCTAGATTTAGTGAATTGAATTTGTGAATGTCTCATTATTAGTAAAACTGTCAGAACATGCTATGGGTGACGTTCAACTATTATTAAGATGTAATTACATGGTAAAAAGGTGTGTATAAGAATGTAATAATATATAGATTCCATATCCAATATGTACTGGAAGATATATTCAATTGAAGTGGGGTTATGATCCCATTTTTTTCCTCTTTTCCCATAATAATATTACAATGGGCTTAATGAATGGGGGTAGGGATATCTGCATCCCCCATCCTTGCGAAAGAAATATTCCAATTGACTTAATTAGAGCATGTAAGGTTCTGTGCCTTCTCAGTGGTTATTTCCAAAAAAAATGTCGACATGATTTGACAAGGGAAGTAGGGTTATGATACAACTCTCGTTCATCGATAGATTTATGTTCCCAAATTTTCTTACTTATTCTTATGCATGGGTATTAATATTGGATGTGTGTCAGACAGTTCCCTCAGCAGGTAGCTGAGTGTAACCTGAGGGATATAAATGACTGTAGTGGTTGATAAGAGCTCTCCTTGGGTTCCCCAGAATCAAAAAGGAGTTATCATTGAATTTGTAATCCACCACCATTAGATATTGAAGGTGTCGATTGTAGGGATTTGGGTATAGTCTTCAAAATAGGGTGGTTGTCGAAAAAAGTGTAGATAGATTTAATATCACTTTCTTTGTGTGATGCATAATTGTTAACAGATTCTCTTAGGTGACCTCAAGCATGTAGATTATATCATGGTCCTGGTATTCATAGACCATTGCATTCAACACTTTAAATTGAATGAGTTGTGATAGTGAGGTAATTATGAGACCCGGGGGGTTTTCAATCATAGATAATTTTCTAGTATGGTTATTTGGTGAAAACGTTACATTAGGTTAAGTGTTGTTTGTGAGAATTGTTTCTGCAATCAAAAATACATCATGGAACATGGTCATAGATTAGTGAATCATCCTAAGAATTATAGTTTCTCAATGAGATATGCATGGTTCACATAATTTCCATTTTTTATCCCATGTCCAACCATTCTACTCCTGTCAAATTTTTAATTATAGGATATAATTATTCATGAGAACCTCATATACAGAGGATTATTCAAATGATTCATGTCAGGTTAACCATTTTTTCATTGGATACACAAAAAATGGTCTAATTTATGATAAATTGTTAACTAATCTATTTGAGAGATTCACATTAGGTTTACCATTATTTTTAATTAGAAAGAGATAGGACCACACTTATGTTGGTAAAAAAATGCATCAATGATAACTAATAATTCAATACATAATATAATTTGAAATAGATTCTTTAGTTAAGGTATTTCGCAGTAGATTTATAATTTTTTTCCATTTGAATGATGTGGATGGCTTTGAAAAAAAAATTAATTTTGGGGTGTTCAATGTCTTAAACAATATTTCAAGTTAGTTTTACCATTTTATATCTCTAAAGAAAACTCCCAATGGTGACCACATCCATAACTGGGTACAGAACTACTTTACAAATATAGCTAGTCTGTTAAGGTTTTACACTCTATAACTCTTATTAAGTCGCATTAGTCATGTGGATATGTGTTCGGGTTCATCCCATCAGTTTTGATGGATTTATTTCATACTCTACCACCCTCTTATATATTTACGATATTTTCATGAATCTATTTCTAATACCAATACATAACCGATTACCCTAACAAAATTATCACATATGAAATCAATTTATATGAAATGTGTAATCTATTGGTGAATCTATATGTTTGTGTCTGAGGTTCTTCATCAATTCCCAATTATTCGGTTTCTTCTTATATGATGAATCTATATAACCAGGAACATCACATTGTGTTTTCATCGAAGGAGTTGATTAATATTTTGAGGATGGTGTTGAGCCATTATAAGGGGTTCTTGGTATCATATTTATAATTGGACTCTATACCCATGATCTTTGTGAAACCCATTATGTTTAAAAAAATACCAAAAACGAATATATGATGGTACATAAGTACTACGTATTGAGAATGAGCCTCAAGGTGGAATCATGTGTATCTAGGTTATAGAAGAAATCATATTCATCGATGTTTTTTCATTCTTTTGATGGTTTCCCTAAGTATTATTCCCTTATATAGGTAATTTTACATTATAAAAATCAATGGGGAATACATAATGAGGTTTCCATGATGATGGAGGTTCACACTGAAAATGGGATGCTCATTGAAATCCCCCATGACCACGTGATCCTTTCTTAGTGTGAGAATTGAGGGATAAAAATAATTTGTCTCACTATATATAGATGTAGGACTTATGCACTGAGAAAACCATTGGGATTCATAATATGGAGTTCGTTCCATATGAAGGAATCCTATGTACCCTACATATCATTGGAATTATAGTCATTGTAGTTCATATGATTAATTCTTATGCACTAAGGGTTCTATTATATATCTAATAGGCTAGGTAATCACACCCGGAGACACAACCTAACATGGCCTAATTGTCTTCATGACATGTCTGAGGATATATAGATATGTCTTGGTTGAATAGTGGTCATGTCGAAAAAAATAATAGGATCAATTGGAATTTTCCATAAGAAATCACATAACATGACTTTCATGTATTAATACCGACACATGATCCATGCTAACATATACATAGTGTGTCACATGATCTATTTGTCTTATACAAGGGGCATCCTGAGATCAACATTAACATTTATGGGTGGGGATCCACATGATCTATTTGAATTTTTCTGGTGTCATTTAAAGAAATTTATATCATGAATAGATTGTGTTACATGATCTGGTTGGTAATCCTAGAGGGCTTCAGGTAACCTAGAGGACATACACTGGGGACACAGCATAACATTTCTGACATGTCTGGAGGGCATCATAAGATATAAATGGATGACATGTTAAGATTCATGATACTTGTGATGAATTACTCAAAGGTTTTTTATGAAATTATTTTACATTTTAAAGGGACATCATATGATCTAAAAAAATATTTCAAGGGAGGTTCAGATTATTTGAGTGACACATCCTAGTGTTTCCGCATGATCTGGGTAAGTCTTGTGAGGCACATGAGGATAAACATATCAATCATTGAATATGACTCCCATATTTTAGTCTTTTATCCAGAAAATATTTTTATATGAACCTTAGTTATAAACAATTTTATCGTATTTTAGGACTTGTTTGACCCAGACAATATGTGCGACCTCCATCGCAAAATCTGGATGGAACACCATTGTCTTTTGTGTGATCTATGATGAATCAAGTCATGTTCCTATGAATATGTGTGATACCTTTTGTTGTCCCCCAAATTTTTACATATGGGGATACCTTGAGATTTCATGATTGTATGCTCATAGAAGTCTACGCCTACACCCCATTGTTAAATTGGTAGATGGATTCTTAATGGATTGTTTGTTCAATGGGGGGAAGATTTATAGGCCACTCAACCTCAGTTACATGTTGAATTACATGGTGTTTATCCTAAAAATTTGGGATAGATTCTGTGGTGGTATTTGGTTTCATGTGCTTCGTGATATCTAGCCATAGGTCATCCTCAGTGTGTGGCATGTTTTTTAACAAACACATATTGTCAAATTAGTGCCATATTTATTGGTCTTGGATTATCTATGTGATTTTTCCTAATTATGTGGACATGTCAATGAGTTTTCACAAGGTCATTATAAATCATTTTGGGGTTTTAAAAAGATCAAGATGCATTTTCAATGGCTTTTCTGTGATCTAAGACACCATCCTATGGGTTTCGCCAAAGAAAATGGCGACTTCTCTGGGATCACACATGATACTATGTCTTCATGAAAAGAGGGGTTCCATGGGATTGTGTTGAAATGTAAATGGGGACCCCTTTGGGTCAGTGTAAATTTTCTTAGGTGCATAACACATTTCTAATGATGATTGATTAATTCTCACGTCAAAAGATGAATCTGTTTTTTCACATTAATATAATTATTTATATTAAAAATGTTTTAGATCTCGTGAATTTGTACAAGTTTCAAAGAATAAAATCACTCTTCCCATTGATGATATGTCACATGAAATATAATGGGTCTAACACTGTGGTTTTTAATTTCATTTCCCCATTCAATAATTTTCCATTTAAAAATCTACTGCAGTGGTGGCTACAATTTTATCTCTCGGGGAGGTTGCAGACAAAGATGTCAGACTGTCAATTTACTAATATGTTTTTGATAATGTTAAAAATATAATTGGTGTTTTTAAATGATTTAAACTATGTTAAATTAGATGAAATAATATTATAACTATAAATATATATCAGTGATTTGAAATCAGTAGCAATTTGGACTAAAAAATGACAAGCTAACAAATGCAGCAATGGAAAAACATCAAACTTCAAACACTCCCTTTATTATTTTAAAAATATTTCATCCAATTTAAATATCCAGTATTAAAATCATGAACTCAATGAATACACCTATATTTAACAAAAACCATATATATTCCTAAAATATGTGTTTTCATCCATATATGAATGTGATCTGATTTCCCAAAGACCTCTAAGAAGTAAAAAATAGATAAACATGTTGAGCTCCATTGGGAGACCTTGCGATAAGAAGATTAAAAAATTAGAAAATTATTTAACATTCAAAATATGATAAAAAATATTGAAAAAAGTAGATGAAATAGAAACCAAATATAAATATACCACCTTCATTCAAGAAAAAAATTCCAATATAAATCAAAAGAAAAGACTTTACAAAGAAAAGAACAAACTCAAAAAATGAATTTTTATTAGATATTTCGTCCAACCACCACACGGATATTATAACTTCATGGATTAATTATATAATTAATTTCCCATCCCCTCCATCATATCTTCTTCAGAATATCCCGCTCTATTCTTCCACCCGCTTAAAATGATGATGAGATTGGTATAAAAAGTTAAAAGATTGTGGACATCTTCTATCTAGTTTTTTTTCTTATGTTGTTTTCCCTATTTTGGGATCTTACTAGAGTAATATAACTACATATTAATATATTTTGATTTTATAAATTATTTGTTCTTTCTACCCTCCAATGTTCAAATTATTTTGACATGTTTCACAAGCGATATAATTTAATTACTATGACTACTTTTTCTGTCTGAAATGACCTTTCATCTTCATCTATTATGACTCATTTAGTGAATTCCTTAGTGAAACAATAATTAATTAAAACCCAGAATTAATTAAATTATTTGAGTCATATTTCATAAACAGTTGGAAGAAGGCAATTTAGAAATATGTATCCAAATTTATACCACATTCAATGAGCTGGGACCACTCTGTTGGCCATGACAACATTCCACAAAGAATAATTTATTTAAGCCACTTGATTCTAAAATAAATACATTTACTAATTAACAAAAAATGTATCCCACAATTATAAAAAACATAATAAAATGAATCACTTGATTAGGTCCAGTATTGAAAATTATATTCCAATAATACAGAATCTGTTTTTAAAAGTTATAATTCAAGATTTATGCAATTTTCACGTCTAAGCTCAAAACATCAATAAAATCCAAAAGAAATTGTTATTTAAATAAAATTGTTAAATTATTTGTGTTAAAATAATTTAAATATAAATAAAATAAGTAGAAATATTATCTCAATCAATTGAACCACAATTATCTCTTGGACACCTATGAAAATGATCATCAAAATCAAATCATAGAAATTTCCAAATACATAACAATGATGTACACCGATTAATCACTAAGAATCAACAGAATTCATGCCTCATAAAAACTAATATCACAGTCCCTCAATTCAGTTCACTCAATTCATTTATAAATGTTTTCTTCTCCAATGTATATAACACACTTACCTCATATAAAATTTCTATAAACACAAAATATGGATTTTCAAAAAGTATTTTCTCATCCAAACTCTTGCAAGAATCACTATAGGGTTGATAAATTTCAACATATCAATCTAATTTAACTAAGAACGATTGATTATATTTAAAACGTTTTATATTTGATCTATGGATTAGGGTTTGTGGGTTTCAAATGTGAAAACTTGTGAGGCTGATTATGTAGGTATTGGATTGTTTTGAAGAAAAAGTGCATGATTCTGATTTTTACTCAGGTTCGATCCCATCTTTACTCTCCTCTCAGGAAAACAAACTCTGATCATATCTAAGAATATATTATCCATATAATTAAATCAATATTTCATCATAAAAATTTCATTTTAATTAAATTATTTGGAATACTCTTGATAGGTAACAATAGTATCCTATAAAGATCTCCATACAGGCACAACTCCCTTTCCATTAATATCTCTATACGGTCACATCAATTAATAAAATAATTTTTTGTTGAAAAAACAATTAATAAAAATTTTAATATCCACCCTATGAAATTCAAAAATTAGGTATCACACCATATTTTATTTTCCCACCACCCTTAATTTAAACTAGATCATGCATTTATACAGCCATAGAAGGTTGGAAAAGGAACATTATCTTTTAATGTGGCTAATATTCCAAGAAGTTCATAAATACTAAGGGCTCAAGAAAGACCAAATTTATTGGGAAAACCAAATTAAAAATGATTACAAAGAAAAGGGGGCTTAAAATTTGAATAATTTTTTCAGCTATTAAAATTATAAGTACCTCAACCATCTAGTTTTGAAAAAAATAAATCATTTTCTAGTTTAAACAAGAATAGATTCATTCTATCAAGAAATGAGGTTGATGTGAAGACGATGTAAAAATGTGTTTAGAAGCCTCACAATAATGAGATTTTAAAAATAATTATAGTGATTTGTGGCATGAGAGTCCAAAATCCGTGGTCTTTTCATGAAAATTACAATGTTTTGACCATGGGACAAATATATTCTTAGCATGTATTTATGATCGATTTCCAGAGATCAATTATTTTATCCATTAACATTGGATCAAAAAATGAAATTGATCATAATTTTACCTCCCCAGTATTTAAAAAAATGAAAAAAAAAACAAAACAAATTTGAAAATAAATCACATAGTACCATTATATACCTTTTGGTGATAATTATGTTATAGCACGAGGAGTTTCCAGACTAAGGTTTCAAACTGTCACTTTATTGTTATTTTTTAATTTTTAAAACTACAATTTGGGATTTTAAAAAAGTGTAAATAGGATTAATTAATGTAAATCATAGTAAAACTATAAATATATAATAGTGATTGGAAATAATCAGAAATATATACTGAAAATGACAATCTAAAGAAGGCAGCAGTGGAAAAACTTCTATTCTCACACATACCCTTTATCAATGTAAATTTTTTCTCAATTAAATTATCCGATGAAAACATCAAGCCCTAAGTTAATACACCTTTATTTACTATAAAAAATATTTATATGTTAAATATTGTTCTTCAACCACATATGAAGGCAATTAATTTTCTTAAGTTCCTCCATGAAATTGAAGAAAGTTAAACATGTTTTGCTCAACATGGAATCCTATCCAGAAAAAGTTTAAACAATAAGAAAAATATTTTACATACAAAAGTTGATAAAATATAATAAAAAGAAAAACATAATGAAATAGAAATCCTTCATTAATTTAAATAATTTTCATTATAAATCATAACAAAAATTTATAATGAAAATAAAATACAAAATAGAAGGTGTTTTGTCGGATATTCACTACCAATAACCACATGAAGTTTATCCCTTCACAACTTGATTAAATCATGGAATACTATTCCCCTCCACCATTAATTATCCACAATATCACACTCCCTACTTCAACCCCCCCCCCCCCACCTTGAAATTATGTTGAGATTAGAATATAAATGGAAAAGGTGGTGGTGGTCTTCATTCCAGTTCTGTTTTTCAAAAATATGTCTATGTTTTGAGTCTCTTCCTAGCTGAGTCATCCTATGGTTGTGCTTCTAGAGATTTTTTTCCCAAATTCAGCCTCTTTACTATACTAAAATTTACAAACTATTTGTAAATTTTTCAAAAAATGAAATACATTAATTACTGAGAACATAATTCCCTACCTGAAATTTTTTTTCATGATCCTTTATTTTGAATTGTTCCAAGAATGCTTTAATGAGTGACTTATTCCTTGAAAATATGAATGAACCTACAGATTTTAAGAATATTTAATACCTAGTTGAAAGAAAAATATTTGGACACATTTATCCAATTTTCAACATTAAGCTCAAATCAAACCTAAAATGAAAAAACTTTATTATTCTGTTTAATATGTTAAATTAGTGCTATTTAAATCATTGAAATATAAATGAAAAATATTGTAAATATTATCTCATTCAATTTACACACAATTAGGATCTTGACCCCATGACAAATGAGCCTCAAAATAAAACCATGGAAAATTAAAAACACATACTAATTAAGTACACCAATTAATCACCCAAAATATGAAGATACCATGATGAAAAATATTTCATGTTCTCAATTAATTTCATTCAATTAATTTAAAATTAATTTATCCTCTTATCTACACAACATAATTACCTCACATAAAATTTTTCTTAGCACACAAATATGGATTTTCATCAAGTCTTTTTTCATCCAAATTCAGATAGTAATCACCATATACTTGATAACATTTAACGTCACCATTATAATTGAGCCAATAACATGTGATTACCATGAGAAATGTTCAATATTTTTTTGTAGAATATTGTTCTTGGGTTTCAAATGTAAAAAAATTTGTGGCTGAATAAGTAGTTTCTAGATATTTTTGAAGAGAAAATCCATGGTTCTAATTTTCACCTATGTATATTCATAATCTTACTCTCCTAAGAAAATAATAAACTATAATCACCTCTGATAATATATTTTCCATCCCATTAAATCAATATTTTATCAGAAAGAATTGAATTTTTCCTCACTTTTTTTGAAATCTCAAGATAGGGCACAACATCCACCAGTTTAGAGCTCCAGATAGGCACAGGTCCACATCCATTGAGAGCTAGTGATGGGAATAGTTCTTAATAAAATATTTTATAAAGGGAAAAAACTCTTGAATATTAGAATCTTTACCAATATCAATAGAATATTAGGTATCACACTACAAGTCGTATTTCCTCCACACTTTTGTTCAACAAGATCATAAATTTATACATCCAGAGCCAGTTATAAAGGGAAAATTTTCATACAATGTTTCTATCCTAATAGGATTCACAAGAATACAAAAAGATAAAGTAATATAAAATGACTATTGAAGGGAAATTTAAAAATTATTCATATGAAAAGGGACCTACAAAATTAAATGAATTGCATAAATAATTTAACTCCTAAATTCCTCAACCCTAAATATTTGAAGCAAATAAATCATGTTTTGGTTCAACCAAGCATGGATTGGATCTCTCAATAAATGAGGTGAATTTGAGTAAGATGTAAAACTGTTATTAGAAGCCTCCTTGGAATGGGATTTCAAATATAAAGACAGCGAGACATTTCATGAGATTCGAAAATTAGAAAAAATTTCCTGAAATTTCAAATGATTTTTACTTTATAAAAATTCGTTTTCATCATTGAATTATTATTGATTTAAATGGATAATTCTATTTATTCATTGACCTGGTTTTCAAAAATGAAAATTATCATAATTTTAGTTCATCAGTTTTGTTAAAAAAATATTAATTAAAACAAACAAAAAATCATAATCTACCATCTTGTTCCCCCCATACATATTTTTTTAGACTGTCCTCATTCTTGATGTTTTATATGAAAAATTAAAATCAATATGATAAGACCTAACAAAACAAGTGGGAAGGAAAGAAATATCCTTATTTTTATTGAGCAGTAACAGCCTCCATATAACTTCTTAAAAGATGCTACTTAAAAACATATATAAAAAACAAAAATAAAGCATCACAATTTTGTTTAAATTTATGAAATAATTATAAAAAATACAAATAAGGGATTAGGGACTTGTTATGTACCCCTAATTAGGTTCTATAATTTTTCTACCACTATCAATGAAGTTCTAGATACACATAACCAATCTGAAGGTGGGTTTATTTTCTTCCTCATGATCAATATAATAGTAATTTCACCAATATACATCAACTCATATAACCTGTATAATCTCCCAAAAACATATTTCATCAGGTTTTCCTCTATAACTTTAGTTTTTATATGATATAGTGGATGTTAGAAAAGAATTAAACAAACATCCTAGGACATTATTCCCACAATAGAAATCTAATTGTTGCTAAATTTTATTATTATGATGTGATTCATTATCATGTTACTCTTTAAAAAATGATTTCCTCTTTTGAAATAATCTTTGTACTTCAATCCCGATAAGAAATAGTTTACTCATATGTGCATACCATTATTTCTTCCATTTGATCCTTGACATCCTATTAATATATAAAATTATTGAATGTAATAACAGTAAGAACAAATTCTATATATTGATAATCTATTAGAAATCTATAATCAAAATATTATGGAAAATATTGATCCAAATTTAAGAATTTCCCATGTGTATTATCGTGTTCCATATCTTTTTGTGAGTCAAAAAAAGTGGTATTGCAAGTTGGTAGGACCTCATATTTCACTATGTTTTCTTAAAAAAATGAATAACTCATGAATATCCTCCCCTTATCAAATTATTGTTAAAAAATTTCTGAATTTTAAATTTCAAAATGTGGGGATTCAAATTAAATTTTATTTTAAAAAATTCCATACCAATTATTTTCCAGAGACATTTGATTTCTAGAAGATTCGTCAATTATGGAATCAATGATAATTTATTCCCATGAATATGAAAATATATATTCTAAATAAATTTTAATGTCACCCATAAAATGTTACTCAACCTAAAAAGTGGGTGGTACATGAATTTCCGATTCTTGAGCTTATTTTTTTCACTTGTATTTCATTTTATTGTTTTATGTCCTTCGAAATATTTCCCTTTTGATTTATTAGTTATTAAATATTTTGTTGAATAACCAAATTCATTTAATTAATTTATGACTATTTTTTGGAGTTCAAATTTTAAAATTTATCATGACTAGTCTCTTCATATTGTTCATAATCATCCCAAGTAGAAAAGTAATCATTGTGAGGGGTGGATCCCAATCTGGTTACAGACAAAGATATAAAAGATTCTCTTTGTTAATTTGTTTTTATTAATTTTAAAACAAAAATTGGGAATTTGAATTCAGATAAAACATGTTAAATAAAATTTAAATGGATTAAAACTAAAAATAAACATTAGTGATTAAAAATTAGTATGAGTTTATACTTAAATGTATAAGATAAACTAGGAAGTAGTGGACAAACATTGATCCTCATAAACACTCTTTATCATTGTGAAAATATTTCTTCCAATTTATTATACTATGTAAACCTAAACACCATCAAGAATGCACCTACAGTTAAAAAACTATATATATACCTCAAATATTGTTTTTATCCCCTTAAGAATGTGATTTGATTTCCTAAATACCTCTGAGTAATAAAAACATTTTAAAACTGTTATGCTCAATGGAGATAACTCAACCAAAAAATATTAAAAAATAATAAATATATTTAACATGGATAAGTTGATAAAAAATAATGGAAATAAACTAAATTATAAACTATAAATAAATATACTATCCTAATTTAAAAAAAATAATTCCATGATAGATGAAAATGAAATGGTTTATAGTGAAAATAACAAACTCAAAAGGGGAAGTGTCATCAGATCTTGTTTACCAACCAACACGTAGAGTTTATAACTTCTTGGATTGATTATATATTTTAATACACACCCACTCTATAATTAATTCTCCATAATATGACAATTCATCTTTCTAATCCCCCATTTAATTATGTTGATATTAGAATATGAAGGGAAAAGACTATAGAAATATTCAATGCAGTTCTATTTCCCATAACATTTTTTCTTTTTTGGGCCTCTTCCTGTCCAAATATCCATCTAGTTTCTTCTTGATATTTTTTTATATTAATTCTTTTTTCTACCTTCTAATTTTAAAAATATTTTTAATAATTTTAAAAATAATATAATTTATTTATTGAAGACAAATTTCTCTGTCTGGAATATCCTTTCATATTTCTCTATTATAACCCACTGGATTTATTCTTTAAAGAGACAATTATTTCTGGAAAATACACATTCACTTGAATATTTGAGTCATCTCCCAATTTATTTTTGAATAAAATCATTTGGACAAATTTGGCCAATGTTATACAGTACCTAATGAGGTGGGGCCGATTCTACTGGCATAAACAACTTTTCACAAAGAATAATTTATTTAGGGATCTAGATTTCTAATAAAACTCCTATCCAAGTTAAATAATATGTAGACCAAAACATAAAAAGTAAAAACAATTAATAACAAAATATTCATAAATATATAAAAGGATATGATTTAAATACATTATCTATCAAAAATAGTTATAATTCTAGAATTGCGTTATTTTTAATTTCAATCTCAAAATATCTCTAAAATTCATAAATATTGTTATTTTCTTAAAATAGATAAATTTTTGGGATTTAAATCATTTAATTATACATAAAAATTATGTAAATATTATCTCTATCTTGTTTTTACAGTAATGTCAAACTATAATTATAGATAAACACATTTCTTTTTTATAAAGCCGAAAAAATATAATTAGGATCTTTCAGGATAATACAGGCATATCTCTAGGGCTTTGTAGACCACATGGGAATTTAGTTCAAATATTTACCACCATAAGATTCATATATATTTTTTATAATTTCACCATTATTTTATTGTGTTATTTGGATGGATTTTCAATCTCATATCAATTAACCAGTTGTGTGACCCAGGAGTGATTTTCTTATAGGTGTTTCATGATTACTATGTGTCATATATTCCTTCACAAGAATGATGTGCTTTACTAAATGGAATATATATGATTTGAATCAGGTTAAGATCTAATCATGTAATATTCTCTTCACTTTTTGAATGTGATTCATTCACAAATCCTTTGGATGTTTTGCAATCCTTGAGTCCTATCCACTTTTTCATAAATTGTTTTGTGGAGAAAATAATACCCATGCATTATGAATTTCATCCCTTATATATTTTTCAATTATCATTTGTTGGGTATAAACATGGGTTTATTATTTAAAATTTACATATGTGGAAAGTTCATAATGTCATAGTCTCCAGTCATTCAAGATTTTTTATGTTATTGTTTCATTGGAGGATATAATGTGATATTAATTTCATAAACCACAACTTTTTAATTGTTTTATGGTTATGAAGATGGTTTATATATTCTATTTCAATTTAATTCCTTGTTTCATTAATAAATATCATGAATAATTTTTTTATGCTATACTGATCATGTGTCATCTTTTAGATCATGTATCTTTCCCTCTGTTATCAATGTATTTTTAAATTTCTTCAAAATAGATGTTTTCTTTGAAAATTATTTTCCCATTATCTTATTGTTATCTTGTTTAAAGAATTTATTTTTAAAAAAAATACACTCATTAAAAAAATTAATGATAATGGAATGGTATTTCCATTCATCATCTTTAACAAAAATTATTTTTACTTATTCTTTAATTTGGATATATTTTGATGATACCATCACTGCTATTTAACAAGATGGATTAATATTGTTTTCATAGGGGTAGTAATGGAAATTATCTCTTCTCTAAATATTTTTCCTGATAAAAAGATATTTTAATGGAACCCATTACATTTACAGTGGTTAATCATCTCTCAAATAGATTATTATGGAACACATTTAGTTTACATGAGTTAATCATGTTTTGAAGATACCGTTATCAAAATTTCTTGTTTTACATTGGTTACTCATGTTGCAAAGAGATTGTTCAAAATTCCATTTATTTTTTCTAGGTTAATCAAGCTTAAAATATATGGTTATGGAACCCATTTCTTATCCATGGGTTAATCATGTTTCAATGAGATTGATATAAAACCCATTTTATTTCCAAGGGTAAATAATGTTATAAATGTAATGAAATTTCATTCTATGAGCATTATGATTAAATGCATACTCTATGTTATTTTTTATGGTTTCTAGAAATTTTTATGTGAATGGTGTGACCAGATAAAATTAGGTTATCTCAATACAGCTTATATGATGGGTGCTCTGTATTAGTGTCAGGTGAGCCTACCATAGCTGATATAATTAGTGATCCAAGTTAATTCGAGGTTATCATAATATAGATTTTAAAATTGATGTGTCTATATAGACCTCCAATGCCTTATGTATTTATCATGTTCTCTAAAAAATATTTTTATATGATGGCCATATGGTTATTCTAAATGTGATCTTTGTAAAATAGATATATGATGATGATTTTCATTGATAAGAACAAATTTTATGTGCAACGACAAAAAATATTATTCATCAAAATTCTACTTGATCTGGTTAAATGTTCAACTATTTAAAATGGTTATATAAGTCATATAAACTTATATGGTTTTTTGTTTTTGTATTTTAAAATACCATTCATGTTTTTTACCGTTTATAATAAAGTAGTTAAACAATGATCACATAATTATTATAAATATAGTGCTTTATCAAATCCCATTTACTAATAAAAGGGATGTGATGACCTCATCCAGTAGGATTTCTCTATAATAAGACCATTTTTCGGATCTTCGAAAGGAGGTAGCATCATTGGGCTTCACTCTTGACCAATCCTAGGTCGAGCTTCAACACATTAGGCTTGATTGGAATAAACTACGGTAGAAGTGGAAGATAATAAAATTGCCACCCGAGTGATGCTATCCAAGAAACCCCAAGAGTCTGTCACCATCACACAACTTACCCTTAGGTATTATGCGAGTGTTATAAGGGGTTATGTAACAAGACCATAGGACTATTATTATGTCCATTTTTTGTATAACGAATATACATTCATTTTATCATTTTTAGTTTGCAAGTGATTATGAAAGAAAAACAAATTAGGTAATATTCAAATACAATTGGGAAATATATTTTTATGAATTAATGGATTTATGAATTAAATAATATTTTAATAAAATAATATTACTTATTTATATTTTATTAAATTTAAAAATTCCTATAATTTTTATGATTACAATTTTAATGGCTTCAAAACTGTTTTTTCTCAAATTCCATGACTTTTCAATAAATGTTGTTTTTTATTTTAAAACTGAATTTTAAAATATTTAGGAATATATTTAGATAAAATTAATATCATTGTGGGATTTAGGATGTTGAAATTACTTCATGGTTATTTTTTCATAATTTTCAATGATAGTCTAATTTTGGGGAAAAAATGAAATACAGTTTAAATATATAATTTGTTTTATAACATCATAAGGACCAACTAGAGATGGAATAAATAATTAAAAAAAAGGATTTTTGGCCAATATATGTTTTATTTTTAAAATAATTTGATTTTATATTTTTATTTTATTTTATGGTTCCTTAGTGGACCCGCCAAGACTTTTAAAATATTTTGACATTTTAAAATGATTTCTTTGATAGTTTGACCCACCTCCACATAATCAAGCATAATATTTTAAGTGGTTTTTCTATTAGCCTTAAAAATAATTTTTTTTCACTTCCCTTGGTCAGAATCCAAAGGAAAAAACCATGGTTTGGTTTTTGGATTTGTTTAGTTTAATGTGTGGTGTCCAAATCCTAAATAGTAAATAATTCTATCTTTTCTAATATAAACCCACTCAAGATCCCACTTCTCTTCACTCAAAACCTTTTTAACTATTCCAACCTCATCCATCATCTCTCTATAATCATTCCAATGTTCCTCAATCTCCCAATAAGCCTCTCTAAAGCCTTTCCAAAGCCTTTGGGATCACACTTCCAAGTAAGGGATTTATTCATTTCTAATTTTTGTCAAAGATTATTTATGTTTTTAGGCCCTTTTATTTTCAATTTCAATTGATAGGGTATGATTCCAAAACTCCCCTATACTTCCCTCCTTAGGTTTGAATAAATATCGATCCATTTTCTCTCTCATTAATGCCTCCCATGAAAACCTGTTACCATGCTGAAATTACGTAAGAGATTTATCTCCCCTTATTTACAATCATGGAATTATATTATATTATGAATTTAAATTCCCTTACATATGTTGGAAATGTATCTTTATGAACCCATTCCCATACATTCCATTTCATGTACATATTATGAGAATCCCCTTTATCTCTCATCATCTATTTTTTGGAATTCCTATGTCATGATGTTATGCTGCCGAAATTGCACTACGATTTTCCAAGACAAAGTCTTTATGTAGTGAATACCACACACATTTCTCTAACCAAGCTATTAAAATTTATTAAAACTTTTTTATATATTATAGACTTTCATTTATGTATTCTGCATTGTTTTATCGTGGAACAAATGATGATATTTAATGATTCAATGTTTTATGATCCATGTGGCACACATATGCAATAAATGAAATGATTAAGATGGGTGTTCCCTAATAGAGATTCAATTTATTGGGTAAATATTAGTATCATGGTTGGTTTAGTGCAATGGAGTTTTACTCGTGCTAATTAAAATGTATTTAGGGTTTACTCACGCTCCAGATGCAATGAGCCTTGGATCATGCTAATATCATGTTAAATGTTGTTTCCACATTTCAATGTTATGATAATCATGATATATCATGATTTTATTTTAATGTTTCTCATGTTCACCATTTATATGCCTATTTCCTATAATGTATAGTTTTATTCTTATTATTCCTTGTTTACCACCTTACTAGGATTTATATCTCACCTTTTTTCTTATACATGTCCTCAGGTTCTCCCATGAAATTCTAAGTACGAAGGAATGTTATGGTCATGAAAAAGATGTTTTCAATAATGATGTTGGGTTTTATGTTATATGTAGTAATGTAATGTTCATAATTTACCAAGACACTAGACTTATCTATCCTTAGAGTTTTCTTAAGTGAATTATTATGTAATGAATCATTTTTATGTGTGTAATAATGATCATGGTTGTTATAGTTGGTATTAAAGGATTGGTTTAGTTATTTTTGGTATTAGGTTTGGAAAACCATAGTGAAAGTCTTAGGTATAAGAATAAGTATAATAAAAAATCCCTAAATTTTAATGAGTATTTAGTAAGTAGTTTATCAAGAAAATACATCCCCGTTGGGATATGAGCAGGTAGAGACGGCCCTGGAATAGATGAATCTCAAGGTAAAACCAGAAAACACTACATTGAGCTAGAATCGAATGGGAAATATTTAACAATAACAGTATTTGCTTCACTCTTGGTTACAACACTCCCGGGTGTTATGCTTTGGTAAATTAATAAGCTTAGTATGAACAATTATTAAGGGAACAAAAAAATGCCTCCAATAATATATGATGGGATGTAGATAAAATAGATTTAAGCCTATAAATTCATATGTTATGGAAAATATTGCAATTTATAAGTTACCCATTTTCTTCATTATATACCCCTTTAATGTTATGTCTACATTTTCTTTTATTCTAGTCAATGGCCGGTAATAGGGGTTGAGCTAACAACCGATGCAAATATCGTTGTGATAATTATTCTATGGAGATTCCCAATATGATGGGAAGGGGAATCACAAACTCTGTTAACACATATTTTTAATAGAAACATGGGTCAAAAGGAATGTTTAACCCCCCACCCCCCAATAATGAAAAATCCATAATCATGAGATTCATGCGACAAAGGCCTCCAACTTTTAAGGGGTCATCTGACCCCCAGAATCACTTAACAATATATCAAGTCCATTGAAAAGCTATTTTCTATCCTTCAATGTTCTTAAAAAGAAAATTTTAACCGGGATTCTTATATTATGGATGGTGAAGCTGATCAATGCAGTACATTAGATCTATACAACGAAGATTGAGGAAGATAATGAGGTTTTGGAATGGTAGGATTTTCAAAAAAAATGATAAATATTTTCCTTGCACACATCGACTTAATATGGAAAGGGTCTTCCATTACATAATGTATAAAGTGTTGAATCCCTCAAATAAAAAGGGAACACATCATAGGGCTTGAAGAACAGACCTATATCATTGTCGTTACCCCCAAATTCACGGTTGACCGCTTCTTTGTTCGGATAAGATCTACCCTATGGAAGGACCTAGCAATCCTCGGCCTTGATAGCCATGAGAAAATTTTTCGATGTTCTCTCAAAGGGGAAATGGAGATTCAAAATTCTCAGGGCTATTGTGGCGATATGAAATGTAAGGTGGACATTAATTCTCATGGTCTGATGGATGAATTTTATGGTGCTAAGAAATTTCTTCAACCTTATTTCCAAAGGTATGGAAAGAGGAAGAACAAAAATAGCCTCAAGGTGATGACAAAATGATTTAGCTGTGGAAGAGAAGGGAACTAGGCTAGTAACCATCGAGAAGAAAAACCTGATACTACAATAGAGGATAGGAACACTCCATTCAACCATCAACACATTGTTCATTGCTTCAACTACAAATAAAAATTGAACTTTGAAAACCATTTCCCTAAACCAATGGTTTTTGAAGACAACCAATAACCTCCATGGTAGAAAATGAGATATTTTTTCATCACTACTACCAATGAGAACCCTAAAAGTGATGTAGTGACAAGTATTCTACTTATTCATTAAAGAATACTGACATACATTTTGATTCTGGTTCAACTGACATTTTTTACCACAAAAGTTTTGTAGAACAATCCCAACACCACTAGAAATCATAGATGTAGTGATGTCTGTATGAAAGAAAAATTTGGAAATCATTTCATCCAATTAATATAATACCTCCTGTATCACAATTTCAATATTGAACATCCCAAAGAACCTATTCATAATCCCCCTAGAGTAATTTGATGTAATTATTTCCATGGATTGTCTTTCTCTATATAGAGCCAATATAAATTTCCATGAGAGGGAAATCACACCCCATAATGAGAATCAACCCCAGATTCTATACATGTTCAAGGGGGAGGATGAATCTTCTTTAGCACTATCATCTCAAGAGTGGATATTACTACCATATGAGTATTTGTATCTTGCTCAGACGATTGAGCCTAAGGAAGAAACCATCCTTGAATACTTTTCTTATGTGTGGGAATGTGATGAATTGTTTTCTAAGGAATTTTTTTGACTTCCTACTAGTAGAGATGTTGAATTGAATATTGATCATATACATTGGTTGTTACCAATATCAAAGATTTCATATTGAGTGGTTGTTGTGGAGCTTGAGGAGATAAAGAAACAACTACAGAAGAATCAGGATAATGGTTTTATACGCCCAAGAGGTTCACCTTAGTGTGCACCAATCCTCTTTGTCAAGAATAAAGATGGTTTAATCCACCTTTTCATTGATTATCATGACCTCAACAAAATAACGATAAAGAAAAAGTATCATCTTCCAAGAATTGATGACTTATTCGATCGGATATATAGATCACAATACTTTTCCAAGGTGAATTTGCTGCAGGGATATTCCCATGTAAGGGTGGAGAAGGATGATATCCCCAAGACTGTATTTTTTATAAGGTATGTGAACTATGAATTCATATTAATGCCTTTCAGACTCATTATAGATATTTTAATTTTCATATAATTTATGAATATAGTCTTTAGATATTACCTCGACATATTTGTGGAGGTATTTATAGATGATATTATAATATACTCTAAAACAAAAGAGGAGTATGAGGAGCTTATAATCACTTTACTAGAGACCATACAAAAAGAGAATCTCAATGTAAAGTACAAAAAGTGTGAGTTTTAGTTGAAAGTAGTCTCAAACATGGGTCATATCATCAAAATCAATGGGATATCTATGGATCCCTCCAAGACAAATACAATTGTGGGATATCCAAGGCCATCAACGGTGAAGGATATCCGTAGCTTCATAGGGTTGGACGGATATTATCGACAATGCATAATAAATTTCTCACATTTGTCAAACACTCTTTCCAATCTAACTCAAAAGGGAGTCAAGTTTTCATGGAGTGGTTTATGCAAAGAGAGGTTTAAGTATTAGAAAAGGGGGCTTATCAATGTGCCCATACTCACATTACCCACAATTGGAGATGTTTTTGTGGTATTCAATGATGCTTTGAAGATGGTTATAGCTGATCAAATACTATGATTTCTCAATCCATTAACACACTAAGAAAGAGAACAACATGAATGATTCTCTATGTAGAAATTACCTAGAAATTCTATCATTGATGAGAATTGAAAAAGATCCAGTCTTCTAAGATTTGATGAAGATGTACATGGGATCATAAAGAAGGTAACATCAGCAATCCTTTCACAAAATATAACTCAAATATCTCTTTTATAAAGGATAAAGGATGCAGAAAAAGATGATGTTGGAATTCATATGAATGTGGAAGCTATTAGAAAAGTGAAATCCTTATATTTAAATGTTAGTGAAGAAGGAATTGTAAGATATGGGACAAGACTATGTGTTGCATCAAATCTGAAGTTAAAGAATTGACTTTTGGATTATTCATAATGTTCAAATTTTTCTATTAACCAAGGAAACAAAATGATGCATCAACATATCATAGAGAATTATTGGTGGGATTACATGAAGAAGGAGATCGTTGAGTACTAGTGTTTCAGCATGTAGAGGATTAAAGGAGGAAGCCTATTGTGATTGTGAAACCATCACCCTTACCAATATAGAAATGGTAAAACCTTACCATGGACTTTTTCATTGGACATCCAAAGACATCCAAAGGAAACAATAATATTTTGTCTGTTATTGAACATATTACAAAGACACGACACATAAATGAAATTTGATATGATTTCTCATTGGATCAACTGGAACAGATATATTTCATATAATTGCTAAGGTAGTATGGAGTATAGGTATATATTTTATCCAATCAAGATCTAAGATTCACCTCTATGCTCAAGAAGAGTCTCCAACATGCTATTAATACTGAGATGAACTTCTCTATGTCTTGTCATCCTCAAACCGATGGCCAAACTGATTTTACTATCCAAACACATATGGAAATGTTGAGAGAATTCTCAGTTAAAATCAAAGGAAAATGGGATCAACATTTTTCTTTGGTTGATTTCTCTTATAATAACTATTTCCACTCAAGCATCCCAAAGCTTCGTTACAAATCTATTTATGGGAAGAGGTGCAGAACACCAATGTTTTGGGATAATGTTTGGGAGAAAATTCTCCTAGGTCCATAAATGATTGATGAAATAGTGGGGAAGGATTAAGACCATCCAGCATGCCATTAAAGCTATTCAGAGTTGAAAAAAAAGCGATGCTGATAATCATCGATGAGACCTAGTGTTTGATGTTGGAGAAATGGTATTACATTGAATATTGTTGTGGAAGAGAATTATGATATTTTGTAAGAAGGGAAAGTTTAGTCCAAGGTACATCGAACCTTTGGGATCCTTCGTCACATTGGAGCAGTGGCATATCGACTAGCACTCCCACTGAACCTATCTCATGTACATGATGTATTCCATTTATCACTCTAGAAGAATTACATACCTAAACCATTGCATCTACTCAATATGAAGGAGGTACCATTGGTGAATGACCTCTCTTATGAAGAGAAGCTGGTGAAGAACATAGATCCATGGGAAAAAGTTCTACAAAATAAGACAATACCCCTCGTTAATGTTATGTGGTGAAACCAAAAGTTTTATGAAGAAACATGGGAATTAGAGTATGTGATGAGGCAGAGTCACCCTCATCTCTTTTTGTAAGGGAAAAGGAAATTTTGAGGGTGATATTTCCTAAGGGGGGAGGATTTTAATGACCCAAAATTTTATTAATGAAAATTCCTCTTGATAAGATTAAATTTCTTATAATGTAAAATGGATATATAAGACATTTTCACTTCCTTGGATTTATGTTTTTGGTTTTTAATTTACCATTAAGAATTATTACCATTTCTAATATAGACGTTAAACAGTGATCACCTGATTAATATAAATATATGGATTTAACAAATCCAATTTCCATATACAAAGGATGTGATAAACTCATATAGTATAATTTCCCCATATGAAGACCATTTCTCGAATCTTATAAAGGAGGTAGCGTCAATGGGATTCTCTCTTGGCCAAGACCAAGCAAATCTTGAACATGTTATTCATGAACAGAATTGGCTATGGGAGAAGCGAAAGTTAATAGGGAATATCTACTAATCAATGTTATCTGATCCACCCCATGAGTCTGTCATCATCACAAACCTTACCCTTAAGACTTAGGCGGGTGTTATAAGGGGTTATATTACCAGAACCTATCACTATGATTGTGTGAAATATTTTGTATAAATAATATACATTCATTTAATCATTGTTAATTTTAATTGATTTGAAAGCCCATATAGTATTTTTGGGTAATATTAAAATTCAATTGAGAAATTTATTCTGATGAATTAATGGATTTTGAATTAAATAATATTTTCATAATATATTATTACTAAATCAGTTTTAATTAAATAAAAAAGATCTTATAATTTTTATGAATACAATTGTAAAGGCAAGAAATTTTTTTTGTCAAACACCCATGAATTTTCAATAAATGTCGGTTTAAATATTAAAAGTGAAAATTATTATATTTAGAAAATTATTTAGATAGAATGAATATAATTTTTGGATTCAGGACATTTAAATTATCTAATGGTAAATATTTTATAATTTTCTTAAAGAGTCGAATTTTTGGGTTAAAAATTAAACACCGTTTAAATATATAATGTGTTTTATAACATCATAATGACCTAATTGTGATGTAATAAAATAATATAAAAATATGTTTTGGCTAATATGTGTTTTATCATTATATTTATGTGATTTTAAATTTGTTTGTTTAATTTTATGATTCCTTCTTGGACCCTCCAGGACATATAAAATATTTTATCATTTTATCATTTTTTCCTTGAGAGAGTGACTCACCTACACATAAGAAAGCATAATATTTTCATCATCATAAACATTATCCATATAAAATAAATTTTTACAGTCCCTTTTGGCAAAGGCCATGGGAAAAACCATGGGTTTGTTTTTGTTTTTATTAGTTTAATCTTTGGTGTCCAAAAACGAAATAATATAGAATACCATCTCCTTTACTATATAAACTCACTCGAGATCCAACTTCTCTTCACTCAAAACATTTGGATCAAGGCCATGCACTGCCTGATATCTCTAGAATCCTCTTGTGGTGATCCCGTATCCCTATAATCCTCTCTCAATCCTCTTTCAAGCCTTTGGGATCTAATTTCCAAGTAAAGGATTTCATTCTTTCTCATTTTTTTCCAAATTTCTTTTTGTTGTTATGCCCTTTTACGTTAAATAGAAAATGTTGGTGTATGATTAAGATCCTCTATTATACTTCCATATTTATGCTTGGAGGATGATTGACCCCTTTTCTCTCTCATCAATTCCTCCCCTGTACACATGTTACCGTGCCAAAATTCCATAAGGTATTTCTCTCTCTGCGTTTACCGTCAAGAAATTCTTTTATATTATGCATCTAAATTTAAATACATATATTGAAAAATATATCTATATGAACCTCTTAATATCCATTTCATTTACATATTATGAGATTATCCTTTGTCTCTCATAAACAATTTTTTTGAATTCTTATGTCACACTGTTATAGAGCCGAAATTGCACTGTGATTTTCCAAGCCAAAGTCATTGTGTAGTAAATAATATACCCATTTCCCAATCAAGTGTATTCACCTTTACTCACATTTACTTATTTATTTTAGTGTTTCATTTATGTTTTCCAAATTCATTTATCATCTAATAAATTATGATGTTGAATTATTCCATGTGGTATGATCCATGTGGCAAACATATGAATGAAATGAAATTACTAAGAAGGGTGTTCTGTGATAGTGCTCTAATGCATTAGGAAAATATTAGTATCATGATACGTCAAGTTCACTAAGGGATTTCTCATGATAATTCATGTGTAATAAGGGTTTATCCATGCTTCATTGGCAATGATCCTTGTCTCATGATAATATCATGTTAAATGTTGTTGCCACATTTCCATGTTATGATAATCAAGCTCTATCATGCCTATATGTTCATGTTTATCTTATTCTCCATTGATATAACTATTGCTTAACATGTACTAAATTCTTCATTTTATTCCTTGATTACACCCTTAATAGGATATATATCTCACACTTCTCTTATGCATGTCCTCAAGTTATCCCGTTCAATGTTGAGTAAGAAATAATATTGTGGTCATGTAAAAGAATTTTTCACTAATGATGTTAGGTTTTATGCTATATGTTGTTATGTAATGCCCCAAATTTCCCAAGACACAATACCTCTTAATAATAAGAGTTGTATTGAGTGTATTTTTATGTAATGAATCATGTTTATATGTGTAATAAAAAACTATTTTGTTATATTATCTTTGGCTTCCATGGTTTTATAATATTTATATTAACCAATATTGATATTAAAATGATCATGATTATTGGTTCTTATAACTCTTTTTGTATTAAATTTTTTTACTTCATTTTAGGATTTATGATTCAGTTATTGATTGGTATGAGTTCATTAATTATCCCCTCATGCACTATGATTATATCATTATTCATTTATGTACTTATTGTGCTCATTTTTTTACATTCAATTTTTAAAGCTTATGTTTGGCCTAACTAATCATTTTAGGTATTATTTCTTATGTTTTAATTTCCCCAGGTAATTAATAATTATGCTGAATGAATTGTGTTTATAGTAATTTTATATGGATAATGGTGATAACTAAATATAAAATATGAAATTTTGTGTTAACTTGGATAAGTACCCATTAGAATGTTTTGGATATTGGTTATGTTTGAGTTTTTCATAATTTAATATAACACTAAACCTAAAATATCCCTAAAAATGTAAGTGATCCATTTTTTTCTTTTTTATATTGACTATTTTAAATTCAGAAAATTTTGTTACTATTACTTGTATCAAATAAAAAAATGAAATATGTAAGATTTTAGGACAATATCTGTATAGAGGGTTTGAGGATGTTATTTTAATGAAATTAATCCCCAGATTAATGGGGTTGTGTTTTATATGTGATGTTGTATAATTATTCATGTAAGTTAATGGAATGAGTGTACATGTATAGCATTGATTTACTCAGTCAGTATTAGAGCCTATTGAAAAATATTATTTTTTAGAAGTGGACATGGAGTTATTAATCTCAATTCCAAACCAGTTGTCTCGAGTAATGATTATCCATTCCAACCAAGATGAATTTTAAAACACACTAAATAGGAGAAGTATTGAGTTTCATTTTTTTTTGTTATAAAGACCATAATCAAGAAATTATTCAATTTATTAATTATGAATAATTTTTTAAGAACCTCAATGGGAAATTTTTCAAAAGAAATGTTTTATTTTTTATTGTAAGGGAGATAATTGAAAAACAAAATTACATAAAAATTCAACATTTTAGTAGAGAGTAATAATTTTCATACTAATGTACAATTAATAGTCATTGTATTATTATGGGTAACTCAGTAATTACCAAAGTAAATTCTCATATGCATGGTATATAAAATATAATGACCACATGAAACCTTAGAGAATATTGGAACAAGTAATAGTATGTATTATGACAATCACTAAAGTGGATCAGGATTATTATGGAACATTTATTCACCACCCCATTAATTTAGATGTCTTGTTGTATTTTGATTCTCGTAACTCTAGTTTATCTGTGATATTTTTTATGGTAATTAAATCACCACTGCAAAGATTTAATTTTCAAAAAATAATTATTGTTATACAATTTTTGTATCTCGAGCTGATGTTTATGGTAAAGTGACTCGTGTAAATATCATTAAATTTTTTTTATGATTTTGAGAAATTTTGGGAATCTATATTCTACCATTACATAGATTCAATAATAATTATAAAAATTAGAAAAACATGATACATATTCCAAATGAACCATAATGATATATCAGTTCGAGAAAGACAATTCACTCTCAAGGAAAACAAATCTTATAAGTAATGACACCCAATTATGAGTATTTCTAAGCTCAAATTGTATGAAATTTATAAAAATTACTGATAATCTTATTAAAAGTAAAAAATAAATATTTTCTTTGTTTTTTGGTCTATATCTCACAAAAAAGTATATCTTGGTCATGTATATATATTAGATATCCTTAAATATCTTCATTAGTAATTAATAATTAAAATTTTTTGGGAACCAATTATCTATATGGGGATAATGTAACACTTTTAAATTTTAGGAATAATTTCCCACATAATAAGTACTGTATTGAATAGCATGTTTCACAAGTGATTTTTAAATATGGAAAAACTATAGTAATTTAACAAAAATTGAATTTTAAAATTGTAAACTCTATGATAAATTTGGGTGTATAAATAGATATAATCGCACTATGAAATCTAAGTAGAACAAGGAACAAAAGGAATAATATATTATGAATCATACTTATGTACATCAATTTATTGATCTTGAAAGGGAGGTAATGTCCATTCAGTTTTCCATAAACTATGTAAAAACTGATTTTCAGATGAAAATAATTGGAAAATTTTTTATGACTATAGATCAATGATCTCAAAATTCTCTGAGATCTATGATACAAGAAATACCACCCATGACTGTAACGGGATCTTACATGATCCTTGCGTTCTATTAGAACATTTCGAGGGGTTATATGGTTAGAATTTAGTATGATATAAACATGAAATAATTAAAATAATAACTTATTTATAAATAAATGATATTTTAAATATTTCACATTTTGACATATAATGGAAATATAAGATTATTATTTCAATAATATGCCCTGCAAAAATGTAGTCTATAGAGTTTAATAATTAATAAAATAATTTTACGCACATAAATATATTTTACAAATAACATCCTTTTATAGAATATATATTTTATTATTTTATGGTATAAACATTAATTTAACGAAATTTTTTGATAATATACAAAAATAAATAAACTATATCTCATGAAATCACTATTACAGGGTATGTAATGTTAATTTCACTTTATTCTACAAAATATTTTTTTTCTAAAATTTGATTTTTTTCACTTTGGTTTTATGTCATGGAAGTAAATATATTATGGATAACTGATGATATATTATAATATTATATAAATAATATATGACAACAAATATTGTAATAAAATAATTAAAAATAAGAAAAAAAAGATATAATATTTTATAAAATTTTATTTTTGAAATAAAAACAGTTTTAATTATATTTTATGTTCAATTTTAATAATAAAAATACTAAATTTTTGGACATTTATTTCACAAAATAAAAATTATATTTTTATTTAGTATAAAATTATTATATTATTTTGAATTTTTGGATTTTTCTAAAATGTAACATTTTATGGGAATACTAATAAATTATATTTTTATGAATAACTTGATATTATTTCTAAAAATAGTACATAAGAATGAAATTAAAATATATATAGTTATTTTTATAAAAAATATAAGAATTATATATAATATTATAAATTTTAAAATATTATGATTAATTTTTAGAAATATTACCTATATTTGTTAACAAAAGTAATTGTTTTTGTCAAAAAACTTATATTTATGATTTATAAGTTTGTTATTTTAAATTGATTTCATGTTATAGAAATGTAATATTATTAAATGGTTTAAATATTTTTTATTATAATCTGAAATTTTTGAAAGAAGTGTTATTTCATTTTTTGTATCAAAAATAATTTATCGAGAATAAAATAATTGTTGTTTTTATAAATGAAAAATTATGATAAATAGTAAAATTAAGGAAAAATTACTTAATTAGAATAATAAATTGTGCTTTATTTTTGAATATTATAGGAGGATTGAACCCGAATATCCCCCTATAATTTTTTTCATATTATGAGGTACCATCCTTCGAAATTGACATGTTTATAACATAAAATTGTGATTCGATAAAAAAATTCAATTCCATTTACTTATTAAAAAAATCTCTACTGCTTCAAATGTGCCCAAGAAAATTAAATTTCTACCCTATAATATTACTCATTATTTTTATATATAATACACATACATGATATTTATATTATTTCTGCAATTTGTATCCCAAATATCTCATAAAACTAGGAGGTTTACTTGAAATCAAATTCTTCTATGAAATTATTTTTTCCCTTATAATCATTTTACACTTTCATATTTATACACTATTTTTAATATATATATTTTTCAGTTTATTATAATTAAATAAATATTATTTTTATTCCAAAATGTTTTATATAAATGGAATAATCATTAACTTCCAGTGCAATTTTCTTTAGCAAAAATAAACCCTTCTTCCTCTCACAAGGGTACTATCACCTCTATAAACGATGGGTATTATTATTTCTCGCAGTCCAAAATGGTTGGATAAAAATGTTATTTAAGGAATTAATGTGAATTTTAATATTAGTTAAATTGTTAATTGACTAATGAATTTATACCATATTTTCATTCTATAGAGTTGAAAACATTATGCATGTGTACATGCAGATGACCACCTCTATGGAAGACATATTTATTTTTAATCACCAACCAATATAAATGACTGAAATGATATATATAATGAATTTAAATTATAGTTATGGAAATATTTTATCTCTATAAATTTTATGTTAATATTTAACATATTAAAATATATCATCATTTTTTCCAAAATGTATCAGAACTAGTTCAACACGGATTGAATTATCCCAAATCATGGATAACATTCAAATTGTATAAAATTAAAAAATTAAAAGTTAATATAAAGGGAATATTCCAATAAAATAAATATTAAATGAGTGATTAAAATTTTATCAATGAATTTAAATTGATATAAACATTTTAAAACACTAGTGAAACAATCATAATCGCTAACATTTGATAATAAAAAACTATAACATAATATTAAATGTCTTATAAATTACTAAATTTGAAGAATATGTATTTAAATAAATATTTATATTTTCCAAAAATAAGTTATTTATATTTATATATTTTCTATATAGGAGGATAAATGGATTTAATATAAGATTTAATTAGTGGGTAATTGTGTAACTCGTATCAGTTTTGTTTTCTTCATACATAATCCATATTAACAACATGTGTTATTTTTCTTGGTGTATATACATTCAAATTAATGATTTATTTTCAATTTAGTTATATTAATTTTATTTATATTTCCATTATATATTCAATTAACATATAATTCTTTGTATTATAATGTTATAAATTCGTATGTTTTTTCTTTAATCATCAACTTCTCTTGAGTCAAAATGATTCATTTTATACTATGGTTTTAAATGATATTATTATTATATATGAATACTCTATTATATTTTGTGACACCCTAGGTAAATAAAGAATATGAAATTTTCATATTTATCTATATTTGTGAATAAAATATTAATATGACTTTAAAGGGGATGCTATGCTCGATGGCATTCCCAACACGCAACAACGAGTTTCTTGGGAATCTTACGTTGCACTCTAATAATAAAATAATATTATTTTAAATGGTAGTTAACATGTAGTCGTTGTATTGGCAAGAATGGATATAAATAACTAAAATATGATTATATATGTTTTTAAATGTTTTCACATTTATCCAATAAAGGATAAAGGCTTAAAATACGGAAAGAATTCAATTTTAGGAATATATGTCCTATTTTCCACTAAAGGTTCACTTATCACCTTTTGATGGAGAACCGTCGTTAAATATAGTTCTGTTCACTCTTATACATTCTATTGGACCAAGTAAAACTCTTCTTTAGAATCGGGACATCAAAATTTTCTTTGTGTAAATTTTTTGTATCTTTCCGATAAAGTTAATTTTTTAATGAATAGTGTAAAATGTTGTATTTTAATTCAAAACCTATTTTGAATCTAATTTATTTATATGATTATATTATATTTTGAATTTTTTTTAAAGTTAAATTAGAATATATTTTTAACATTAAATCCAATAGTGGTCGTTGGAATTAATTTCACTTTGAAATCAGACTTAAACTAGTGTCAATCCTTTGATACTTATTGTTTCATAAAAACACTTTATTTGCTATGACAGCAGGAATTAATTATTAAATTAATTAATGTAACTTATATGTTTTGAATTTTGTAAGATAGACTTAATTTTTGAATTCAGAATATCAAATATAGCTTAGGCTGAATTTTTGGGATTTTTCTGAAAAACTTCAATTTTTGGTGAATAGTGAAACCACTAAGTGGTACTTATCAAAACCGATTTTTTGTTTAAATGAAATTTTACCACATCTGTATTTTGAATTTCAAAAATCCGACATACATGGTTTTCATTATGAAGTAAAATGTGTTTCAATGAGATTAAAATAATTTTTTGGTGAATAGTAACTTTTAAGTTCTTAATCGCGATTAGAGGTAATTAGTGTAGTTTATGGTAAGAATAAAGTTTTAATAAAATGAAATGACCTAGAAACATGTCCTACCCTCATTGGATGTGTCATTACCGACCCAGACAATACATGGGTCAACTTGGGGACCCTATGAAGCCACTTTGGTTGGAAAATGACATTAATATCTTTTTATTTAAAGTTAAAATAAAAATGTCACAAACATGAGTTGTTTTACTTAAACAATTTTTAGATGGGGTTATACAAATCCTATTTTTGACTATAAATATTCATTGGAAAGATAAAAATATTTCCTACATCATAGTAGTTTTTTTATAATTTTTAAACATTATATAAATTAAATTATTTATGACATCATGATGATGCAGCGATGACCTCATTATTTAACGATTTAAATAAAATGGGAAGATAATGTAATATATAAGACCTATACATGTCCAAAACCTATTGGATGAGTGGATTTAGAAATATTATCACCCTTTACTATAATTATATCAATGTGGGACCTCGTAAATCCAAATATCATTTTAAAATAACATGACTTTTCTTTACATTCCAAGAGTGCCCCACCTCTCCTCTTATAAAAGGCCCCCACCTCTACCTCCTTACCCACACTCCCAAGACCTTTGACTCGGCCAACCCCTGCACATTTTGTCTCTCCACTTCCCTCTATTACTCATTGAAGCCTCACATTTGGCATAATTATTCCCAAGGAATACTTATAGCTCAAACCAAATGGAGTTACCCAATTTTAAGGTAATGTCTTCACTTGAGTCCTTTTGTTTTATTTTGCTTCTCCAACCCCTTAAACTCTTTTTATTCATTTATTTTGTAACAACTCCAGTATCATAAATATACTAGGATGTTTTTATAATAAGGATTTGAGCTACACTTACACACACCTACATCTAATGGTTATAAAACATATTGTTTCCATGGATGGAGAATTTCGGCCTCCTGAAACGATGATTGTTCAACATTCTTTTAACACCTTAAAAAGTGGCCATTAAGAGGAAACTATATTTATATATGATATATAATATGTTAATGTTTTCTTTAAGCTTCTGTATTTTTCATTTTGGGCATACCTTTATGGTTTCCATTATGGGTATACGCGATATCTTTATTTTAGGAAGTGCGGACTACCGCCCCCTCAAAGTGATTTGATTCGTTAATTCCATATGTGGGATGTATAAAGGATGGATTTAAAGTTATTATATATGATGTTATACTGTAATTATAATATACCTCTATATCATTATTATTTCGTTCCATTAATTTATGAGATAGAAATGAAAGTAGCGTTCATGTGTACGTACGACTTACCGTCTCCATGAACGGTGCATTTCATTTCTAATCCCCAAATGTAATTTACTATTATAAGTACATATTTATAATAGATATATATAATATATGATAAATATGAATGATTAATATAATTCTGTAATTAAAATATACATACCTCTCATTTAGTTTTAATTCCATTAATATGACAAAGAAATGAAAGTAGCGTTCATGCGTACGTACGGCTTACCGTCTCCATGAACGGTGAATTTCATTTCTTACCTCTAAATGATTATGTAATATTATAAATACATGTATATGATGGATATATATGATATATATGATATAAAAATAATGAATATCATTATGGATATAATAAACCATTGACCACACGAACAACATGTAATTGTAAGAAGTTCACTTTGAACTAAAGAACCAAATATCGACAAAACAAACATTATTAACTTAAATGATTACAAAATGTTTATAAAATGTAAATAAGTGATTTAAAAAGAATAATTTACTTGAAAAAGGGTCTTAATCAAATATAAATTAACTCAAGTTTACTATTCCGGACGTTAAATAACGATCGAGTCAAGTCGGACTCGAGGTAAGGGATCTTACTCCTCTCTTTCTTTTTAAGTACACCCTTTTATGTCATTACTTCTAAAGCTCGTATTTCTTGTTATTGGGATGTTATTATATATTACTCTTACTGTAATTTTTATGTTCATATGATGAGAGACCCTATTCTTTCTCATCAATGCATTTTGTAAGTTTTGAGTGGCGCCGTTAGGCTGCCGAATTTTCGTAAGATATCTAACCTCTCTCTTTCTTTTTAAGTACTCTCCTTTATGTCACTTCTTTTAAGCTCCTCTTTGTTATGTTGGGGGATGTTCTTTTATAGTACACTATCTTTATACATAATTTTAATATGATGAGAGACCCTATTTGATCTCATCAATCCATTTTTGTAAGTTTATGTGGCGCTGTTAGGCTGCCGAGTTTTCGTAAGGGATTTTTCATCTCACTTTTATTCCCGTGAGATTTATGCTACATCTGCCACAATTTCCTTTGAGTGGTGTATGTAATGCCCGTTATTTTTATCATTGTGTAATATACTTTCATTTATGATTATTTACCTCAATGTTGTATTGTCCTTCTCTCGCGGGATGCATGTTTCGAAATATACCCATGTCGGTAAGGGAACCTTTCACCCTCCTCTTTTTGTAAAAGACTTCTTTTGTTATGTCTATTAATTCACATAATATTATGTTGGGATATGTTATTCTATATCCTTATTGATCTAAATTTTATGTCCATGTGATGAGATACCCTTTTTATCTCTCATCAACTCATTTTCTGAATTTTGTAGTGATGCCGTTAGGCCGGAAAATTTTTGCAAGGGAACTTCTTAACCCAAGTTTGATTCTTTGGGATAAGATTGTACTCCTTGAATATTTCTTTCTATGAATATGTGTGAATAAAATATGGTTGTTTTACACTTAATATCCACTTATATTTGGTGTATTCGTTTGTCGCACATAATTATGTAATTGATTTATCCTTAATCCAAGGATACCGTCTTTGTAAGGGAATTCGTCTCAATCTCCTTTCATTGAGGCATATTTCTTTTTACACACAAATTTTTTTTATACGGTGTATAAATCCCATTGAATTTTACTTTTATACAAAAGGAATCTTTTTCTATGAAGCGTTTTACTAAACGAAAAAAAGGAATGTTTCTTTTAACGTACGCGGTGACAACGACCTTTTCCACCGCCGCGAGTATTGTTTGATCTTTGGATTCCTCAACAAGTCGTAATGTTTTTAGAATAAAATAAATGCCATGTACTATTTTATGTATTTTGTTTTGAAAATGGTTTTTATAAAGGATTATATTTTGTCAATATATTTAAATGATATATTGTGATTGAAATGTGGAAATGTTATCATTCCTTTATGTTGGTTTTATGTGTTATGATTTTATAATGGTACTTGGACATTATGACAAGTGGTTCCGTGAATACCAGGACGGGTGGTTACGATATAACCTCCAATGCATTGGTTATGGAAGTAGTCTGTATGGCTATTCCATTAAGTATGTATGGAAGTTGGCCGAATGGATATTTCATTAAGTGATATGTGTGGAAGTCGACCTTATGGTTATTCCCCTTAAGTATGTTTACATCCCAAGTTACCTTTATATGTTATGTGATCTTTATATGGGTTTTATGGTAATATTTTGGTTACAGAAGGGTAAGTAATGAACTTTTATTCAGCGAAGAGTTTTTACTACTTCGAAAAGGTGAAAAGTATTACTTTGATAAAGTATATATGGTTTACTTGTTGTTTTGAAAAACTAACAGTTTTCATTCTTTGTGTATCCCTTACCGAGATTTTTATGCTCATACCAAGTTTTTGAAATGTTTTTCACAGGACTTAGCGTGGAATAGGGTCAAGGATGGGATCATGGGAAAGTCATGCTACCTAAAAAAAGGAACTAGACATGTTTCTTTTTAAGAGTTTTTATTTTATGGAAATTTAGTAGAAGCGACTACTTTGTAATGTTTTAATATGTAATAGTTATGTCCTAATTCTCTAAAACTCTAAACCTGAAAAGATTCTCAATGTGAATTACTCATTTAATTAAATATTAAGTAAGGTTTAAGGCTGGGGCCTTATAGTTGGTATCAGATGTCAGTTTAGATAACTTTGGAGGTTAGGGTATTCTTTAATCATAAGTGACATTACCCTAATGGTTAGGATTTCAGAAAGAGTCATAGTTTTTAGATAAAGGGAATGAGTAAGTATATCTTCCTCATTAGCACATGATGTCTTTGTTGATATACTCACACTGGCCCTTTTTGGTTTTAGTAAATGGCTGGATCTAGCAGGCACCAAATTAACAGTGGATGTGAAGGAAACTGTGACCGTTTTCTGAGCGAGCAGCTGAATGATATGGGAGATGCAACGAGAACTCTTGTGTTTATCCTCAACCAACTATCTGGAGTCATTATTGACCACCTAAACCTCGGTGATTTCTATAAGTCATCATATATGAGAGAAACAAATCCCTACGGAACTACAGGTAATAATCATAAAGGTAAGCGTGTTCAGAAACATATGTGTCAAAGATGTGGAAAGAAACACCTAGGAAAATGTTTCAAAGGGACAGAAATATGCTATAGATGTAAAAATGAAGGTTATAAAGCAAGATCCTGCCATGGAAAAAGGACGAATCTAGTTGACTCGAGGAAAGGGAAAGAATTTATTTTTGAGGGATCAATTGAATGTTTTAAATGTGGTGTGCATTGTCATTATGCAAACACATGTCCTATGAATAAGTTTCTGGAATTGGATCACCAAGATCGTACAAATATTCATTTACCAATACCTAATGCCATTCCGATTGAGGATGAAGAAACTGACAATGACCAATCAAAGGTATGGATTATTTCATGATTATTGTTTTCCTATTTTGGAATCTTAGTATATGATTCATGATTTTGTTTGTTGGAAAGAATTATATCAGAATAAGTTGGAAATGAATGGTTAATGGATCATGAAGAATGTAGAATGAGTAAGATGTCAACATATAAGGGCTTCAAGAGTTATGTTGAAATTATTAACAGTATTAAGAATCTTTTGATGATGGGGTTAAATTAGAAGACTTTTTATATTATGTGTAACCCTGATGTTTAATATATGAAAATTTTATTCAAGGAATAGTTATCTTTTATTTTGTGGACATAGTTATAAAGAACCATATGGTTTTATATGATCCTTACTTTTGAGGTAATTATGGGTTACTATATGTTATGATTGAAGTGAAATGCATGAGATAAAATTGAGGTTAAATTATGTTATGGTTATTTTTGATGATTTTATCCCTTTCTGGGGAATGATTTGAGAATTATATAGTTTTGGAAAAAGAACAACACGCAGACCTTGTGACTACCCGTCGCGTCGGACAAAGCTGCGGGAATCGAACCCACAACCAAAGTGCAACTGGTATTTATCGCCTACCACTGGACTACGTGAAGTCCCTGATTAGTTTGACTGATTCTTTTTAGTTAGATGATTTTAGGAATAAAGAGTATGTTTATTTTAGGTTATCTATGGAAATGATTAACCTATCATGGAGGATATGTGATTAGGTTAATTACTTTTCAATATGAGAATTTAATTGCAACTAATGTTATTTAGAGATAAAAGTTAATTTGTAACTTGGAAGACTATGTGATTAAATCCTTAAAATATTTGGGTTTCAATCTTAGTTTGGTTTACTTTGAATAATTTTATGGACAAATTGTTTATCGGATGGTCCTCGTTGAACTTTGGGTTTTGTTGGAAAAATTTTGGAGATTAAGCATAGATTTTATTTTTAAAGGGTTATCCTTTTCTGGATTATCTGATCTTGTACTAAACTTTTTTTTTTGGTTTTGGTTAAAGCCTAAAAACATGGGAAGTATATAGTTGTTTTTGGTGGATTAGGTGATTCTATAGAAGTTGATTATAGTACTCTTAATATGAACAAGTCTTCCTAAATACTCATCTTTTGGAGAAAATATGAGTTTGTGTAAGTAATCTAATAAAAGTTGAAAGTCAGCATGAAAAGTGATTATGTTTCCTTATGAATAAATTCCCCAATAAAAAGTTACTTAAAACAAAAATTTTGTCTATTAACATTTCTTACTGGGGAATCGAATATCGTTTAACCCATCACAAGTTTGTGATTTTCTTATGGTTAACTTTCTCCTAGACATGTTTACTATCACTCTCCCTCAAGAACATGACCCTTTGCTTTTTCATCCATGTCCATGTTTTCCTACATGGAATCCTATTATGGTTCAACTCAGGTGACCTCTGTACTTATCTTTCTTTATTTTAAAGTGATTGTTTTACCGACTCTTATTCCGATGTGGGACTTTCAAGGATGTTTCCAAGCTCAATTTTAAAAATTATGAGGACGCAATTCCGAAAATGGGGGAAGGATGTAACACCCCAGGTAAATAAAGAATATGACATTTTCATATTTATCCATATTTTTGAATAAAATATTAATATAACATTAAAGGGGAGCTATGCTCTATGGCATACCCAACACGCAACAACGAGTTTCTGGGGAATCGTACGTTGCACTCTAATAATAAAATAATATTAATTTAAATGGTAGTTAACATGTAGCCGTTGTATTGGCGGGAATGGATAGAAATAACTAAAATATGATTATTTATGTTTTTACATTTATCCAATAAAAGATAAAGTCTTAAAATACGGAAAGAATTCAATTTTTGGCGTATATGCCCTAGTTTCACTAAAGGTTCACTTATCGCCTTTTGATGGTGAACCGTTATTAAATATAGTTTTGTTCACTCTTATACATTATATTGGACCAAATAAAACTCTTCTTTAGAATCGGGACATCAAAATTTACTTTGTGTAAATTTTTGGTATCCTTCCGATAAAGTTCATTTTTTAATGAATAGTGTAAAATGTTGTATTTTAATTCAAAACCTCTTTTTAATATTATTTATTTATATGATTAGATTATATTTTGAATTGGTTTTAAAGTTAAATTAGAATATTTTTTTACCATTAAATCCAACAGTTGTCGTTGGAATTAATTTCACTTTGAAATCAGACTTAAACTAGTGTCAATCTTTTGATACTTATTATTTCAAAAAAACACGCTATTTGCTCTGACTGCGGGAATTAATTATTAAATTAATTAATGTGACTTATAAGTTTTGAATTTTTTAAAATAGATTTCATTTTTTAATTCAGAATATCAAATATAGCTTAGGCTGAATTTTTGGGATTTTTCTAGAAAACTTCAATTTTTAATGAATAGTGAAACCACTATGTGGTACTTATAAAAACTGATTTTTCATTTAAATGAAATTTTACAACTTCTGTGTTTTGAATTTCAAAAATCTGACATATATGGTTGTCACTAAGAAGTAAAATGTGGTTCAATGAGATTAAAATAATTTTTTGGTGAATAGTAACTTTTAAGTTCTTAATCGCGATTAGAGGTAATTAGTGTAGTTTATGGTAAGAATAATGTTTTAATAAAGTGAAATGACCTAGACACATGTCCTACCCTCGTTGGATGTGTCATGGCCGCCAAAGTCAATCCATGGGTCAACTTGGGGACCCCATGAAGACACTATGGTTGGAAAATGACATTAATATCTTTTTATTTAAAGTTAAAACAAAAATGTCACAAACATGAGTTGTTTTACTAAAAAAAATTTACATGGGGTTATAAAAAACATATTTTTTACTATAAATATTAATTGGAAAGATAAAAATATTTCCTACATCATAGTAGTTTTTTTATAATTTTTAGACATTAAATAAATTAAATTATTTATGACATCATGACGATGTAGGGATGACCTCATTATTTAACGATTTAAATAAAATAGAAAGATAATGTAATATCTAAGACCTACACATGTCCAAATCCTATTGGATGAGTGGATTTAGAACCCTTATCACCATATCCTCGAATTATATCAATGTGGGACCTCTTAAATCCGAATATCATTTTAAAATAAAGTGACTATTCTTTACTTTCCAAGAGTGCCCCTCCTCTCCTCTTATAACAGGCCCCCACCTCTACCTCCTTACCCACACTCACAAAGCCTTTGGCTCAGACAACCCCTGCCCATTTTGTCTCTCCACTTCCCTCTCTTACTCCTTGAAGCCTCACTTTGGGAATAAGTCTTCCCAAGGAAGCCTTTTATCTCAAACCAAAGGGAGTTACCCGATTTTAAGGTAATGTCTTCACTTGAGTCCTTTCGTTTTATTTTGCTTCTCCAAACCCTTAAAATATTTTTATTCATCTATTTTTTAACAACTCCAGTATCATAAATATACTAGTATGTCTTTATAAGAAGAATTCGAGCTACACTTACACACACCTACATCTAATGGTTAAAGAACATACTGTTTTCGTGGATGGCGAATTTCGACCTCCCGAAACGATGATTGTTCAACATTCTTTTAACACCTTCAAAGGTGGACATTAAGATGACACTATATTTATATATGATATATAATATTTTTATATTTTCTTTAAGCTTATGTATTTTTCATTTTGGGCATACCTTTATGGTTTCCATTATGGGTATACGCGATATCTTCATTTTAGGAAATACGGACTACCGCCCCCTCAAAGAGATTTGATTCGTTAATGCCATATGTGAGATGTATAAAGGATGGATTTAAAGTTATTATATATGATGTTATACTGTAATTATAATATACCTCTATATCATTATTATTTCTTTCCATTAATTTATGAGATAGAAATGAATGTAGCGTTCATGCATACGTACGGATTACCGTCTCCATGAACGGTGCATTTCATTTCTAATCCCCAAATGTAATGTACTATTAGAAGTACATATTTATAATGGATATATATAATTTATGTTACATATAAATTATGAATATAATTCTGGAATTAAAATATACATACCTCTCATTTAGTTTTAATTCCATTCATATGACAAAGAAATGAAAGTAGCGTTCATGCGTACGTACGGCTTACCGTCTCCATGAACGGTGCATTTCATTTCTTATCTCTAAATGATTATGTAATATTAAAAATACATGTATATTCTGGATATATATGATATATATGATATCCAAATCATGAATATCATTCTGGATATAATGAACCATTGACCACACGAGAAACATGTAGTTGTAAGTAGTTCACTTTCGACTAAAGAACCAAATATCGACAAAACAAACATTATTAACGTAAATGATTACATAATGTTTATAAAATTTAAATAAGTGATATAAAAGGAATAATGAACTTGAAAAAGGTTCTTAAGAAAATATAAATTAACTCAAGTTTATTATTCAGGACGTTAAAGAACGATCGAGTCATGTCGGACCCGAGGTAAGGGATCTTACTCCTCTCTTTCTTTTTAAGTACACTCTTTTATGTCATTCCTTCTAAAGATCATATTTCTTGTTATTGGGATGTTCTTTTATATAACTATTACTGTTATTTTTATGTTCATATGATGAGAGACCCTATTCTCTCTCATCAATCCATTTTGGAAGTTTTGAGTGGCGCCGTTAGGCTGCCGAATTTTGGTAAGAGATCTAACCTCTCTCTTTCTTTTTAAGTAATCTCCATCATGTCACTTCTATTAAGCTCCTCTTTGTTATGTTAGAGGATGTTATTTTATATTCCTATTTCTTTAAACATTATTTTAATATGATTAGAGACCCTATTTGATCTCATCAATCCATTTTTGTAAGTTTATGTGGCGTTGTTAGGCTGCCGAGTTTTCGTAAGGGATTTTTCATCTCACTTTTATTTCCGTGAGATTTATGCTACATCTGCCACAATTTCCTTTGAGTGGTGTATGTACTGCCTGTTATTTTTATCATTGTGTAATATACTTTCATTTATGAGTATTTACATCAATGTTGTATTGTTCTTCTTTCGCGGGGTGCATGTCTCGAATGATACCCATGTCGGTAAGGGAACCTTTCACCCCCCTCTTTTTGTAAAATAATTCTTTTGTTATGTCTATTAATTAACATAATATTATGATGGGATATGTTCTTCTATATCCTTATTGATCTAAATTTTATGTCCATATGATGAGATACCCTTTTTATCTCTCATCAACTCATTTTCTGAATTTTGTAGTGATGCCATTAGGCCGGCAAATTTTTGCAAGGGAACTTCTTAACCCAATTTTGATTCTTTGGGATAACCTTGTACTCCTTGAATATGTTGTTCTATGAATATGTGTGAATAACATCTGATTGTTTTAAACATAATATCCACTTATATTTGGTGTATTTTTTTGTCACACATAATTATGTAATTGATTTATCCTTAATCCAAGGATACCGTCTTTGTAAGGAAATTCGTCTCAATCTCCTTTCATTGAGGCATACTTCGTTTTATACACAACTTTCTTTTATACGGTGTATAAACCCATTTGACTTTTACTTTTATACAAAAAGAATCTTTTTCTACAAAGTGTTTTACTAAACGACAAAAATAAATGTTTCTTTTAACGTACGCGGTGACAATGACATTTTCCGCCGCCGCGAGTATTGTTTGATCTTTGGCTTCCTCAACAAGCCATAATTTTTTTAGAATAAAATAAATTCCATGTACTCTTTTATGTATTTTGGTATTAAAAATGGTTTTTATAAAATATTCTATTATGTCAATATATTTAAATGATATATTGTGATTGAAATGTGGAAATGTTATCATTCCTTTATGTTGGTTTTATGTGTTATGATTTTATAATGGTACTTGGACATTATGACGGATGGTGCCGTGAATACCAGGATGGGTGGTTACGTTATAACCTCCAATGCATTGGGTATGGAAATCAGCCGTATGGATATTCCATTAAGTATGTATGGAAGTTGGCCGAGTGGCTATTCTATTAAGTGATATGTGTGGAAGTCGACCTTATGGTTATTCCACATAAGTATATTTTTGTCCCAAGTTACCTTTATATGTTTTGTGATCATTATATGGGTTTTATGGTAATATTTTGGTTACAGAAGGGTAAGTAATGAACTTTTATTCAGAAAAGAGTTTTTACTACTTCGAAAAGGTAAAAATTATTACTTTGATAAAGTATACATGGTTTACTTGTTGTTTTGAAAAACTAACAGTTTTCATTCTTTGTGTATCCCTTACTGAGCTTTTTATGCTCATCCCAAGTTTTTGAAATGTTTTCAACAGGACTTAGTGTGGAATAGGGTCAAGGATGGGATCAAGGGAAATTCATGCTACCTAAAAAATGGAACTAGACATGTTTCATTTTAAGGGTTTTTATTTTATGGAAATTTAGTAGAAGCGACTACATTGAAATCTTTTGAGATGTAATAGTTATGTCCTAATTCTCTAAAACTCTAAACGTGAAAAGATACTCAATGTGAATTACTCATTTAATTCAATATTAAGTAAGGTTTAAGGCTGGGGCCTTTTATATTTAATTTATTACATTCAAGGGGAATAAAATTTTAACATAAAATACTTCTAAATTGATTAATTTAAAACTAAATGAATTTTGATGATAGTATGAACAATTCTCATCATCTCAAAAAGCTATTTTTCTTTTATATCTGTATCGACACGGCTAGACAATGTTAAACATTATTGTTTTTAAAAAATAAATAGATAATATTTCTCAAAATCATAAAATTTATTTTTAACATATTTAAAGTTGATTATTTGTCATCATTTTTACACTGTCAGTTTCAATGAGGGTATTTTATCTCATGGAAATGTTTCTCCTATCACAATATTATATTTTTTATTCTACTAAAAATTTAATACATATGAAAAATATCTATTTTAAACTGTAAATTATTAAAATTTAAATAAAAAAAATTTAAATAAAATATTTTTCAATTAATTAAAAATTATATATTCAAAGTGACTCCTACTATCATCTTATTAGGATAGTGTTATGAAATTTTTTAAAGGCGGTTATAATAAGTTTCTCATACAATGTCATATTTATTTCCATAGTATTGATATCCTATGGAGTTATATTTTATAAATATTATATTATATAACTCTATTTGACACTCATTTTGGCTGATTGAAATTTGGTGGTTAACTAATATACATTGATATTTCGCTAGAAATACTATTAAGAAATATTATCAAAATCATATTTTCAATGGGTTATAATAGAGTGATTAATGATTGATATAATATGGAAATTATATAAGGAAATTTATTGGTGTGTTACTTTATCACCCTTTATTTAATTTGTTATGAATTTATATCTCATGAGGAAATAACTACTAGGAATCGTGAATTGTTCACAACATAAAGGGGTAGCCTTCATGGATATGCACAAAAATTAATTAGTTTGCCTTAAATGACGTTATCAAAATAATTAGTTTAATTATTATTTCATTTTGGTACATAGTTCCCTACTATTCTATGATTCCATTAAATAACACATTTTAATTTCATATTCCTGTCATTATTATTAGTGGCTCATTTTTATTTTCTCGCCCTATAATTAAATTCTATATGTATATTAATTTGTGACTGAATTTCTATATATCATGATTTATGATCAAAAAATAATATATTATGTTCATTATAATAATATATTTACCTCATTTTCATGTTTTCTCGCATGATTATTAACTAAAACATGATGAAATGTTTATTTTTATTACCCATATAAATAATTTTACCATAACCCATTCTGGCGATTCAATTCCCTAGGCTATAAAGTTGATTATAACTTGTGAATAATATATATGGGTGACTAAAATCCTATTATTTAAAATAATTTTGAAAAAAATATTTACAATTTTTTAATTAATTAATATTTAAAACACAAAAACTTTGGCTCTAGATGTTGTGTGAGATTACTCTGTAATGTAATATTACGATGAACTGTATGAAAGTCTAGATTCCTTCATCTAAATTGTAGTCAAAGTTAATTGTTTTTTAAAAAATAACCATATTCAAGTGTTTGGGTCTAGGGTTCCTCAGTGATACAAGATATATAAATGATGAGTAAATATTTTTTTTCATGTTTTCGTGGTTATAAATATCATTGGTTAGGTCAATGCACTATAATTATTTCCACATACCCTTATGCAAATATTATTCTCACATATGATCTTTGATTGGGAATAAAAATGTCATCCATTATGTAAAGTATGACCTCAACCTTCATATATATTGATTACCCTAGTTTAAAAAATAAAAATTCTATTTTATTTTTATAGAAGGATATCATGTGTATAGAATGATTTTGGATATATTTCAATCTCATTGATAAATAATAGTTAAAAGAAATTCATTAAAAATTATTTTATATTAAAAATTATTTTATTAATTGATTAATACATTTTAAATAATATTTAATTAAGTGAATTATATGATATATGGTATAAAATCTCACACATGTTCCATTAATGGAACAATTATCATTTTTAAATTACATTTATGACCCTTAAGTATTTAATATTTTTGGAAACAAAAAATTTCATTACCATAATGTTGGACTCAATCTAATAATTCCAAATACATACATGAGTTTAGTTTTACTTAATAAATTTTCCCAAATCACACTTAAAACATAATTTTTTATGTATCCAAGACCCTTTTGTAAACATAAACCACTCTTTATAATGACATAAGTTCAATCAAAATCAGGATGTTAATGGAATTCATATTTTTCTTAACCCTCTACCTTAAGGGGTCATTCATCTTCCATATCTAAAAAATATATTATAAACAAACAATAATAATGAAATTAGAATCATTAGATTAATTTATTGATTTTATATTAGTATTATAATATTTTATTATATTCCTCCCACCAATTGTAAAATAAACAACATCACTCATGTTATGCGTGGACAGCTGCCTCGAAGAACATCATAATTTATTTTTCATCACCACTTATAGGGTTCGTTATGGAATGTATTGAATTTATAAATACCACATATATTACATGAAATGGGTTTGGTAATAAAAATTATTTAAATTTTTTTTGTAATATTTAGAATAAAAGGTCATTCCAAAATTTTACCTCCTAAAACAATCTTATTCAAACTCTTTATGAGTAATAACTTATTATTATATTATTTAATTTATCTCCACTATATTCATATCCCTCAATCTGATTAATGAATTTAATAAAAAAACTCATATATCTTTTCCTCATTAAAAAAAATACTACCACTATATAAAAAAGCATTCTTACTCCTTCAACCATTAAAATGTGTACCTATTTTGGTTGGTTTTACTGCCTACATGAATGATTTTATAAAGTATTTTTAATAAATGAAAAATAAAAATATAGATACTACTAATCAGATAATATATTTTCAAATTAAATAATTTTTCTTATTTTTTGAGTTTTAATATTCCAAAATATATCTACAAATAAACTATGTTCAATTATTAATTTGATAAATAAAAATAATGGGAGTTTTTAACCATTCTATAAAATCCTTCAAAATATGTACCTTAAAAATGAAATGGGACACTACAACTATATAAAAAAAATTAATTACATTATCATGATTATTATAGGATTGATCAACTAATGGAAATGACTTGTGTACTTGAATTTACTATTCAAATCAAGTATGTTAAATAGAAAGGTTGACACAAAAATGTTAATTATATAAATAAAATTTAATTTTTATATGTAATGATAAATTATGGATGGATTGTAAAAATCAAGAAAGTCATTATTCAAAAGAATAATAAGTACAAATGTATAATTTTTGGATGTTTGAGCATATTTGACTAAGTGGATGTCCGTGGTAAGGGGATTATTTACTAACATTCGATTAATTGGGTATATATTTTATCTATTAGGTTATTTCACATATAATTTGACTATGTTGTGGTAAAATATGTGGTTAACATCCTTATATAGTTTTTAAATGTATTTTTCAAATATCTATGTGAATTTAATTTTCATTCAAAAAATAAATTCATTTATTTATTCTTACATCAAATGTTATGATATTTTTTGTATTTTTGGTCTCAACATCATTTAATTGAGATATATTCCATATTGGGAACTATGTTTCCCTCTATATGGTTTCATTTATATTATCATCCCTTTGAATTTATTATTATTTTTTCTATATAATTAATTTTATATCATATTATAAACCAATTATATTCTGTAAATGAATGTTCAATCAACAGTCATAAAATTTGAAATGGTTTCTTTTCTCAAAATTTGCTTCTTTCTGACATATTTCTTAATATGAAACTATATTATTTTTTATGGTGTTTTTACACTATTTTATCATCTTATGGTGTAATTTTCACCTTATTTATGGTTTTTAACATTTTATTCCAAGTTCACACTGAGGGGATTTGATTCAATGGTTACCAATTCCCTAAAAAATGTTCATATGAATTTCATGTTTTTGAGACAATACATGTATTATTGACCAAGAAACATTTATATTGTGTGTGTATATTGTTTATCTCACAATATATATTTTTGTCAATTATTTTAGGTATTCAAAAATTTTAAACATGTTCATTCATTCAATTTATTTTTTTAAAAAAAAATTATTGGATTTTCATTAAAAAGTTGGGTTTCATAAATTTGAATAATTATACGAAAATATTTTTTCTCTATAGATAAAATCATTATATTGTATCAAATATTTTCTTATGTACAATTAAATTATTTTTAATTTCATTAAATTTTCAAACTAATTCGTGTTTCCCTCTTTCATATCCTTATTTCTTCATTAATGTTCAATTCTTTATTATATTATTTTTTAAATAAAAACATATTTTCATTATTCAATAAATAGTTTAATTATTAAAAATTAACTACAAAAGGATATTTACTATTGATTTTCAAGAATAATATGTAATTATTGATTACAATTATTATTTAATTATGAATATTTTAAATTAATTTTATTCTTAACTAATGATATAATCTATTTATATCATCCACCTTAATAATCTGTAAGGATTATAATTATGTTTATCAAATTTATGTAAAAATATAATTAAATTCCTCAAGTTAAATAAGCCATGATCAATGATCCTATGATATTTCATATACTAGTTAATAATTATGTTTTTATTAATGATGTTGTTAAGGGAAAGAATTCAACTTTTTTATTAAATATATTGTTTGTGGACCTTAAATATGAAAATTGGTAATCATGGGATACAGATCTCTAATGTATTAAGTAATGATTTACAAACTAGAGATATGAATATTGGAGTTAACTAATTATATGTTGATCCATTATAATTAAAAAACATATGATCATAGGTGATGAATATAATGTCTCACGATATGTTCATGGTTTCATTATGGTTTCTAAAAGTTTTAATATTTTTATAAGGGGATGACTTACTTCACATGGATCATGATTTTTAACTCATATATCGTTTTCCTTTTGGTATGAAAATCCTTTATTCCATGAATCATGATTTATGAATCATGTTTTTATTTATATTAATCTATTATGTCATGTCAACGCATATTGATTACATTCTCATAAAATTATTCTTATTTATAATGATAGATCAGTTATTTATATTTTTACACTGACAAATTGTTTTATCTCACCATTCATATGATTCCATTTCCCCATTTTACAGAGATACGAATTTTTTATTATTTTTATAGAAGGGTATCGCATCTGAAAAAATAAATGGGATACTTTTAAGACTTATTAGTTAATATTTGGATCTACGTATTGTCAGAAGTTATACATTTTCTAGAAAAAAAAATTAGGTTTTGCATGTTAATGTTTCTTTTCTTAATTCTATTAAATTTATAAACTACATAATTTTGGTTTGAAGGTTCAACAATATGGGTTTTTTAAACTATATTTATAAATGGTTAAATTTATTGTCACATAAGTTTATATCAAATAATTTTTTTGGGGAATATTTTTTGGCTTTAGATTTTCGGGCATGGTTATATGGTGTTGCATATACAATTTTTCATAAAAACTATACCCACTGTACTATGAATGAGTCAAATTTATTGAATTATCCATATCCCATAACACTGAATTTACATTTTTTTTGTATATAATATATCTAAATCATTTTATTGAAAGATTCATATAAAATTATATGTTTTTCTTGTAATTCCCCCAACAATATCTACTATATATTTCCAATATATTATACTAGATATAAAAAAGGGGATACTTCGAAAATTATTCAAGAATGAAAACTAATAGGATCCATGTGATATTTTATCCTAATATATCAATAATTTAAAAATTATACACATATATAACTCTATAATAATTAATAATTTATTTTTAATAATACAAATAATTATAAGGTAATGAAATTATATTTACTAGATATTTTTCTAGAGAAAAAAATTGAACTCGCATACATAGTGACAACTCTAGAAACAGGAATATTATTTCATATAATTCTTTTATCCCTAAGTTATCATTAAAATGTATAACATATATGTCTTAAAATCTATCCCCTTGAATCCTATTTCATTTTAACTCATATGTATTTTATTATAATAAAAAACATGGGATTAATAATTCTAAAATCCATGAATTTGGATATGGTTTTCTTTAACTTTTTTATTTCAATCCACTTGTTATCCACCTCAATTAATTTAACTGATTTAGTGACTGATAAAATTTACCATACTCATTGAATTTTCATTCTCATGTTATTTTTCTACATAATAAAAATATTATTGATCTTAATAAATGTTACATGAAAAACTGTTATATACTCAATTTATCACTATGTTTACTCACTATTTACTTTATATTTTTATATTTTATTTTAATGAATAATATTATATTCAGAAAAATTGATAATAAAAGATATTTCTATTCCCTATAAATTCATAAAATCATTATTTTAATCTTATTTATATGAGATATTATTGTCACTTAATATCTATGAGGATGTCAACGAATTTATTTCTTTATTCACGTAACTATTTAATTTTTTATATTTTTATATTTTTATTTCTAAATTGGAATTATACTTTATTATAAACTACATCCCTATTATACTATTAATATAAACTATAGAATAAGTTATATTATAATACATATCATTTTTTTGTAATCACTGTTTAATATATTTAGGATTTCTTTATAGTTTTTGAATTTCAATTAATACTATTTTTTATATTAAGAATCACATCATCACTCTATTTAAAATAAACATTTTTAGTGGTCATAATATTTACCATAGTATTAGTTCTAATGAAAATATTGTTTTTTATGTATTTATATTCCACGATCATTATCCTCAACTATAACTCATATAATTATAAAAATATAAATATATCATCCATTAAGTAATCATAATAATTTTTTATATTTTATATTTAATTTATCGTCAAGAAATATACTTCATAAATAATTGAAAAATGTTACCATTATAATTATTTCACCCATTATTTCCACAATATATCAAATTTTTTTAATATTTCAGTGGAATGATTTAATATTTATCACCCCATTTTAGCATCTCTCATTCTAAAATTCTAATTCAAACCATAATAAGTTCATAAACATGTTATTTTATTACTTTTAATTTCATGGTTAGTGGAATTTAGGATAATTTATTAAAAAAGTTTATTAATATTGAATGCCGCAAGGACAAGAAATTTTGAACATGTGGTAAAGAAAATGGAATTCATGAAATGTTAATTTTATTTATATCATGTATATAAGATAGGCATAATTATTTTTTGATCAAGATCAACATGTATTTATTTTTTCCCAACATAGATTGTTTTATATGAACATTAATTAATTATTATTATATTCAAATTTTTTTGTGGGATTATTCCAATAGATTAGTGAATTGAGGTTAAGATCTTATTCATCTATATAATATCACCATACAAGTCATATTATTTGTTATTTAATAAAATAATATTTGATTTATTAAACATCTAATAGAACTAATGTGTTGATACTGGATTTTTGATGTTTCTTGTAATTGGTATATGAGAGGTTGGAATTGATAATAAAATTTTCAAATAAATAAATTGCAATTGCAATTAAATAACTCTATGACATTTAATATCTAAATTTTTTGATGTAAATTTCTGACATGTCATGAAACAACATAAATTTTAGAACTATCTAGAACCTGATCCATTAATGAAATATCCCAAAGGGTGTTCCTAATACCCAAGAGATAGATATTTGTGACTGGGATTCGAAAACTACCTTGGAGAATTATTTTTCTATATAATTACATAATAGTGGATAATAGTAAAAAAGAAAATGTTATTATGATGATACATGTAAATATTGGTGAAGATACCAATGTAAGTAACATACATATTCCAAAAAAATACTAAATCAATTATTAAAAAAAGAAGAAAAAAACACATATACATGAGTGAGTTTATCAAATCCAGACTCCCACACCCTACTAATGAACAAACCAATTTTCAACACACAGATCACATTCCTTACTCGTATTGATCAATATATGAACTATATACACCCAAAATAATAAGTATGGTGTGAGAAAAAAATTCCCAGTATAATCCCCCAAAATATCACATATGAATTATTTATAAAAAGATATATTTATTTCAAATAAATTAATAAAATTCATGTTATAAAATTTATATGGTTTAATATATAACATGTGAAATCACTGATTTTCAGAATTTATAAAATCATTCAAACAATATCATATTGAAATGAATTTTCTAGACACATTATGCACATAAATTTCAAAGATAAATAACATGTAAAAATAACCCTTACACGGAATTATTTTGAGTTTATTGAGGATCCTAGTATAGTTTATGTAATCAATAGGGCACAAGGGGTGCACATTACTCTATTCGAACATGCCTGTTTTTTAAGAGATAACTATTGAGAGTGGATCTCTTCCACAACTTTGGCTATTTGGTGCACACATTACCCTATAAGAACAAGTGTATGGGGTATGATTTCATCCCAGATCATGCCACAATACCTCATCATTATTCCTAGAGGGTTGTACTATTCAAATATAGATAAATGGTAATTTAATTTTTCAAGCCACATAATTCATTATTTAAAACAATTTTCCATACCAAAAGTAGTGGGCGAAATAAATTTACAAATCCATAACCATACTAACACATTTTATCAAAAAAATCTAATGGCTTCAAAATAATTTATGAAAACATGTTTGAAGAACAAACAAGAAGGATTTTTATGAAAATTCCATCAAAAGAAACAAACTACTTTGTAATCCCTAAAATAAAAATACTCACACAATATCTATTTGAAAATATTAAATGAGGATTATAGAAACCATGAAAATAAATAAAACCATGAATTGAAAATAAATATACCCCAAATAAATAAATTTTAAAATAATGGAAATAGAAGGAATCTAATTGGAATATCAGAATTAGCTTAGGGTGAATTTTTGGTATTAATCTGAAAACATTAAATTTTTTATGAGTAGTGAAAAACATTATGATATTATTTAAAAATTAATTTTTATTTAAATAATTTTATATTTTATTTAATTTTAATTTTAAGTACAAATAGATATATAATAGCTATATACATTTTATTTAATTCATTAGAGTCATTTTATAATAAAATTATATGTATAAAAGCGTATTTAACTTTTTAACCTCATTTATCCACCTTCTAGGCACGTTATCAAATTTGCAGAAAAAATAATTTTACCGATTCTGTGAGTTGATTTTCAAAAATATGGGAGATATGATTATCAATATTAATTAAAATTTGAATCAATAAGATGAAAATTATTTTTTATGAATAGTAACATTTGACATCTATTTACCAAGGTTAAAAGTAAATAGGGTAATTAATGGTAAAACTTATATTATAATTACCCTAACACGTGTCCTAATTATATTAGATAAGTTTAATTCAAACAAAAACAAAATTAGGAATAAGAAATTATCCTTTAGTTACACTTGTATTAGATTTGGATATTTCTTATTATTTTATTTAAAGCAGAGTTGAAAGTGTCAACTTCAATGTTTATTAACTAAATCATTTTTAATATAGAGTTATACAAAATATAAATTCGACTATAAATAGTCATTATGATTATAAAAATATTTACTACATAATGGTATTTTATTTATAATTTTTAGATATTAAATAAATTTATTTATTTATGACACAATGGTGATGCAGTAATTACCTTCTTAATGAAATATTAAAATAGTTTAAATTATAAATATTAAAATATGTTGAATTTAAAAAAATTTATGCATCCATGAATTTTTTATGTTAATATGACATGATAATGTTGATTTGATATAATGTTGTTTAAGTAACAAGGTTTTTATGACATTCACAAAAACATAATACAAAATTGTGTCAAAATTGAAATAATTTTTTTTTTAAACAAATACTATATTATTGGTTGACATAATATTCCCAAAAATCTATGTTTTTTTCGAAGGTCCAAAATAATGTTATATATATCATTACTGAACCACTTGGTATTCCTTAGGAAGTTTATTGAATGTTTATTAACCATACAGTGTAAGAATACAAGAAGAAACTGTAAAAGTTAAAATATTTAATTAAGAGTTAAATCTAAAAGATATGGTTAAATTGGTAACCTAAACATTTATAAAACCTATTGGTTGGGAGGATTTAGACCCATAACCACATAAGTCTATATATAAATTCATTTTGAGCCATTATAAACCGAATATTAATGTATAATAAATTAATATTTTAATATTTCGTCAGGTGACCTTCACCCCTCTTATAAAAGGGAACTTCCCCTTCTCTCCAGATCACACCTCAAAATCCTTTTGGCTCAGCCAAATCAAGCCAAAAAATCCTACCAAAATTCCTAATATCAACATGTATTCCTTACATTTATCATAATGACAACCTTTTTATCCCTTTTGATCAACTCAAAAGAAAACACCAGAAGAAGTGGTAATAATTTCACCACCCTCCTTCATGTTCCTTTCATCTTCCACATCATTTTTCGTCATTGTTTCCAAACCAAAATAATTTCTCTAGTACCAAATAAATACTATTATGTTATTATAAATATGGTACAACTATATTTGTTTTTCTATCCAGCCTCTAAATGACACAGTCACCATACATGCGTACATGCGGCTTACTATCTCCATATCGTGGTGTAGTCTGTTTTTCAAAAACATCATTATTTGTATGGGTATGATAATGAGTATAACTGATGTAAATAAAAAATATTACATGTTAATGATTATTTATATATGATATACCATCCAATTACATACGATTTCACCGTCAATATAATAATATTTTCACCCGTGCGTACGTACGGATTACCGTCTCCACAACGTGATGAGATTCATTCCCACGTTCACCATTCAACGATGATTATAAAAATATATATTATTAATAAGTATGTAATATATGAAATTATAATGAAACAGGAGATATAAATATATATATTTATTTTGGTACTTTCATAAATCTTATTCAATTACATCCGTTCAATACAATATGATAACGGAAACAACGTTTATGCGTACGTACGACATACCGTCTCCATAAACAGTGCCTTCCATTTCATATATCTATCTATTGAAAATATATATATTCTAAATATATATGATATAAAAATCATGTTTTATACTCTTAACGTTTTTAAATCATGATATAAATGATACAATCAAGAATAACAAGCTTAAACATGTAATATAAATAATGCGATTATTACCCAAAATGTTGATTTAACATGGAAATTATTACTAAAATGCATAGTATAGGGTAATAAATGAATAATGTATGATATAATAAATATCAATATGGTTCTCTTATAATTTAATATCATTCTATGGTTATTTTACAAAAGGATAAATGTACCCTCGACCAAAAGAAAGTGCAAGGTAAGGGTTATTTTCATTATCTCTTAATTATTCGAGTTTGTTTTTACATAAGTATATACTAGGACATATTTATATCCATGTCCATGTTTCATAATTTTTTTAAAGGGATTATTTTTTAGGTAATATTTACTAAAACTCCATTTTAAATTTTTTATATATTTATTCATCTAAAACTTTCTCATTAATGTCCATTTTTTCAAAATATCTTTAATGAATTATTTATATGGACATGAAATTTTTAAAATTTTATTTCCCTTCAATAGATTCAAAGTGGAATTGTACAATTTGATTCAATACTATCTTTTAAATTACTTCTTTTATATGAATTTTAAATTATTTCATGATAAAGTGATATTTCTCTCAAATATTTTTACTTATCATTTTCAACTATGTCAAAATCCTTTTGGGGATATTATTATTAATAGATGATGATTTATTATGATAAAAATCATCCATATTTTATAGATGGTTTTTGGATATTTTGACAATGAATTAGTTATTTCTATACCATTCATGGTTAATGATAAAGTACTGAAATTTGGTATGCTAATTTTAATATGAATGATTATGTTATGTTTAAACCGTTTCAGATGAGGAATGCATTGGATATAGTAAGTGAATGGTGGAGCCCACTATAGCTCCACAATGCATCTTTAGGTCTCAGGACACAAACTAGTGTCTTGGCACAAGTCTTTGATATAATCGTAATTGTATTCATCGCACAAGGCCTTGACTATGGGGTTATGACGTCAACCATTATGCATTTCGTCATTATGAATTTAGCTATTGATATAACATGTGATTTTTTGAATAGTAGAATATCCATGTGAATAATTAAATGTAATTATTTGATTTTTCTTTTCCATATTATGGTTAAGTTTATTTTTAAAAGGCTTCTGTTTTCGTTTTGTACATTTCCTTAAATGTTTATGCTTATTTATGAATGTTTTCACTATATTGTTATCCCTACAGAGCATCTGAGCTCACAACTTTCTATGTTTTATTTTTTCCCTTGGATTCGAAGAAGTACATTATGATTGATATGTAGGGATGGTCTAAGGGATATGAATGTGTTCAATGGAGACAATGTTGTTGTTGTTGTTTTTCATTTAATAATGTAATCTAACATTCATGTATGTAATCTATTTTCCAAGACTACTAAACTGATTGGTCCTTCAGGCCATGATTCCATGTAATCATCCCAATGTATTAAAATAATGCACCGACTCTAGAGAACTGGTGTCGGGGAATTACATTATGTCATAATTAAATGAGATTTCATAAATAATGAAATTGATAAATGAAATTAAGGCACTTAATTCCCCATAAACGGAAGGTATAATAAGCATGGAATATATTTAAGACACACATATATATATAATCTTGATAAAATCCATTACTTCAAATGTTGTTGGAATTCATGAAAACATCATTCAAATATCACATTGAATATTTCTTATAGATACTACACTTTTCACATTGAAATCACATTGTTGAAATATAAAAATTTAGAAAACATTATATTAGAAAATAACATAACAAACATTTGAAGAAGGCTTCAATGAATCGATTAGCCATAATGGTGGGAAAAGAAATTCCTGTATTATATGATAGAATAAAATTTTCCACCCATAATATTGTAAAAAATCAATATGTACCATGTTTAGTAAAAAATAAAATGATTTTTATTAAACTATTTTATACAAAAAGTTATCACACATAGAATTATCATTAATAAATCATTAGATAAAATCATAGACATATATTAATATATTTGAATGAAAATATTGACATATAATATTAATATAATATATCTAAAAGAATATAGAAAAACATTATTTGTTAAAAACACAATTCATGATGATTATTTATTAAATATGGGGGAAATTGAAAACAAAATTTAAAACAACATTTATGATTAGAGTAGTGTTAAAAATATTTGGTTAAAGAAAATAAGTTTATACGTCTTCCCATATAGCAACCATGATCATAATAAATCTCTAAAATATGGGTAATTAAAACATATGATGTTTATCAATTTGTTAACATTGTAATCGAATCACATTGGAAGAACTAAAATGGATTGAAATTTAATATACCATGAAATAAAGATGACTCAATATATATTATGTAAAATAGGAAAACAAGTATAGAATATAATAAAATTGTTCAAAATTTTAAAATATGATTCAATGAAGGGAAACTTATATGATATAACATTCATGGAGTTCTAATAAAAATGTACGTACATTTTCTTCTTGAATAATAAACTAATATGAATTATTTTATTTTATCAGAAGTATTATCATTTATATTTTTATTTTTATTTTAATTATTACAAATTTGTGTTTAGTTACATGACCAATTATGTTTAAATCATATTTTTGGATGAAATTCTATTTATCTGTTCAATATTATATTTGTAGGTTTATGATTGTTAAATATGTCATTATTCCAAAATATATAGAATAAAAATCATGGAGTAATTGTGACTTTTTTAAAAAAAAAACTGAGACGTATTATAAAGTGGATGGGGGTTATAATAGAGCAAGGATGATCCCTTACATGTAATATATAGTGATTATGTTTTTTTCCGCCTATACAGTTTAAGTAAGATTTAGAATTAAAATTCAAGCTAGTGTTCATCATCCTACTTCGGATAAAGTTAACGACTAACACACCAAATCGAAATAAAACCCTATGTCCTCTCAGAATGGGTCATTGAATGGGGAATATTTCAATGGAATTAATTTTACTTGTTGAAATATTCTATCATTAGAATATTGTTAAATATCTTATAAATTCTCTTTTTTTTAAAAAAATGTAGATATCGTCGATATTTTCAAAATATGTAGATTTTTATTAGTGTGCATATCTTTTTGTTTTCGTATGTTATGGAAGACAGAGGACATGAAAAGAATATTTCCCACTAATTGGGGTATCTAAAATTGTAAATTCATCCCATTAGGTATAGTATTCATCAATAGAGTCTTACATATATAAGAACTGATGTATTGTGAATGGGATCATGTAACAATTTATTTAAAACTATGTATGCTCACTTTTCTGGAATGTAATTTTCATTTTCATCCATTATTTCTCAAAAAACACTGGGATCAATATATAGATCAGAATCATAGGAATAAGTTGTATTTTTTAGCCAATATGTTTATTTCATGTTTTATACTTGGTGGTAATTCCCATCAAAATGGATATGGCTACTATGGTGGATCGGATCAGTTATTATGCATATGTCTTAGATGAGGTTGATCTGAGTAACACACTAATTAATATATATTTTTCTTCCACTCAACATGATGAAATTAACCTATAGATCAATTATGAAAATCTCATATACCTTGTGATATATTCCTATAAAAAAATTTAGGAGGATAATTTAGATAGATATGTTTACTTATATTTTTAATTAAAAGGAAATGTTATTTGAGGATGAAGAATGTTTCACAAAAAGCACATAATGTATAATCTGGGTTTTCTAATTTCTACTAGGTATGATCAGGGGAAAAAAATCTATGTAAATTAATAGAATCTTTCTTAGGTATATTTTCATGGAGTACAAGGTTTAGGGTTTATCTTGATGATATGGGGTTGTATAGTCAGAAGAAACACCAAGAATGTATTCATCCTCCAACTGTTGATATGTACGATGGTATAGATGAAGTTATAGAGAAGTAGAAGGCACAAGTAGATATTCATCAAATACTTGATATTTAGTTGAGTGTTTATTAGGACGATGAAGATGGTAATAATATAGCAATGTTGAAGGATCTTTATACATGATAGGATGATTTATTGAACCACTCTGTAGGGAACTTTTAGTGTCCTCTTATAGATAGTGATTCCCTAAAACACCATTGAAATGGATTCTAGTGATTTTTCCATTATATGTAACAAGAAAACGAAGGAACTACATAATAAATGGATCTAAAATAGAACTGGGGGAAATTGGTTAGACATGGTGAATAAAGAACCACTAGAGAAAATATCTTATTAGGATACTACTATAGTAGGTAAGGTGGTAGAGAATGAATGTTTTTCGTTGGATCCAATGAATATGTCAATAAAAAGATAATATTATTCTCTTTTAATTCCTAATATGAAAAAATATTTATCAGTTAAGTAGGAAAGAACATGTTAATTAACACAGTCATTTGGAATATTAGCCTGACCAGGAATCTGATAATTAAAATCATTTTATTTTTTTATTTTTGATGATTATTGCGACCATTTTGATTTTGATTAAAGGAATATTTTCATAACTAACCCCATTATCATCCTTCATTGTCCTCTGTCATTATTTAATGGAAGGCCTCGACAACTCCTTTTCTAAAAAAACAACAATTTTCATATAAAAATTAAAATTTTATCATTGACCATAAATGGTGGTCAAAAAATAATCTATGTCACAATCATGGAGATTATAGGTCATGCACCCGCATGAGTAATATTTCCATTTTACATTGATCATGATGGAAGGAAGGTAAGTGTTATTTTATCATTAAAAATGATTATTAAATCATGAATATCATATTGTTAAATTATATTTACTTATATATACCATCTATGTGGTGTAGTAATGAATAATGAATACATCTCTTGGTATAGGTGTTAATCCACAATTGCACATGAATAATGTTATAGTCATTAAATAAATAGAAAGGAATGAAAATATTTGATATATTAGTTTTATATAATGCAAAATATGCCATGAAAATAATATATTTACATTAAATACACCACTATACACAGTCATGAGTGGCTCTCATTAAAAATAAATTACATTGGTTATCAAACATGTAGTCTGCCATATATAGGAATTTTGCTTTCATTTCACATTTGCGGAATAGGATATGGAATTAGGATGTGATATTAACATAATAAAATCTCAATATATTTTTTATAATTATTTTATTATATCATAGTGGTTGACTTATAATTTATGGTGGTGGATGAATAAATAAAACAAAAAAAACATAGTTAAAAACAATATATCCTGTTTGAACAACGACATTATGATTTCCCCAAAATTATTCATTTAAAATAAAATAATATTTAATAGAATTTTGAAATTAAATTATTATATTTTTATTTTTATTAGGAAATTAGAATGTATATTAAATTTTGAATAAAATAGGGGGAGGAACACTTTTATAAGTTAGAAGAAGTGACTCTTCATTAAATAATAAAAACAATGAAATTAATGGTAAGCCAATTCCAAGACAAGGTCCACTAATAATATATATAATGTATTTATAGGAAAATATGGTTAATAAAAAACACTAGAAATTTAAAATAAGCATGTTTTAAATATTTTATTACCTTTACCATTGTTGTTACCCACATTTACCATTTCAGGTTTTTCCATGGTATCATGTTTTTATATAGGAATTTCTTCTTTATGAAAAAAATTAATATGATGCTTATTTGATAAATTAAGCCCAAAAAATTATAAATCAAACATTAAAATTGAAAAATAGAAATCCTATGTGTGTGGAAATTTATTTTAACAAAAGAACTTCTAACACGAAAAAATATATTTTAACCATTACTGTGTTAATAAAAATTTATGGTTTTTATTATCCATTATGATGAAAAAGGATGTCAAACACATTAAATAAAAATAATTATTATTATTATATATGCAATAAATTTTATCAAATTAAATTTATAGAATTTTCTGAATTTTATATAATATTAATCCCAAAAAATTCAACCCAATGCGATTTTTTAGGAAAATTTACATTCAATGAAATGTATGATTTCATATTAAATTTTTTACAAGAAATCATATTTATATGAATTTAAATTAATTTAAATAAATTAAAATATTATAAATTTCATTTAAATATTTATTTACTAGTAGTTAGTTTAATTAATTAAAATGTATAATGTTTATAGATATAAAAATAATTTGGAGAGTAATGTGTATTTAAGCATTAAAATAAACATAAACCAAAATCATGAAAATTTATTATTAAAATGAAACTAATTGGATTATTGTAAATAAATTGATATATATTTTACATTATTAAAAATCTAAAAAATAATTAGACTTTTGAATTATATTATTTAATGAAAAGTAATGAAAATATTTGAAAAAAAATTAATTTTCATTATTACCTAAAAAATTAATCATTTAAAAAAATATATAAATTTCACCCTAAATTAAATATGGTATTCTATTTTTAAAAATTATTTTTATTATCTCTGATTCCTTTTCTAATAGTTTCATCGTTTAACTATATTATTTTCTAATCAAAATATATGAAATTTATTCTCAATGAAAACCATTTTTTATAGAACAAATGACATCATTAATGATTTGGTTATTATTTTATAATAATTTGTCAAAAAATATATAATTTTTATGATATTTATTAATATTTAACAAAGGTGTTAAACATATTCAACCTCCATAATTTAATGGGTTAGTTATAATGGTCTTATTTAAATAATTATATTTGATTGATCGTTTAGGCTCAAATTTGTGTGTAATATTTGCTATCAAAGAATGATTTAATTTTAAAATATCATGGTGTTACACTGATAAGATAGTGGCCACTACAAAAATTAGTGAATATAAGACAGAGTACCCATCAGGCATTGGAGATTCAAAAGCTATCTTGTGTGTGTAGTAGAATATTATAGCCACAACCAATCCCACTAATAGGCTAATGGCCCTCACCAGCTAGCTGATGGGCCACCTAAAACATTATTAGCTATAGGGTCATTTTTAAAATCAACTAAGACCAAAATAAATTACCATTATCCCCATTAAGATACAAAAACCATAAAACCAAGTAGATATTTAAAAAATAGGGAATGAAATAATAAATAAATATGACCACACCTAAAGAAATCAGGATTCTAAAATTATCCCCCACCTCAATATTGTTTTCTACCCCTCGAAATATATGTTCAAAAAATATGGTACGTAGGGAGATCTAGACACTACTCCATAATTATAGACTCATGCACCTACATATCATCTAAATAAGACATATGGTACAATACTATTTCACCAAATGGAATATACATTACATAAATATACATTACATGAGAATAAAAAATAAGGAAATGTTTCTCACTCAGAAGTATACCAACCTCTATGTTGAGTTCTTACTTCTTCAGAACATGTGATGGGTTAGGATGATAATTTTTATATGGGACATAGAGAAGAAATTGGGGACCAAATATAATGATATTGGTAATTCCAAGTGATATTCCCCCTTTACAGGCCATCTGTTGATCATAAATTATCCCAAATACCTAGGAGTCATCTACTGTTTTTTCTGAGAAATTAGTGTCCTAACAGATGTGATAATTTAATGAACATCTATCACAAACTGAAAATTGAAAAGGATGAAGAATTTTTTTTTCATAGGATATTTACCAACATTGATCCATCATCAAATGTTGGTCAATGAGACATAGATTTTAAGTTCCTTCCTGATCCATGTTTGGTCCCAACAAGAATGCTGCAATAGTCATAGAATAACAAAGAGGTAATTACATGGTAAACCATATAAAGCCTCAAATGGGGACATCTAGAAGAACGATTATTATCTTTTATTATAAGAAAACACAACCACTCTCAATTTATGATCCTAAGAACATATAAATAAAAATACATATGCATGTAGAATAACATATAGAATCAAAAAGCACTTTCTATCATCCCATCCATTTTATAATGATATGTTCTGATCAACCTGACATAATTTCTCATCAATATTTGAAGAATCATCTCTATGAGAGGTGATATAAAACTAGTTGAATCAAAAATAGATCCATTCCATTCTTTCCTAACTCCCAAGTACATATGACCTATGAACACCAATAATTTCTATTCATAATTTTCTTTTATCCCACCATAAGCAGGAAAAAAACTTTTCAAGAGATTCATTACAACATTAAACGTTCTTGGGTAATAGGCAATGTTAGAGTTGAAAAAAATAAGTATTCCACCCACTGTCATTACATGAGGTTCAAATATATTTTAGAAATATAATAAAAAATCATTTATGGTAATAGAAATTGATTACCCCCACCCCCAAATATAGTTTTTTCAGCTTCTAAGGGAATTCAAATCACGTGTGAGTTACAAGTAATATGTTGGATAATTCTTCTCATGATGTCAAAGATGGTGTTATAAATAAGCCGCCACATGATCCCTTTTCATAAACACATATTCAAATCATTTGGATAAAGCATCAAAATATACCACATAGACTTGTCCTTACTCAACTAATGTCATATTCTATTCTAAGGTCAATCATTAAATTATATAATGAAATTATTCTTGACATATAAAATTCCAGGAAAACATTACAAAATTATGGATGACAGAAATCAGAGGACATACAAGTTATGATACGTCCTTTATAAACCATTGATAAAAACATTCAAAACCCATTAATCAATTAATATAAAATTAATTTTTTGGTCTTTTAATTAATTAATAATAGTTACATTTTTAGGAACAACAATGATACCAAGTTCATAGACCATGTGTCCCAAGAACATAACTTCTTTGAAGTAGAATTAGAATGTGATAATTTTTAATAAATTAGGTGATATTTAAATATTCCAAAAACATTTCTCAAGTGACTCATTTGATACTCCTTATTCACAATGAATTTTACCTATTAAAACCATGAAAATGTGTCAATATACTATTGGAAAATCTGGTTCATCATCGCCATCAAAACTACAAGATAATTAGTTAGCCCAAAAGGACTCACAAGGTACATGAGATTCCATACCAAATACTAAATGTGACCATTAGAATATCTAACACCCTCATTCTAATTTTTTCATAACCAAAGTGAAGATGATTTTTTGAGAACCAATTTTACCACTTAAACATCTACAAAAATTATTAGAAGGAAAGTGGTATTTATTTTTGAAAAATACTCATTTGAACATTATATTAAAAAGGAATAAGTGGAGAATTTCATCAGCCATATGTGATATGAGAACATGGGCTTCCATGATGACCCATTTAGACATATATGGCCCATAGTTATCCAATTATAAGACTATCTTTTCATCAAATTTAACTCAGCTTGAGACATGATGTATGATGGCGTTGATTTTGGTTCTATTCCTCACACAAGGTCAATCAATATCTTCACATCCTTCTTGTAAGGGAGACCAAACAACCCTCATTAATCACTTTAAGAAACTATCATAATATAGGGTGAAGCAAACAATCGAAATTTTTACCCAGTTCGGTTATAAAAAAAGCCATTAACATACCATGGTTTGGAAAAGGACATCCAAAAAAACTAGACCTTGGGTCCCAATAACCATGATATATATTGGAGTTACCATTAAAAATAAATGAAACTATTCAATGCTACCGATATATATAATATTTATGTGTAATTAACCAATATACCCAAATAATATCATTATCTAGGTCGAATTCTAGAACAAAAATGTTAATATAGCTCAACAACACACATAATTAAATCCCACAAGGGGCATAATAACCCCATAAAATTATTTTTCCTATGATTTGTAATCATATTAATAATTATTAGAATGTGTTTTGAAATAATTTTTAAAATATATACCATATGATTGAATATGAATGTGTAAGAGAAACCCATATCAAATAAATAAGTAACTATGTGATAGGAATCCTAATAAGTAACTATAAATGTTAGAGGACCTATAAAAAATAGATTGCAGAATCCCCCACTGAATTTAACTAAATCAATCTATAGGTCTCTGGTTGGGACCTTTTTATCCTTAAATCAACTAAGTACACTATATATTCCATAAATTCTAGTTATCATATAACATATTGTAGATAAGAGAAAACCTAATGTAACCTACCTAACTAAATGTGGCATCAATTAGATTTATAAGACCATATAGGCATGAAACAAAGGTTCATGGTTTACCCCCTAGAATAATAATTAACAACTCAATCCAATGTGTTTGGAAGGTATTGTAGGGAAAATATTTTAGAAACACAACAACTTTATCTACTAAAAAACTCACCCTAAATCATATTTCCCCTATAATAACTACTACATATTCCACTGGAAGTAGGTGGAACTCCATTAAACCCTTTCATAACTTCTATATCAATCTCATACATCAACACCCTATCCACCACATCGTGAGAGGATACAATCATTTTCATTCATTCATATTACTAAATAATTGGACGAAGACCCCTAAAAACCATTAACACATCATCTTTCCATTAGACACAACCTCAATGAATAAATGAGAGATCTCAGAGAATAGGTTCTCTTACTACATTATTATTTCATTCCCTTTAAAAAGGATGGGAAAATACATTGATTTATCTAGTTTCATACTAAATGAGTATCAATATTGGGGAATCTTTCCTTGAATCCTTTCCACCACTATCCCTCCTTATTTTCCTACTCAGCTCATCCGGTATGGGAATATAAATAATCAGATCCACAAATTAAATGTCCTCTAGGAATTCAATGAGAAAATAATGATTACCTTACAAATCATCAACCTCTTGAGGATCATTATTTTCATAAAAATATGGGGGTTATTTTAGGAAGAAACTCATACGCTCGATTGATATCATTATCTATTTGAGGTTCGACCTCTCTAGAATGGTAAGGGGAAGGTTCCACACCGTAGTTCATAGCTCAGATTGGATGAATAACTAGAGTGATTAGATTTTGATAAACTATAAGATTCCACTACTAATATTTGGAAACCCGTCTTTTATTACATTATCATTTTCACTTACGAGGTATAAACAGAGGATCTATTGATGTTTATTTTCTTCTAAATGATGTACATAATACATGAAAACAGAATAAATTTTTCTAAATCTAGTAAAATTCATCCTTGTGGGTTCATACAAAGGATATTTAAAATATCTCATATCCCTAGGACATACAAAAAAGTAACAAGGTGATCATGAGGCTATTTAAGGGAAACAATTTACATTTTATCATGAGTTATATAGATAATAACATGAGGAATATAATTAAGGAATGTGAAAAGGAATATAATTTATATCATAATAAAATGGACATGGATAATTACATTGAAATGTGGCCACAAAAGTTAAATTCGACATTAATAAGAAAATCACCAAGGTATTTCACTGAGGTTTCATTAATTAATGTTACCCACATTATTCACACAAGTATCATAACACATGTGATGATTAACAATTAAATTCTTGTCTCAATGAATTGGATCAATATCAGGGAGCACCCTTAATATATATATGAATTAATGTGATCCACATAGATCAATATAATACATTTCATAAATAACCTACTGAGAGTAAAAAAGGTATATCGTACCAAAATCATGGTGTTTCAAAAGTACTTAAAAACATAATCATTTTTTCACATTCAACCCATAAAATCTGAATGCGTGTTTCATATATATTGATACCAAAATAAAATAAATCATTTTTAAATTTATGATCTATCAATTACACCATAAATAGACATGGTTATCCATAAGGAGAAAATAAAATAGAATTCATTAAGGAGAATAGAGAAATTTTTAGAAACACATTTTGCTGCATAACATGTATAAAATGTTGTTTCATAAAATGGTAAAATGAGAGGAGACATGGGGATTCGATTCATAAATTAATCTTTTTATAGTAATGGGATGAAATAAACTAGAAAATATGATAAATTTTAGTATTTGTAATAGATTCCACATTAAAATGGAAACGTGAATGGAAAAGGGATGTGTAGATTTTCATTACCTTGATGAGTTTCCCCTAGATCATTATGAATGAAATGTTGGGTGATTGAGGACAAGTTTGGGGGACTATGTGGATGGAAACAATATAATATAATTTATAAGGGATGTACTTTGAGTAAATGTAAATAGATAATTGGGTGGTTATTTATAGAAAAATAATTTTATTTGATTAATAATTTCACAATGTAATCCTTGGAATCCTTAGCTGTGGAAAATTAAAAACCATGGGCTCTCCCAGGGTTATTTCCTAAGGTATTATACAATTAAGACATATTTTTTACATTTTAACCCATAAAAACTAATATCCATTTTATATAAATTATTTTTTCTTAGAATAGTAAGGTTTCCACAAAATATGAGTTTTAATGTCGATGTTTCCATTTTAGACAATGGAAAGTAACATATATTTTTTTCAATTGACCAAAATATATTAAAATCCAGGATACTAATAAAATAACAATGTTTGGGTATTGTATTTTTTAAAATTAATTATTACATAATTATGAAATAATTAAGAAGTAATGAAATATTCTAAAAAAACCCAACTGTAATTTTTCTATTCACAAAAAAAATATTTTGTTTATGAAAATTATCATAAATTCACCTTAACCAATATTAGAAGTTCATATTCCAAAAATGAAACTTGTATTATCATAATTATTATCCATCTATAAAAATATGAAATTTTAAAAATAAAAAACGTTATTTATTATAAATAATTAGTATGAAGAATCATAGTAAAATTTCTGACATATAAAAAATTTCAATGACATAACAAAATTATTTTATTATTTATAATTTAATATATTTTTTATCATAATATTTATATAAAATAAATATTATTTTTAATACCATATTTTATGGTAAATAATTTACTTTATTTTTGAAAATTACATTTTTTATCCAAAAATCAATTTTTCGAAATCATCATATTTAAGAAACTCTATTCATAAAATGGATTTGATGGAATAAAAACATTATTTAGAAAATGAAATTACATTTTATGTCACGAATTTATAGAAACATACCCTCTTATTACAGTGACATACGACCTATTTTTATAGTGTATGATATTTATTGATTCGTGGGGTGGATCTGCTAACATTTCCCAAGTGGTAATTTACACTAATTTAGAAGTATCTTGTAGACAATTTTTTTCAAGATTCACTTATTGAATCATAACATGGGAATGGCCAAGGGAGTATCCTATTGATGTTACCACCCTTCCATGCTCTATAAAATGGGATTCATATAGCATGACCTGGATGGTTGAGGCCTTCGCTTCTCTATTATGCATTAATCATCCCTTGTCACTGCTACTTATAAACAATAATTAAAACATTAAAAATATTAGCAAGAATAATGTTTCTAATATTCATACTACCCAATGATTATATTTGACAAACACTCATATTTTTGTTGAATCCTTGTGTTTTTATTTCTGTTTATAATATATAAACACCACTTCATTAAAAAGATATATGGTATGTGGTTTATAAAACTAATTTTATGGAAAAAAATATCATTTAAAATTTTTTGGCATTTACATTCATTTAAATAAATACATTCCATCCCCAAAATTTTGACTCATTATCTTAGTTGATAAAAGTTGTGGGTACTTATATCTCATTGTCTCCTCTGCTCCACACATCACTTCATCATATTTATGGTTCTCCCATTACATTTTAACAAGGTGGGTATAATTTTTTCAAACAATCATTTCTCTATAGTCCATGTTCCTGAATGTCTTATCATTATAAGAGAAGTCATGTTCTATTTTTAGCACCTCCAAATTTCATACATTTGAATATTCATGTATTTTCTTCCTCAAAAAAGATACACGGAATAAATCATGAACCATCACTATATTTGGTATATGTTCTAGCCCATAGTAAAATTATTATATGATGTTATGGATGTAAAATGGACCAATTTACCTTGTTCTATGATTCCCATTCTTCTAGAACTGTAAGTCTCTCTTCCATGATGATAATTTAAGGAAGAAATTATCACTAACATCATACTCCACATCCCTTTGGCAGTTGTCATCATACCTCTTTTGACGACTCTATGTAATCCATATGTGTAATTGAATTGAATGAAGATAATTTATCATTTCTTACACAATATCATTCCACAATGAATTTTTATCACTAACTTAATCAAAATAGAAGGAGTTATGCATTGCTTCTCATCTAATGCTTCATAGGATCCCAATTTAATTCTTATGTGGAAGAAGTTGTTGTATGACAACTCAACTCATGTGAGGTGTTGATATCAAACTCCTTGTAATTCCACTGAGGATTTTATCAACATGTCCTTTAATGTTTTAATATTTCTTTTTAGATTGACTATCAGTTTAGGCATGATAGTCTGTACTAAAATTACATTTAGTATTCAGATCATGTTGGAGAATTCTCGATAATTATGATGTGAACCATGGATCTTTATCAGAAATGAAAGATAGTGGAACTCAATAAACATCACCAATAAGTTTTGGAAAATATTGGAATGTAGGTCAACAGATAAATCTTTCCAAATAGCGATGAAATGGGATGTCTTGGTTAGTGAGACCATTATAACCCATATTGCATTACTTCCTTTGGATGTACTTGGGAGGCTAGTGAAAAAAGTACCTAGTGGTATTGACCCACATTTAAGTTGGCATAGGTAGTGGTTTTAATACCCATTTAGGTAGTCTCTCTCTTCACTCACTTATTGAAACACCTTGAATATTTTACTATATTTAGAAATATACCTTTTCATTTTATCCCACCAATAATTATGATGCTGATCCCTATACATTTAAGTTCTTCCAAGATATTTAAGGTAGTGTTATGGTCTTAATCTATGAGTTAATTATTTTAATCAAGAATAAATATAACAAATTGACTTTTACAACATTATAGTACACCTTCTTGATCAATATTGAACATAGAAAACATCCCATTCTGGTAAACCTCTATCTTTGTTTGTAACAAGTTATCTTGTCTTTGAGATGTCATGATATTTTCTAGAAATAATGGTTCAGAATTCATTTGGGATATAGTTGATTAGCCACCTTCCCACGAAATTTCCATATCCAATTTTCCTAGGTGTTTGGTCCAAGGATCTCATGCAATCTTAATCACTTCCATCACAATTGGGTCTTTCCTGCTTAATGTATTAGTTATAATTTTTTTCTCTATTGGGGTGATGATTAATTGAACATTCAAGGTCTTTAATATTTTCAAACCATCTTATTTATATCATGTTCAATTCCTTTTGTGTAAATGTATACTTGAATAATTTTTGGTCTTTAGATATATCACTTTTCTCACCATAATGATTGTGCCTCCATTTTTAAGAGAAAAAATGAAAATGGAACTAGGTCTAGGTCATTCATTGGATAATTCTTCTCATTAGGATTTAACTATCGAGGTACATAAGTAACCACATTGTCATTTTGTATGAGGACACACCCAATCCATTTTAGAGATGAATAACTAAAAATAACAAATCCTTTTCCAATAGAGGGTACAGTTAACACATAATTGGTAACCTATATCTCAGTTAAATCTGGGAAAAATTCTTCACACTCCTTAGTCCATATAAACTTATCCCTTATTCAAGTCAACCTTGTAAGTATATTAAAAAGTCATGAATTTTTTTACTGACCACCTATAATATCCTTCCAAACCATGGAATCTATGAATATCTGTTATTATTTTAGGATTAATCCACTCATCTATAAACTTTATCTTCATAGGTCCAACTGAGAATCCATCATTTTTTACAATGTTCCCAATGAAAGAGACATATAGTTACCAAAATTATCGTTTTTCGAATTTTAAAAATATACTATCTTTGCTCAATTATCTCATTATATAATAACATCATCAAATCAATAAATGGAGATTGAATATTACCCAATCTGAAGGGAATAAAAACAAAATCATAATGAGGATATCTTGATACTAAGGTGGTATTTGGAAAATCTTATTTCATCAGCCTCAATTGATGATAACTAGATTGAATATAAGTCTTGGATAAGAATTGATCCCAATGAATATATTAAAATAAACCATCTATCCTTGGGAGAGGTCACTTTTTCATGATTTTGACCATGTTATGTTCGCTATAATCAATGTATAGATATATTGATCCATCCATTTATTCTTGAAGAGAACATGTTCCCCATAAGGATACACAATTGGTTGGATAAACCCATACTCAAAAAGATGATTAAATTTTTTATTTTATTCCTCTAACTCAATATTTTCTATTCTATATTGTGTGTTTAATATCGACGTGGATATGGTATGAGTTCATTAGATATCTCTATATTACATTCCGGGGGAGGTCTGAGTAACTATTAAGGTAATACGTTACTGTATTCGTGAAACATTGGAACCTTTTTTATTCTAATAAATTTATTTCCTTCTTACACTTCACAGATAATATATATAAATAAGGTTATTAGAGGTTCTTTTAAAACAATCATTGGTCATGATATATCTCCTCTGAATATAAATGTATGTTTTCTATTCAATAAAACAAAGTTTTCCTTCTTTATTTAGTTGACCGTATAATTATTCGTTGAGATGCTATCAATCTCAGGTATAATATTGAATTCATCCATGGAAATGACTACTAGATTTGAAATGAAATAGTTCTCTCCAAATTTAATATAGTAGTTTCTATATACTATTGATGCATAGATAATCCCTCCAGGATTATTTACTAATAAATCTACTTCATGTAGTTTGGGGATTTATTCTATATTGTTTGAAAACATGGAGGAAAATAATTAATTCATAGAACTATAATCAAAAAAATTTATTGCAAGATTTTATACAACCAAGATAGTACCTTCCACCACACAATTTGGAGATTCTACATCAGTCGTCGTTATATAAAATGATTGACCTTTATATCATAACCTATGATGAGTCTAATGGTGATTTTAATACAATATCTTTTTTAATTGTGATTGAACAATTGCACGAGCAATCCCAACATGAATCATTGGACTTCAAGATGTGCCTCAACGATATTCCATTTGTCGTTAGTGTTAAAATGTTTAGGCTTCACCTCACTAAAAATGCTTTGAGCAATATGGTCATCTCTTTTACACTGATAACATTTTCCACTTTTGATCAAGTCACTCCTCGAATTCTTATACACACATTTTTTCCATGTATGATGTTTCACTTTATTTCATCCTATTCACTTATAAAATATTCTCACTAATATTGGCTATAAATATAACTTATTTTCATTTGATTTAAGTGACCCCTAAATCTCTTATATTTCCAATTCGACCTTCATAGCACTCCACACTATATTTTCATAGGTTTCATAGTCTTTATTGGATAGATTACTATATATATGGGGCCCTATTACATTGAATAATAAATAAAACCTTCGATTAGGATAATTAAAAATGTTATAGGCGTGATAAGAAGGTCTTGTAAAGTTCATCTCATTAATTCCCACCGATTCATTCTCATTATTATTCATCTCTTTTAATTACTTATCTATTTCTATTCACATAAAATATAGGTATTATTTAATGAAAAAGTTCCCTCTGAACTCTTTCAACTCCATAGAATCAATCTCTCTTATTATCATCATGTTTTAAATCCGTTTTCACCACTAATCAGCTTCTCCCTCAAACTAGTATATAGATAAGGTGAATATCTCTTATTTTGAACAGTAGATTACAACTATGATATTGTCTATAGGTTATTGACCTTTTAAATCAATTGATGGATCTATGAATCCACTAAAATAAGGTTTTCATTTATGCATAATAAATAAATGCAATGCTGATCCCTTTTAGGTGAATCTGGTTTCTCTTCATGATTTAAGTAATTTTTTATAACTTGAGTCAGTTGATTCAATTTTATGTTGAATTTTTCCATTCTACATTCCATTAGAGGGACCTCTTCACATGGTTCATTATGCTAATTTTTTATGGGGTTCCTCATATTTCACATCATTTTCTGAAAGAAGAAAACTGTATTAAGATACGTGTTTATTAATAATATTATAATTTGAAATGAATTTTAAGTATTAAAACATCATTATTAAAACATTTATTCCTAAAAAATATATTTTCTATAAATGGTTCATAATGTATCATATAAATATGGTGATTAACAAAACATATCCCCTATGCGTGTCAAAATAAGAGTGAAACAAGGCCCATTTTCATGCACAAATCCCAATTTGAGTCAATCTAAAATCTTTATTTTTTGATTTTACCCATACATACATCTATTTTGGTGATAAAAACACTTGTTTGAATCTCTATAGGTACTTAGTTTCTCAAAATCCACCAAATTTATACTTGACCAAAATACAAGGATGTTTTCCTATATTTAACATTTTCTCTAGTTTTCTTCCAAAATATTTTAAATCCTGACTTCTAAAAATTACGAAATCGTCATTTGATACTAAAAATAAAAACCCACTATATATCAAATATTGTTTTCATTTAAATAGTTCAAATTACGGATCTTTTAAAGGTATTTTTCTTAAAAATAATGAACATAATACCTGAAAATATAATGAATTCTTATAAATCAAATTTAATACATATTTGCAGGTTCATCTGAATAAAATTTACTACATATCAAATAAAGGGGACATAAATCAATGTAAATGAGTGATAAAGAGACCCAATAAATGGATCATGGAGTTAATGTAACATCCCAAGCTTCTATGGTATGTTTTCCTTTGAAAAATGCAATAGATTGTTTTCTACACAACTTTGAGTTTAAACACACCACGACCAATCGAACTAGCCATTATGAATTGTAATACCCACATTTTTAAATTTAATAAATTTTATTTTTAAAATTGGACATCATTATTGTATTCGGAATATCAAAATTAGCTTTGGGTGAATTATTGGTGTTTTTTTATAAAACATACAATTTTTGATAAATAGTAAAAAAACACTGCGTTATTGTCTAAAAACGACTTTTTAATGAAATAAATAGTTATTTTACATAAATTTATATTTGGTAAAAAAAATAAAATAATACCTATATATGTTCAATGTAAATTATTTGAGTCCTTTTATAATAATATTAGATATATAAAATTTTATTTAACGTTTTAACTTCTTTTATCCATCTTCTAGGCATGTTTGAAATTTTTCACAAAATGTAATTTTGTAGCTTCTGTGAATTTAATTTCAAAAATATGAGACATACAGTTGATATCAATAAGTAAAACGTGGTCCAATAAGATGAAAATATTTTTTCTGAATAGTATCTTTTGAATTCTGTTTACACTATTAATAGTAAATAGGGTAATTAAAGGTAAACATGATATTATTATTACCCTAAAACATGTCCCAATACTATTGTATATGATTAATTCTAATAAAATAAACCATAGGAATAAAATATGATCATTTTGACCACTTGTATTATATTAGGACATTTATTATTATTCTATTTAAAATAAGAGTTAAAAGTGTTAAATTCTAATTTCTATAAATAAAATATTTTTAATATAGGGTTATACATAAGATAAATTTGACAATAAATATTAATTAGAAAGATAAATATCTTTCCTACATTATTTTATTTTATTTATAATTTTTATCTATTAAATAAATTTCTTTTTTTAGGACACAATGATAATGCAGTGATTACATTTCTAAGGAAAGGATAATATAATTGATGTTATAAATATCCAAATAAAAGTAAATTGAGACTTTTGATGAATAAAACTAATTTTATAGATTAATATGACATCATCGATTTGATTAAACGAATTTTTTTGGACGTAATAATTTAGTTATGACTTCCAGAAATTTTAATTAATAAATAGTGTCAAAATTTACATAAATGAGTTTTTTTAAAAATAATTCTATATTATTAAATGAAATAATAGTTATAAAAAGCTATGGTCCGGCCAAAGGACTTATTAAATAATATATATAACATTAATTTACCACTTTTGGTTCTCTTTTTATTTTATAGTAGGATTATTAACCATATAATATAATAAAACAAGAATACATGGTAAAATTTAAACTATTTAACTAAGAGTTAAATCTAAAAGATAAGGTTAATATGGTTCACTAAAATTGTAGAAAACCTATTAGTTGAGAGTTTTTCTACCCATTCCCACCTTAGACTTGAAATAAATTATTTCAAATCCATTATTAATCAAATATGGTTGTATAATAAAATAATATTTCATGCTTTTCCTAAAGTGACCATCGCCAATCCTATAAACAGGTACTTCTACTTCTCTCAAAATCACACCTAAAAATCCATTTGTCTCAACCAACCTCAGACCAAATATACTCCCAACTATCCTATCTTCAACTTAGAGGCCGTACTTTGATTACAAATCCAACGTATAGATCCCTTTTTATTAAATCAAAAGGAAACACTAGAAGAAGAGGTATTATTTTCACCACCTCTTTCAACGTTATTTTCTTCTTCCACTTCCACTTTCATTGTTGTTTCCATACAAAAATAATAACTACAGTACCATATATATACCATGATGTTATTATAAATATTTTACAACCATATTCATTAATCTATCCATCCTGTGAATGAAAAGTCACCATATGTGTGTTTGTATGACTTACCGTCTCGACGTCGTGGTGTAGTTTGTTATTCAAACACTTCTTTTTATGGATGGGTATAATAATGATTGTAAGTGATGTAAATAATAAATATAACATGTTAAGTATTATGTATATATGATATACCATCCAATTACAAATTATTTAACCATCAATAAAAATTTATTGACGCTCATGCGTACGTACGGATTACCGTCTCCATGAACAAAATGAGATTCGTGTCCCATCGTAACCAATAAAGAACAAATTTTATTATATGATTAAAAAAATAATTTTTAAGAACGTAATATCATACGGTATATTAATAAAAAGATACTTATCTATAATTAACATGGATTATGTGTCCAACCATGTAATGGAAAACGAATCAGTAAACACCCGAAACGATGATACTGCCGAAATATTATTAATAAGGCAATATTAGAAGATCGTATATGATATCATATTTATGTATGTGGTTCCTATAAAATTTAATAACAATTATTTAACTATTATACTAGAGTTTAACATATCCTTGACCAAGGAAAAGTAAAATGTAAGGGGAATTCTACAATCTCTTCATTATCTGAGGTTCTCCATACGTGAGTCTCTACTGGGACCTCTTTATCATCCACATTTTTATTTCTTTAAAATGTATATCAAAAAAAATTTACTATTTCTTATACTATGGGATAAATTAATTTATACATTTTTTGAATTATTATATAATTTTGTAAGGAATATTTCCTTCATTTTCCAAACAAGGTTATTTTCAACTTTTTCGAAAAAATTATGGAAAGAATATTTTTTTGACACTTATACTATGGGTGCCGCTATTTTCTGATGTTATAACAACTTAGAAGCTTCCCTTACAATATTATAAGAATAATTCTAAAATGGATGTTTTATTTTATAATTTTGTGACTTTTAAAAGGTAACCAAATTGAAAATGGTATTTCTTACAAATAGTTTTCATTTAATCTATGTCAACATCATTTGATTGATTTTAAACTTGTTTGATGTTAACCTATTGTGATAAAAATCATCTATATTCTATTAATTTTTTATATATTTTTAACTATGGAATTTTAATTTTTATACCAATCATGGTTTATGGATAATGTATTGACATTTTGTGTGATAGTTTTAATAATAATTTTTTTGTTGTGTTTAAACCTTTTCATATGAGGAATGCATTGGTCTTATTAATTAATGGACAGATCCCACTATAGCTCCTTGATTAAATAGTAGATATCACAAGACAAACTAGTGTCTTGGTATAAGGACGTGAAAAAATATTATTTTTAATCTTGGCATGAGGCCTTGACTATGTGGTTATGATGTATGGCATTATGCATTCCATCATTATGAAACAGGCTATTGATATTCCATGTGATTATTTGGCTAGTAGAATATCTATATAAATAAGTAAATAGAATTATTTCATTTATATTTTTCATGTTATGCTGAATTTCATCATTAAAAGTCCTATGTTTTAGTCTTATACAATGACTTAAATGTTTATGCTTATTTTTGAAAGTTTCCACTATATTGTTATCCATACTGAGCATCTGAGCTCACCCCGTTCTAGGTTTTATTTTTACAAAGTTGTGAAGAAGTATATTATAGTTGAATTGCAGGGAGAGGATAAAGAATATAATTTTGTTAAAAGGAGACAAAATATTGTTTTTTTTCATTTCATAATTTTATGTAAAACTTATGTTTGTATCTATTACTTCCAAGGATACTAAACTAATCAGTCTTTCGGGATTTGATTTCTTATGATCAAGCCAATGTCATGTGATAATTACCCAACTCTGGGAAACTAGGTTCGTGGCATTACAGTTAGTATAAGAGGAAGTTTAGTACAAACCACAGAAGTTATATTTAGAAAAAAATAGATTAGAGAACATTACCCTATGATATACATTGACGACCAGTATAGAAGAACTACCTAGAATTTTGGTAATGTAGTGATTTAGTGTATTTTCTAATAAATACATCCCTATCTTGATATGACCTAGAAGAGGCGACTCTGGCACAGATGTACCTAGAAGTGAAAACTTCGAAAAGAAGTTTCGGGATTAACCCAGGGTATCCGAATACACGACAACGGGCCTTGATACACTCTTCATTACGACACTCTCAGGTGATATGCTTAGGATAATTCACATTCTATATACAATGCATTATGTATGATTTATGAGTATATAACACCTAAAATAAGACATTTTTATGATTATGGATTACATCTATACACTGTTAAATTTATGTTATGTGTTTTACAAGTTTTGAATTTTTTATTGGAATAATTAAAATAATATATTTTATGCCATTGTTACGAAATATAGCTTAGTGGAAGGAATGGAATCCACATTAACTCACTCAATCCATGTAGGTATTTTCCTCATTCTCATGATAATTATATTGGAGATAGTGATACAACTGTTATTGATCAGCTTATCACTGTACTGGGACAACTCACAATGGTTATGACTAAAAACATTTCCCATATGGAGATCCCTAATACACAATGTAGAGGATCAATGTTAGACCGATTCATCAGGAAACATCAAAAAACATTTAATGGGATTAAAAATCCATTTTGATTTGAGAATGGATAATTTATTTAGAAAAAATATTTCATTCTTTGGGTTGTAGTGAAATGAAAAAAGTGCTCATGCCAGTTTTTCACCTCACAGGAGAAGTAGATTTATGGTGGTCATTAATTAAAAACCCAATGAAGTTTGAAGAATTATCTAGTATTAAATGGTGGGATTTTAATGACATTTTCTTAGACAAATACTTTCCTCCTGACCAATGAGCATATATGGAAAGATAATTTCTGAGTCTGAGGAAAAAAGAGGATGAGAATGTTGCAAGGTATGATGCTGATTTTACAAGTTCATTAAGGAATGCATAATATTATATACATAACCTAAGGAGTAATATTGTCGGATTCTTTGATTGGTTAAAACCATTTCTCTGTCGAGAATTATTCTCACAATCCTTCTCATCATACGAAGATATTATCTCATGTGATATCAAGATAAAAAAGAATTCATCAAGTCTTACGACATTAAAGAAAAGAAATAGAAGAAGATAAAGTATTAAAACTTTGTAAATGTAAATAAGAGGAAGAAGGGAATAGTTGAATATCCATCCTATGTTTAATGTGGGAAGAAACACCCTGGTACTTTCCTGAAGGGAATGCGAGTCTATTACAAGCATGGTGAAAAATGACACCAAGATCATGATTGCAAGGGAAAGAAAGAGGCTGTCAATTTTAAATGCTACAATTGTAGATAAAAGGGGCATTATGCAAATGAATGCACTATGTTCCAAGGAAACATACCTCAGAAAATTCCAAGGGAGAAAGCCCAAGCTTATGTGATCAATACTGCTGAGTTTGAAGCTTTGAAACATGTGGTGTAAGGTAATTAAATGGTTTCTTCTAGTTTATTCATTACTTTATTTGATTTTGGATCATCGAATTGTTTTTTATCATCCTAGTTTGCTATGAAAATTAGATATTTTCAATTTGATTTAACAAGGGAGATGTCAGTAAAAACTCTTAACAGAAGTATCATTGCAACAATGTTTGGTTAATTAGTTCCCATTAGGGCATACACATGTTCTTTATCTATTCATCTCATTATCATAACAATGATTGAATTTGATTTAATCCTCATAATGGATTGAGTTTCAGACCATTGTGCAGAAATTTATTCTAAGAAGAAATAGGTTATAATTTTCGATTATGATAAACATTACCGTCTCTTTAGAGCAGAAACATCACCACTAGATTCTTATCTAGATCCACCCCTAATAGCTCTAATAAATTCAATTATATGAGAGGAAGAGAATGAAATAATTATGGGTGAGGAATGGAATGCCCAAATATATTATGTATCTATTTTGTACGAATATGTTGATGTGGTTCTTGAGAATTTACATAGACATCCTCCCTAATGAGAAATTGAGTTTTCTATTAATTTAATTCCTATTTCAAGGCCCATATCGAAGACCCCTTATAGAATGTCCACTCTATAATTAGTGGAACTAAAGAAACAAGTAGAGGAATTTAGTGATAAAGAATTTATTCACCCTAGTGTTTCTCCATGGGGGGCCCTAATCTTTTTATTTAGAAGAGAGATGGATCTATGAGGTTGAACATTGAATACAGGAAGGTCATTTCTCTAACAATAAAGAAAAAGTATTCCCCACCTCACTTTGATGATTTATTCAATCATATTCGTGGAGCTAAATATTTTTCAAAGATTGACCATCGGTCTGGATATCATCAGTTGTGTGTAAAAAGGGAATAAATTCCAAAAAACACCATTTGGACCATGTATGAGCATTATGAGTTTTCAATAATGCCATTTAAACTGACTAATGCACCCTCTATTTTAATGGATCTAATGAATAGAGTTTTCAAGGTATATATTGATTAATTTGTAGTTGTATTTATTTATTATATCTTGGTATACTCCAAAAATCTACATAGATCATGAAAATAACTTTGGAACTATTATGAAAACCCTCAAAAGAAATGAATTATATGGGAGGGTTTGCAAGAGAGAATCCTGGATTTAGAAAATATATTTTCTGGGCCATATTGTCTCTATGGATGGAATCTATGTCGATCCATCCAAGATAATAGCAATACAAGAATTGAAAACACTGACAGGTATAACTGGGGTATGTAGTTTTATTGGTTTAGTAGGTTATTATCATTGTTTCATCCAGAATTTTTTCGGATCGGAAAACTCATTAACCAAGCTTCCACGTAAACGGGTTAAATTTTTTTTGACAAAAGAATGTGAATAATGTTTTTAAAAACTAAAGATAAGAATATTGAATTCTCTTATCTTTACTCTACCATTGGGGAATGATGGGTTTTTTATTTATAGAGATGATTCAAAAAAAGGACATTTTCGTGTCATTATGAAAAATGATAGAGTTAGTGCCTATTCATAACGGAAGCTAAAAATTCAAGAGCAAAACTATCCCACTCATGATCTTGAGTTAGTAACTGTAATATTTTCTTTGAATTTATGGGAAAATATCTCTATGGTAAAAAAATGCAAGATATATACTAATAAAATGAGTTTGAATTATTTTTGGCACAAATAGACCTCAAAATGAGGCAAAATAGATGGCTCGAACTACACACGGATTTTGATTTCACTATACACTACCACCCAAGGAAGGAAAATAAGGTGGCAGATTCTTTGGGAAGACAGGATCATTGAGTTTTTAAAAAGATGAGATTTGAAAGGGGTCCTCTGATCATGGATCTCATAAAGATGGATATGGGAATAATCATGCAAGATGATACATTGATATTATTTCATATGGTTTTCAAACCATATTTAATATAAGTAATAAAATGTTTTCAGAAATATGGTGAGGAGTTTCAAAAGAAAAATAATGTTGTGAAAGATGGGAGATTGATTGAATTCATATATGAAGATGGAATTTTCAAATTTGGGTAGATACATTGTGTTCCGGACATACCTAATCTAAAAAGAGACTTGTTGGATGATGCTCATAGCTCCAATTTCAATATACATCCTGGTAGCACTAATATGCATAGATATCTGAAGTAACATCTTTGGTGGAACAAAATGAAGTGGTTGATTGTGGATTATGTGTCAAGATGTATGGTTTGTCAACAGGTTAATTCTGAAATAAAACATCCTCTAGGAGTTGTGAAACCACTTCTCATACCTGAGTGCAAGTGGGATGTTATTAAGATAGACTTTTTCATAGGGCTTCCAATGACTCCTTTAAGTAATGATGCAATAGGGGTCTTTGTTTGTCATCAAACCAAGTCAACACATTTTAATGCTATATGAGATCATTTTCCACATTAATTTATAATAATACTATATATTAAAAAAGTTGTAAGGCATTATGGATTACCCATATAGATTTTTTCTAATCGGGATCCCCATTTTTCATCATGATTCTAGAAAAGTATTCAGAAGGCCTTGGATGCTAAACTTTGTTTGGGCACTGCCTACCACCCTCAAACTGATGGAAAATCAGAACTGACTATTCAAATATTTTAAGATATGTTGAGATCATACTCACATGGCATTCTAGGTTTGTGGGATCAATATGTACCTTGGGAAGAATTTTCCTATAACAATAGATTCCATTCAAGTATTCTGATGGGACTATATCAAGCGTTATACGGAAAGAGATGTTTCACACCAACTTGTTGTGATTATGTTGGTGAAAGAAAACTAATAGGCCCAGAACATGTTGAGGAAACAATGAATGTGGTGAAGGTTATCCAAACTCAGATCAAAGAAGCTAAAATTAGGCAAAATAGTTAAGCTAATTACTGACAGAATGATTTGGAATTTCAAGTAGAAGATCATGTTTTCATGAAGGTATCTCCATTAAAGTGTGTTATACGATTTGATAAGAAGGTAAAATTAAGTCCTAGGTACTTCAGACCTTTAAAAATTATAGAACAAATTGGACTTGTAGATTATCGTTTTGAAATGCCACCATGTCTCTCCAAGGATCATGATGTGTTCCATGTATCACTGTAATGAATATACATTCCTTACCCAACGTGTGTACTCACCTATGAAGAAATAGAACTAGAACCTGATTTGTCTTACTCTGAAGAACCTTTCAATATTCTTGTTACCAGAGAACAAGTGCTAAGAAACTGAATGACTCAACTATTGATAGTTCAATTGAAAAATTAGCTGATGGAAGAGGCAATGTAGGAACTCGAGGAATGTATGATGAAGAACCACCCAAATATATTTATGCGGTAATATTTGAGAAACTTCAAGGAAGAAATTAATATAATTATAGGAGAATGTAACACCTCGTGCTTCAATTGTAAATTTTCCATTGAATAATGCAATAGCTTGCATTGTACACAATTTGGAGTTTTAACACACCATGACCGATCAAACTAGCTGTTATGAATATTAATTCCCAATTATTGAAATTTTATAAATTTTATTTTTCAAAATATACTTCATTTTTGGATTCGGAATATCCAAATTATCTTAGGGTGAATTTTTGGTATTTTTCTGAAAAGTTTCAGTTTTTGATGAATAGTAAAAACAATGCGTTATTGTTTAAAACCGAATTTTTATTTAAATAAATATCTATTTAATTTAAAAACATATTAGGTAAAAAATATACATAATACCAAGATATGTTCAATGTAATTAATTGGAGTCCTTTTTTAATAATATTAGATATATAAAAGTTAATTTATCTTTTTAATGTTTTTTACCCACCAACTATGCACGTTAGAAAATTTGTATAAAACATAATTTTACAGCTTTTGTAAATTTATTTTTAAAAATTTGAGAGGAAAGGTTGATATTATTATGAATAATTTGGTTTAATAATATGGAAATAATTTTTTTAGAATTGTATCTTTTGACTTTTAGTTACCACATTTAAAAGTAGATATGGTAATTAAAGGTAAAAATTATATTATTATTACCATAAAACATGTTATAACTCTATTAGATAAGTGTATTTAGACCAAAAACAACCTTCTAAATAAAATATGACCCTTTTGGTCCACTTGGATTAGATTATGACTTTTATTATTATTTTATTTAAAGAAGAGTAAAAATTGTTATATTCAAATTTTCATAAATAAAACATTTTTAATATTGGGTTATACATAAAATAAATTCGAATATAAATATTCATTAGAAATTTAAAAATATTTACAACATACTGGTATTTTATTAATAATTTTTATACATTATATATGTAAATTTATTTTAGACACAATGATGTTGGAGTAATTACCTTTTTTAATAAAGCGTTCAAATAATTAATGTTATAAATATCCAAATAAATGTAAGTTATGACTTTTGATGAATTCCACTAATTTTATATTTTAATATGACATGTTAGGGTTTATTCAAAGAATTTTTTCGAATTAATCATGCTTTTATCCCTTCAAAAAAATCAATTACAATATACTGAAAAAATTGACAAAAATTAGTTTATAAAACCAATACTACATTATTAGATGATATAATTGTCCTAAATTTATACGGTTCATCCAAAAACATATATAATAATAGATATATCATTAATTTACTACTTTGGGTTCTCTTAGAATTTTATATTAAGATTATTAACCATATACTATAATAATAAAAGAATAAATGGTAAAAGTTAAACTATTTAACTAATAGTTAAATCTATAAGATAAGGTTAATATGGTGACCTAAACCGATATAAAACCTATTGGTTGACATTTTTTCGAATCATACCCACCTTATACTAGAAATTAATCATTTTGGAGCCATTATAAATTGATTATGATTGTATAATAAAATTATTTTTCATGTTTTTTCTAAATTGACCCTCACCTCTCTTATAAAACAGTACATCCCCTTCTCTAAAAATCAAATCTCCAAAGCCATTTGGCTCGGCCAACCCCTGCCCAAATATCCTCCCACCTATCCTCCCTTATACCTATAGTCCTTAATGTGATAAAAAATCCATCCTATGTATCCCTTTTAATGAAATAAAAATGAAACACCCGAAGAAGAGGTAATAATTTCACCACCTCCTTCGATGTTCTTTTCTTCTTCAACTTCCTCGTTCTTTGTTGTTTCCAGGCCAAAATAATACATCCAGTACCATATAAATAATATAATTTTATTATAAATATGGTACAACCATATTTATTATTCTACCTATCCTATGAATGTCAAGTCATCATACCTGCGTACGTATGGCTTAGTGTCTCCATGTCGTGGTGTAGTTTGTTATTCAAACACTACATTATTTGGATGTATATAAAAATTAGTATAACTAATGTAAATAATAAATATAACTTGTTAATGATTATTTATATATAATATAACATCTAATTACATACTTTTTCACTATCAATAGAATGGTATTGTCTCTCGTGTGTACGTACGGATTACTGTCTCCGTGAACGTGATGAGATTCATTCCCCATCATAACCATTCAAGAATAAATTGTATTTTATGATTAAAAAAATAATGTTAAAGAAAAAAATATCATTCTGGATATGAATCAAATACATCGTATCCATAAAAAACATGGATTATGTAACCAATAATATAAATTAAAATAAATCAGTGAACACTCAGAACAATGATATTAACGAAATATTATTAACAAAGCAATATTATATGATCATATATGACATCATATTTATATGTGTAGCTTTTGTATAATTTAATAACAATGATTTAACTATTATACTAGAGTTTAACATAACCTTTGACAAATGAAAGTACATGGTAATGGTTAATTCAACAATCTCTTCATTATCTGAGGTCGTTTATACAAGAGTATCTACTGGGACCTCTTTATCATCTACATCTGTGTTTCTTAAAACTGTATTTCAAGACATTTTTAAAGTTTCCCAGACTATAAGTTAAACACAATTATATCTTTGTTTTACTTTTTGTAAGATATTTATAAAGTAATTTCTCTTTCCTTTTCAAAACAAGTTTCTTTGTGACCTTTTCGACAAAATTAAGGAAATTTTTTTTTTAACTTATACGTAGGGTGTGGCTATTTTCCTCTGTTATAAAACCTTCGAATCTTCCCTTAAATTCTTAAATTAATATTTCCAAAATAATTTTTTTTTTAATTATGTGAATTTTAAATGGTTTTAAAATAGAATGATGTATTTATTTCAAGTAGTGTTCATTTCATCTATGTCAACATACTTCGATGGATTTTAAACTTGTTAGATGTTGACCAATTATGATAAAAATCATACATATTGTATTGAAGGTTTTGTGATATGTTTGACTGTGGATGTGTTTTTTTATACCATTAATTTTTTACGGACAATGTATTGACATTTAATATTATAGTTTTAATAAGAATGTTTATTTTATGTGTAAACCTATTCGTATGAAAAATGCATTGGACTTAGTAAGTGATGTGTATCCCCGCTATAGCTCCACGATGCAACCGTAGGTATCATGTGAAAAACTAATGTCTTGGCACAAGGCCTCGACCAAATCTTATTTGTAGTCGTGGCTTGAGTCCTTGACTATGTTTTTATGAAGTCTAAAAATATATATTTTATCATTATGAAATTTGTTATTGATATTTCATGTGATTATTCGACTTGTAGAATATTAATGTAAATAACTAAATATCATTATTTGATTTATATTTTCCATATTATGCTGAAGTTTAATTTTAAATGGCTTGTGTTTTAGTCTTATACATTGGCTTAAATGTTTATGCTTATTTATGAAACTATACACTATATTTTTATCCTTACTGAGATCTGAGCTCACCTATTTCTATGTTTTATTTTTCACAGGATGTAAAGAGGTATTTAATGGTTGACCTATAGGGATAGGCTAAGGGATATAAGAGGGTTAAAAGGAGACACAATGTCAGTTTTTTCATTTCATAAGGAAATGTAAAACTAATGTTTCAATCTAGTACTTCCAAGGCTACTAAACTGATTGGTCTTTCAGGATTTGATCCTTTCTAATCATGCCAATGTTATTTAATAATGTACAGACTTGGGGTAACTATGTTTGGGGCATTACAATTAAAGCTTCCATTTTAAAATTTTCAAAGTCACTTATAAATTTTTATATTTAATAAAATCTATTAAAATACATGGTATTAATAAAATCACACATTTTAAGTCATTTATTTTGGTTAATTAGTTATTAAATAATTATGAAAATATTATGAAGTCATTAAACAAACTGAAGATACCTAAATGGTATCTTTACTATTCATGGAACAATAAAGTATTTTAGAAAATTTTCATAATCAACCCTGAACTAATTTCAATGTGATTATTTGAAAAATAATGTTAATTTTATCATAATAATTTTTGATATAGAGAATATTAAATTTTAAATATAAACATACATCTATATTAAAAAATAGAATGTTGTAAATTCATAGTAAAATTTCTTACATTTTAAAATTTTCAATGAAAAAATATAATTATTTTATCATTTATATATATATAATAGTTTTTTATCATAAAATTTCATTAAAATACATATTTTTCATAATACCTTGGATTATTATAAAAATATTACAAACATTTTCCAAAGTACAATTTCTGTTTGATAAAAAAACAAATTCGTAATTTTTAAAAAAATCTATTCTAAAATTGGAATTGATGGAATATTAATTATAGTTATACATTGAAATTATACTTTAAAGAGATAAGGCCAAGACACATAACCCTTTATTATAGCCATGTATGAAAAAAGGTAATGGTGTGTGATGGAGATAGATTCAGGGTGTAGCTCAGATAGCATTTTTGAGGGGTAATTTTTTTTATCATTAACTTCTTCTATAGATGGATTCTTTGAAGATTCACTTTATGAATCTTGGATAGAGTTTGGTCAAGGGGGAACCCCATTGATGATAGCTTCCTCCCACATTCTATAAATTGGGCTATATATGGCATGACTCTACTAGTTGAGGCCATCACTTCATTATTCTACATTAATCCTCCTTTAACACTTATACTTATAAAAACTAATTAAAAAATTAAATTAATTACAAATAGTATCCTTTACATTGGTCGTATTTGACCAATGGACATCTTTGACGAACTGTCACATAACGGTCAAATTTCGATGGTCACATTTCCCTTTACTCTATAATTATCAATACATTAAAAATAGATATGGTATTATTCTCCCTAATACACATTTTTAAAAAATAAAATATCATTCAAAAAATATGGTACATTACATAATATTATATAGAAGCATCTTATAGTGTATTTTTAGGCATTATTATGGGGGGAATGATACTACATAATATCAGAAAATGATACATAATAACATGAGATTCTATAATCAATACTAACATAAAATGATAAATGTGATTCTAAATTATAATGTTTCAGGGAAAATAATATTGCGATTAAAAAATATAAATCCCAATAAACACATTCACCGACCACCCATTGTATCTTAACTCTCATTATGATGATAGATGGTAATGTAAGAACTCACAACCTACTCCCTCAGTCCCCAAATTTTTATCTCTTGACTACCATGATATCTAAAAATTCATACCAACCATTAAAATAGATAATCGACCCATTACAACCTATTTCTTAGGAATTCCCCAAGAACATATGCTGGTCTAGACATAGACTGATGGGGATTCTCGATCCAGAAGGGCTAGAAACATATGCCAGGTTATCAAAAACTACCATTGATAATTAGTTTTCCAAAAATTGACAAAAAACACGATAACATTAACAATGATAATATCATTATACTAATAAATTTAATAAGTGTAGAAGACACAAAATTAATACAAGTACGAGTTCCAAAAACCATAAACTTAACTAAATATATAAAATTGAAAAACACATCCCCATGTCACATGTTGTTTGCTCTAATCTCCTAGGCATAGCTAACAAAACAAATTCACCACCCCATGATATGTTTCCCTTATAAATATTTGAAAAAATAAGATCAATGTTTTCTCAAAAGAGTATGTAGGGCGTAAAACAAAAATAATAATAACATACCCTTAATTTCTTTATAAGAATAATTTTAAAAATAAAACAATAATGGAAAAATAAATAATGACAATGCATGATATACATTTTAAATGGTTTAATATGATTCATGTACAATCAACACTTTTCAAAAATTATGAATTCAGAACAACAACCAAAATTTTCATTGAATATTATATAAACATTCCCAACATACATTTCAATGATATTCAAAATAGAAAATTATCCATTGATTAAAATTTGTACTAGGACACTGAGGATAAATTTAATTTTTATGTGATTGGTATGCCAACTAGGGACAACATTTTCATATAAGAATAATTGGATTTCCCATACAAAATCAATTAAATTAAACTTCATCACTGAAAATATATAAATCATACATTAAAACCCTTTTATTAAATAACACAAAATATAGAAATATACTTTCAAACCCATATCCAAAACACCAAGATTTAGGAATAATATTTCATAAATTTTTTCAATTTTAGAAAACAATTTTGATGAGTAAGAAAGAAATTATTATATATTAAAACCAATTCATGAAATATCATACATTAAAACATATTGTATTATAACACTCATAGGGGAGATATATAATATGAAAAACTAAAGATTTTGTGGACTAATAAAGGGCCCCAAATCGTGAATTCTCATCCATGATTCTCTATAGAACCAATTTCAAGAATGAAGGAATCAAAATGAATAAAAAACAATCAATATTATTTAAAACGATCCAAGAGGATTGATTATCATTATTATAACTAAAAAAATTATAATGGATCTTCTAGTAATATGAATTGAGTCTAGGATCAAAAAAATCCCATAATTTTCATGGATAATCCATGGGGACAAATAAGAGGGATACTTGGAGGAATGAGATCATAAATCAAAACAGTCTTAGAAATACCAAAATATGTTCAAAACATACATTGCACATTGATCCATCATGGATTATTGTTTTTATTTCTGAATGTGTCTATGGAAACTGACCAAGATCGAATTTATTGATATTGTTTATATATTATCATTAATATATAAAATAATGGATTTTGTTTCTTCCAATAACAAAAATATCATCAATCAATTGGACAAGGTTGGTTAATCCTTCTAGAAAATTAACAGGATGGTGGTTATGATAGAATACTATATTCATTTACAATCATACTGAATATTTGGTGTAACCCATGAATCACTGTTTTCTATAGGTTCAGGACTACACCCCACTAAATCCTCATGAGAAATCCCAAATCCCACTAAAAACTATATTAAACAATAATGTATTAGATTAATAATGAATAAAATAATAATGTGAATGATATATTTGATCCCCATGGTTTCTATCATGGAATTGTTAATGTTGAAATGTTCTTCAATTGAGGTTTATTTAATTTTTTAAATGATTACAAATTTACCCAAACATGTATCATAGCTAATTTGAAATGATATTATATTCTTTATAAATATTTTATACTTTTTCGGATACAACATTATCCAAATGTTAGTATCGGTTATATCAATTCATTTAATCCTAGATTTATATCACATCCCGTGTAATTTATCACTTCTACAATTAGACTATTTTTATTAAATATATATAATTTTCAAACATATTTACATAATGAATCTTTCCACCGTTCTATAAACACATTATTCTTCTTTATATTGAAACAACAAAACATAACACTCAATAAATGTGATTTGAAAAATAAATAATAAATATAATTACAAAATTATTTTAATCAAATCCTTCATGATACCCCAAAAAATCAAATAGCCTGTTTACATTAGTGATAATAAATGATGTCAGAAATGTTCATTTAAAAAGTTTAAATATCTAAAATAATAAATTCTATAAATCTAAAAAACATTTTGTCTGAATAACAAGAACTATGTAATATATTTATTGATTTTTTTCTTATAACATAATAAAACAAACACTAGTATATTGCGAAGAATTATGCGTCGACATATATTATAAAAATATAAAAATAATATTAACTGATAGTCTCTTGCCACAAGATTATGTATACATCACATGATCTGATTGAACTATGTCACTACCAAATAGTAATTATAAACATCTCACAGTTGTATGTTCACCCTATATCACAATAGGTCAAATTATATATATTTATAAATAAATATTTTAAATAAAATATAATAGTGGTAAAATGTTTTATCATTAAGAGGTGAACTTATCAAAACATGATAATTAGGATTCTAATTCCAATAATATAATATTTTTAAAATCAATACTATGATATTTTATTATCACACGTTATACATTTTCAAATGTATAAATTTTCTCATTTTTTGTGATATTGATGCATGAAGTATAAATCATATCCTTCATCAGGAGAAATAATTAATTTTTAAAACCTTTGATATCTAGTGTGTTTTTTCCCATATTTTTCATTAGTAAGAGACCCAAATTATTTATATAGTACATTATAACATATGTTTAAGGTTAATAATTCCATTATAATGAGAGAAAATACATTTGAATAAGTAATTGTTTTGGAATTTTTGATGAGATGGTGTTTTTGTCTCAATATAAAAAAACTATAAATAAAATTATTAATTTTATATGTTTTAATTAAAATGGTTTTTGATATGAAATTTTTATAAATTATATAAATAATTTAGATGTTTGAAATAATTTTTTAAACATAGAGGTCAATTATAAAAATATTATTACAATAAATTCAAACTATATGAATAAAGTCATAATTTATAGATAATTATTTCCATTTCAGTAATGTATTATTTATTAATAAATAAAAAAATAATTATTAATCGTATTACCAAATAATAATTTTCAAAAAAAAATTAATATTTGATGATATCAAGAGGATGTAATTTCTTGCAACAAGACAAATATAGTATTAGTTGTTGAGCTTGTGAACCATTAATTATTTTATTATTATTATGTAAATATGGTTCATTCAAATATTTAAATGGAAAGTTGTGTTACCCACAATCAATGTGAATTTTATTATAATAGAGTGAAAACTCACCATAGTGGTTTTGATGATAAAGATATATCTGATTTTTTATATCAAAAACACATATGGAAATTGCATAAAAATGCTCTATAATATCTTGACAAATAGTTTCATTATAATTATAATTAAAACATTATTTTATTAGTTATTGAATAAGGGAAATATATATTACCATTATTAAATTAATTATATTACGCGAACTATATTTAGTTATAAATAATTATTACAGAACATTTAATTCTCTAACATCAACTTCTAAATGTCTCAATGATGTGGAAACTAATCCTATTAGATATTTCCTACTAGATCATTGAATGATGGATTTCGTTTTACAAATATTTTAATACAATATAATTATTTTAATTTCTTTATATATATCTTCATTATTCTGATTATATTTTATAGAAAATATTTTACCAAATCTAATATTAATATAGACACTCTTCTATGACATAATGTAATATTTTAAAGCATGATAAGTGAAATAACAAGTAATGAAAAAAGATCCAAAGTGTGAGAGATATATTATATGAGTATATTAGTATTGAATATAATTATGATTAATTTATCAAGTCTGTATATTTGAGAATGAAGTTATATTTGATTAGAGATTATATCATATTAACTTTTTACATTGGAAAATAGTTCTGTAAATCATTAATGACCACACATATAGGTTGTATCATCTCCTATAGTTCGAATATAAATAAATTTAATATATTAATATTCAAAAATTGGTAATTTAATTTAATAAAAACTCTCTATTTTACCCATTAATTTAGAATCATAATTAAGTAGTTATTTTTTATGGTTTATATGAATGTACAAATAGATCTCCTCACAAAAAAATTATGAGATGATTGTATTTATATAATGAATTTTTCTATCATTTTTATCATTTTTTCATTTATTATAATTCTAACAAAAATAAATTTTATAATTTTTTATTAATATCATAAAATTTCAATATAATTCATAATACAATCATGGATCATAAAATTAATTTTGATGTATTGGTGAGATAATCATATTAATGATAACTAATTTGATAAATCCAACACATTTATAATATTATGTATTGTTATGAGTGACAGTGATGATGTAGGGGATCTGTACATACATCGATTGATGTTTTATGTCTTTTCAAATTAGTGTAAATCCATTTCTATCATCCATAACAAAAAAATAGTGTAATTATAATCATTTTTTTTATATTACAGAATAAATCCATCATGAAAATGGTTATTTCATTGTAAGATATAATATAGTCCATTTTGGGTGATCATTAACAAAATATTGGTGGGATACATACATATATCAAATAATTTAAAATTAATCTTTCACTTAACTAATATTATATGATGAACCACCCCTGAGAATAGTAATATTCCACATTTATCATATAATTTTTTAAATTAATTAAATTTATTTCAATTTTGATAATGTATTCAAAAAAATTAATTTTTTATTAACACATTGTGGAAAATTCCGGATGCTAAAAATCATAAAACATATTATAACATATTTTTTGAGAAAATTTAAAAAATATGCCAATTAATTATTAATATATCATAGAAAATAAATCTTTTATATTTATTTTTTTAAAATATAATTCTTCACAGAGTAATTTATTTAGAAATTATACCATCATTTCAAAAAATAGTAATTCATTACAGAAAAATTACATTGAATAATTCTTAAAATAATAGGTCACATTTCAATACATATATATCTAACAAAATATTTTTAACCATTTTCCAAAACTATTTTCCAATTTTACTCATTATTTTTTAATGATTTTTTTTAAAAATAAGCTTAAAATATTAAATTTATTAAAATATATATAATATGATTTATTCAATCTATTTACATATATAAAATTTTTATCAATAATATAGAGAACTAAACCAAGTTTTTCCTTATTAAGCTCTACACATTTCCAATTATTCTATATTTTCCTAATAAAGGATATATTTATTATTTATAGTTAATCACTGAAGAGGTTCATATTTCTTATTACAATTTAAGTGATGAATAATGTACCTTTTTACAATGTTTTTTCCTATAGAACAATAAAAATGGTCATCTAATTTGACCAATTTCTATTCATAATTCATTAATTACTCTTCTTCTAAGAGAGTAGTTGATCCAAAAGTGTATCACTGAAGTTTTCATGTTAATTGTGGTTCATTTTAATTTCTAATATTATTTTTTAATCTTAATGTTTAAAGGTTGATTTTTTATTAATGTAATATTAAATCATTTGTTTTATGAAATATGTTGTTTTGGGAGGATATTTGGAAAATTTGGAGGAACATAAAAAAGTTGTTTTATGTTGATTTATTTATGAAAACAAATTCAATTTTATTAGAAATATCTGACACAAATTTTTATTAGTGAACCACGATCATGTCATCTGTTATTTTGGGTATATTACTAATAGTTTTATACATATTTTAATATAAAAATATTTATTTTAGTGTGGCACTCCTTTGATGTAGAAGTCTGTACATGACGTGATTGGTGATAGTTACAGCAAAAATTACCTTAGATTAGTCATATATATTTTAAGTTGCACAACAATGATGGTTTATATAACATGAGGATTTTACATGATTACTTACAATAAAATTTACCATTAACCTTCTATAATAATAAATGTACTACAATGGGAGGTGTTATTTCATAGACTTATCCAGTGGGGGTTTAATAACAACTAATTTTTCCAATGAGCTATGAACCAACCCATCATTAACGTCTGATAGGAGGATTTATATAGTGATAATGTTAATTTTATTTAAAAACTATTGATTCTATGTATTGATAATGATTAGTTAGTTGCATGTATGCTCTCCCATCCCTAGTATATATTAAGGAAGAATTTTGGAAATTTATATATTTCATTAAAATATTCTTGAGCATAAATCAATTGTTGAACGTCAGATCCTGATATGCCACAGATTTGTGTAGTTCATTATATCTTGGATTAGATTCTATAAACATTTAACTAAGGCCTTTAAAAGACGTTTCGAAATTTAATCATAATGTAATTCGGTGATTTGGAAATTATGTGTGACATATAGTTTGTTTGACCATTGTAATGTCTAGAATTGTATAAAAATATATGTTGATTTGAATTTATAGAAGAACTAGAATATTCATAAGAATATTATAATTATTTGTGACTCAATATAGTCTAATCATTTGATGAAAATGAAATTAGGTTTTAAAATTTTATTTTTCGAAAAAATATGTTTATTGATTAAATTTCATTAAATTTAACTATGATTTTCAGAAGATGCATTTCATTGATAATTATGGATAATGAAATGGAATTTTATATGGTTTATTCATTTCCATGGAAGATCCATGATGATTATTTTTGTTCAAGTCTTCATGTTTTATAACATAGGTATTCATGGAAGAGAGAGTATGTATATAAAATATATTTTTAAGACCATTTTTAAAAATAATATTATTTCAATCTATATGGATTTTTGGTTTTGGAAGCATAAATAAAAACTACGTATTACATATTACAACGGTTCCTGGAGAATAAATAATAAATAATATTAGATATCATAAGATAAAATAGTCAAGGATATGAGAATTTTTATGGGTCATGATCCTCACTATCATTGGAAAAAGACACATAATAGAGTCTCTTATTCAAAATGTGACATGAAAAAAGGGTTACCATTTCTGAGTTTGGGATGAAATAATATAAAAAATGTTATTTGGAATGGGACACATGAATTTTTACCCTGAATATTCATATTTTTTTATTTATAATATAATGAACCTATAATTGAGATAGTGGTTGTTTAGAAAAATTAATTTAATTATTGATTGATTTATTTTAAACTATTAAATTTATTGTTTTCTATCTCAATTAATGGTTATTATTTTTCATTGTTTTTTTAAAGAGTAGTAGTTTTTTTATACTATATCATCAACTCACCTCTTGTTTGTACACATTAGTGGAATCCGAGGATTAGTTATATATTATACCATTGAATATATTTTTACAAAAAAAAATTCAATGATAGTGAGGTATTGTTTTCTTTTTAAGTTATAATTGTTGGGGACATGTCATGTGGATGGGCTCCATGCATTGTATTGGATTGGTTTTCATGGGTTATGTCTGTTAGGAATTATTTTAATTTCAAGAAAAATTGAAAATTTATTTATTTCAACCACATACTTGATTAGTTGAAATATATTTTTTGGAATATTTTTACATATTCATCAATGTTATTTTTTTATATTTTCAATGGGAAAGAACATCTTAAAAACTATTTTTTCTATTACCAATTTTCCAAAACACTTAAATAATAGCATGCATGCATGAAGATATGTTCCACACCAACTCTAGTTATGAAAATTGGACCCTGAGAAGGATTGTTACAATGTTTTAACACATCCCCATCATTTTAGGGAAGTTATTGTGATGTCTGGTTTTCGTGGATAGAATCATGGTTTAGATTTCTAATTTACTAATAAAAAATGTAAACTAATATATATATTTTTAACATATAGTTATTAATTTTTTTATGTAATGGAACTATTGTGAAAATGAATATAGGTTCAGTTTTAATCTTTTACACTCCAACAAGGGGTTCAAGTAGAGAACCTTTTTGGCTATCATTATATCCATAGTAGAGTTCTCATTTAATAAAGGTCATATATTATGATATCAGGATAGAAAGGATCTATAGTCAATAATTAAATTATGAATGGTATATTTTTTTGGAATGTTTTATATTTCAAATAGGAAAATATTATTTGGGATATTATTATTTATATAAATATATATTAATTTCCAAAATACATGGGTGTTGATTTCCAAGGTTAATTAGAGAAATAGTTTGATAGATTCATTTTTGGAGCCTTGTATTTCTACTATCAATGGTTAGAAAAAGATTTCATATTGTTTGAATCTACCATGGGGTATTTTTCACTTATGTGGGAGAAGTTCAAATAGTTTATCAAGTGTAAAATCTTAATTTTGGAACTAAAAAGGTCATTCAATTTATCACTAGTTTTGGTTCTTCTAAATCCTTAATTTGGAAGTACATATTATTAAGAAAAATATTGTTCAATTTGGGAATATGTTTTGAAAAGGAAGGAAATTATATTTCATATAAATATATTTATTTTTCGATTCAAGAATATATTTATTCTATTGATTACAAATATTTTTTCATGGTGCTAAAATATAAAAACAATTATATTAATTAACCTTTTGATAATAGATTTTTTGTTTACTCAAATAATAATATTTTCAGATACATCATCATTAATAGGGACCTAAATCTGATGATATACATATGATTTGATTATATATTTAATAATTATTTTATCCTTATACATATTTTGGTGAATTAAAATTACAAAAAAATACTTTGAGTGGGAAATATAAAGTTCCCTCTATAAAGTAGTCTGTGGAGAAATAAAATTTAATGGTTGTTCTAGAAAATTATCACATATACGTTACTAAGATGAATATATTAATATTTTTATATTCAAATAATGTGTAATTATATATAGAGAACCATGTGAAATTATATTTATTTTATGTTGAGATTTTATGACTATAAAGTATTGGTTTAATGGTGGGGGCCATTGAAGGATACTCTATTTCAACATAATTATATTTTAATTTATGATGATGTCTTTTATAGCTAAATAATATTATGAGGGATATATTATCCTCTAATAAACACTCATGATGGTATTTATATCAAGGATCTACCCTAATGTAATGTAAGGTTATTTTTTAGTTTTACTTATTGTGGATGAAAAATGTTGTTGTATAGTTTTTTCACCATTAAATGATGTTCTTGTTGGTAATGTTAAATCATCGATAGTTAGAAAATGCATTATATACCATACTTGTTCCATATTAAATGTGGAATAATATCTTGATGGATATCATGTTAGGTTTTCTATGATCCTTGTGAAATATTTGGATTTTATGGGTGATAGTGGATCGAATAACAAAATCAAGGATTTTTATTCCCACTCTAGAGTCACTATCAGTTGCTGATAATTGGAGGATATATATATATATATATATATATTAGTTGTATAGTTCTACTACAAAAATTTCCAATTTCAATTGAAACTAATTAAGACCCAAAATTAAAATCAAGGTGCAAGAGGGGCCTCTAGATGTACCTAATAACCTTTCTGTGGGTGACAACATCACACCATCATTATATGAAATTCTAGAAAAAACATATTATTATAATTTTGAAGGAAATGCTAAGAAGTTATCTGATTTAATTTTTGTAGTCATATGATGATATTGTATCGTTAGTTGAGTTTGTTTAAAATATCATTAATCATTCAAATATTTGGATGCAAAAAGATTCATCATTATATGACTGACTATGTCATTTTAGATTGAGTAGTGCCAATGTAGGAGAGAGTTGTATTATGGTTATAATTTTTACCAGGAAAAATCTAATTTTGAAAATTATATCATCATGTATGTGATAATTAAACAGACTAAATATAAAACATTCTTGATATCCTAATAATTGAACATGTGGTTCAAGATTGACACTCAGTGTTCTTCTGTGTATTACCTACGAAACTGAATATATAACTTCAAAATTAAGTGAATTTAATCCCTATGTTAATGGGATATTTTATATAGTGGTTGGAAACATAGAAGTGTTGTATAAGATTACATTAAACAATGTTATGTATCAGTCCTTAGTTTTTATAATGTCCCAAATTTGATTAAATGTTATCCATACCAAGATTGTATTTCGAGGTGGAAATAAGTCCATTTCAAGCTTGATGGTTCTTATAGAGTGTGGCTGGTTCAAATGATGGATTCTACCGATAATAATAAAGGAAGAAATAAACTTTTAATATATTTTCATTGATAGAATCAAGGATATTTTTTCTATGTTAACTAGGAAGTGGAAGTTGATATGTGAAATTAGTTTTGAGAGTTATTTTTTGGGAGGAAACCAATAGATTTTTTAGTGATAAAATGTAATTGAGTGGAATTCAATAGAATACCCAATTGTTTTTTTGTTTTTATAGATCTTTTTATTCTTCTATTTATTTATTATCATGAAAAATGAAGGACTGCTTTTAATTAATGGTAAATTTTTTCTATTTTTTTGACCTTAATTGATCTTCAAAAGGATATTGGGTAATTTTGATAGAACATTGGCCTTGTTTCACTATTTTTGTGGGTGTTAAGAAATGATTTGATTGTTAACATGAAGGATCATATTTTTACATATAGGTTTTTTCCTTGATAAAATATTGAGACAGTGAGGGACAACTATGGCTATGTTGATGGGATGTAAAATAGAGGTTTTGATATATTATGATCATCTGTTCTAGATGTGGAAGTTCATTAAAATAATTATAGGTGATATTTTTTCGTCAATGTACCATAGGTTAATCATGTGTACTATCTTTTTTTCCATTTATTGATGTGTCTTGTATCAAAGGATCTATATGATATTTCATGGGGAGACCAATGTCGATCAAACCAGTGGTTGATTGTTTCCTAGAATCTAGCCTTTTTCATGTCCACATTTTTGGGTGTTTCGAATAAATTTCAGGATTTTTACTATGCTATTATCCATCCACTTTTTGTGGCATTATATGACTCATTGGATGTAGAAATAGTTAGGGCCACTCAAACATATATGACCTATTTTAAGTATGATATTATTTCATTTTGTTCTATCATTGAATAGCATGGTAATTATTAAGGGAAAAATTTGTTGGTTTCATGTCTTATTTTGTGGGAGTTTAAGAATTAAATCATCAGTTTGTTATCAAATATTGGAATACCTCAAATTTTTTTAGATTACGTCTCTCTCAATATGAAAACATGATAAATTTGTATTGATCTTGTGATTTAAGACTATAATAATTTTTAAATGAGTATTTTGAATTGTCCTAGTGTATAATTTATATATTTGGATCTTCATCATGGATTAGTCACCATGGTGTCGATGGGTGATTGTAAATTATGTAACATTGTAGGTGTCTTTGAGAATACCCATTAAATTTCAATTTTCATGAATTGTATGATTTATTGTGAATCCTAAAATACCCTGTTTTCCACAAAACATAAATTTTATTAAGAAAATAAATCATTTTTAGAACATGGTTTTTTGACAACAAATTGGTAATTTTAACTGATATTGGTGAAATTTGGAGTTTAGTGGTGGTTGAAAAACAAGAAAATTAATTTTTATGTGTTCCAAATCATCCTTGGATTGTGTGTGTGAGGGTATGTATTTATGAATAAATATTTTTAATTCTTTTAGGATGTGTGTCTTAAAGAATATGGGAGTAAAATATATTTTCGGTGACCTATTTTGAATGATTTTAAGATTCACTCCTTGGGGTTGGGTGGATTAAAGAGTTTTAGTAAAATATTTTTGTCATATGCCATGGTTTTGGGTATTAATGTAATTTTGGAAACATCTATAGGGGTTTCAAAGACATCCATGAATATAGTAGCTTATCATAGGGTGTGGTTTCTACCTATCATTTGATGAATACATGAAATGGAGTCTGTTTAATGAAAAGGAACATGATATAGTGTTACCTTATTAAGATCATAGAACACACTAACATCATAAGAGAATTTTATATAACGAAATAATTATTTTGTTATGGAACTTTGTTATGGTTATGTTCATGATTTAAGAATTTTTATATCCCAATTTGAGGAAATAATATTTTCTTATAATAATTTAAATTTAAAACTAATTAGGTTTATAAATTATTCATTTTCAATAATAATGACATGTCTTGAGAAATTTTTTGTAAACGTGTTCGATATAAATAATGGGATTATCATAATATTTCATTCATTCACACCCCCTCCCCCACATATAAACTATAGTGGACATTATGGTATAGTTAAAAATCATATAAGTAAGAAGAATGATCCATATTAAGTTAATAGTCAAAATCTATAGTTTGGTGTTATTGAAATGGTTATTGATGAGTTGGAAATTGGCAGAGCTTATCACATTATTGGGGGCATGTGGTCTTGAGTTATGTTCATTAGGAATCTATACGGTTTCAATAAATTTAATAATTGAAATAGATTCATTTATTTTAAACATTGGAATTTTCATAATTTATTCATTCACACACACAAAATGAAATCATACTTGCATGAACATTTTTACTTTTCTAAGAGGTAAAATCATTGATGATTTTTTCTGATCACATTATCAGTTTTATAACCACTATCATGATCAATGGAAATGTATGAGGCCATATGAAACTATGACTCAATTATCATGAATTAGGCCCTAAAGAGGGGTGTAGTAAACTGGTATCTGAGTCCTAGTTAAATGGAGTATTTATCAAGATATCGAGTAGGTATGGGTAATAAGGTGGTTCTGACATTAAAAATACCAACAAAAAAAGAATATAAATCCCCTATATAGATAAATCAATGTTATAATCTAACACATGTAATGAAATTATTTTGATAACCATGTAGGGATATGTATTAAATATAATCCCTTTATTGATTATTTTGAGAGAGGATAATTATATTCATTGTGATATATTTAGTTCATGTTATAATCTATTCTGGTTGAGAGATGAGAATATGATTAAGATTGAATTTCTTAATTTATTTTTCTTTTAATAATTCCTATTCATCCTTTTTGAGTAACTCTTGATTGTATGGTATTTATATCATTGATGTATTAGATTTATAATTTTTACATATTCTTATTCTTGATTATGTTTTTGGATGAAATTATTATTACTTAAATTAAAAGAGGATAATGAGGGGAACCTTGGAATTTTTTTCAGGCCTTTCATGTGATAATTATTTATATGAAATGTTTTACTAATTCTGTTTATAGAATAAATAATTTGAATATATGGGGTTTGTTCTTTAAAGTAGTTGTATGACTATAATCCTTGAAATGTTTAGATCTAATATTACCCAGGAGAAACTATGTAAGTCTTTCAAGTCTGAAATTACATATGGTAGGATGGGTACTTCAATGGATAGATAATGATATCTTTAATATCTTATTTCCTATGACATGTTTCACAAATAAGAAATATATATTAAAATTGAGTTTAAAATACTAGGATAAATTTTATTCACTAAAGAGAAAGACGAATTTAGAAACATTTTATATTCTCTTAGAACCATGGGTTATCCATGAGTTTTATTATGAAAAATATAGTTCTAGGTTATCAATAGTCTAGATATATGGGGGAATAAATTTAATGTAGAAATAGAATGTTTAGGTCCGATGAAAATAATTTCCATACACATGACATAAATTTGGTGGTGATAGTGGTATATTTGAACAGTTATATATATATTGATTTTTAACAACTGGTGTGTAGGGTAGTCAAATAACATTATATATGGATACATATTATTTATATGTTGTATTAATATATGTTAATTCAAATTAATCATGTATCTTGGGATCATTAATTTAAAGGTTATATATTTTTTGTGGATGGAAAATACTATGCCTCATTCCATAACTAGAGAACATTTTTCTTGGATTATGAATGCGATTAAAGATAATATGTTCCTAATGGAATTTCTATCAGATATTCACATGGTGTGTGATGAGACATCAATAGTTATATATGTCTATGATATGAACATGTTTTTGTGCCATTATAGTAGGTGATAGTAGAGAAATTATATAATGAGTATTATAGGATAATAAAATACATTTTTACAGTAAGAGGGGATTGACGGTTGGTTTATTGATACATATTTAGTTAATCAGTTCAGTAGATGAACTATGGTACCAATGATAATCCAGAGTGACCTCTTAATGGTTTTACCCAAATTTGGATAGGTAACCCATCCATGATCAACCAAAATGTACAATTACAAATGTCATATGTTCATGGGTATAGGGAGGTATAATGACAAGGATATGTGTGTGTTCATATGCATGAAGGTCCACTAGGTAATGACATAACATAAATGTACATTAGGGTCAATGAATCCACTACTAATTCAGACTATGGAATGCTAATATATATTGATGGACTTCATGGTGGGTTTCTATTATCGGTAAAATATTATGAATATATATGGTTAACAGTTAACCACTTCATGATGTTATTACATTTGATACAGATTATTGAGAGGGTTTTAGGTGATTCTCATTGAAATATATAATTGAGACAGATAGTTATATGATATTTCAAGAGGTAGAAAAAATCAATTCTATTAATGTTAATATATTTATCATATATAAAACATATATATATATATACTATAATATTTGTCACTATTTTTATGTTTATAAGAGAAAAAATATTAACATATATCATAAATCCATTTTACTGGTTTGCATTGGTCAATAATTTTCTTATGATATCTATGTTATTGAAATAGTAGTTGATTCTAATCAACAAAACATAATGAACCTAAAAATCATAGAACAATAGTTCTCAAGGATGATATTTTTTATTATTGTTTTTCTAATGAATAAAAATATATAATTCTGTTCTAAATAATTAGAGACTGAAAAATTCCTTGGAAAATTATAATAATTTCATTGTGGATTAATTGTAGAATTTTCCTTCTATGTTAGATGTGTTCATGGAGAGAGAACTTAGATAATCAATAATAAGAATATAGTTTCAATTTAATTTGATATCGTACTATGTAAATAATTTATAATCTTCCTCAAGATCTTAATCACCCCAACGATAATGATTTTAGTTATCCTAAGGGTGTAGAATAAATTTTATCTACTCATAGAGATACGAATCATTAGTGTCATGAAATGAATGCTTTTAAAAAAATTATAAAATCGTAACAGTACTGGTAATAATTAATAAGATATAAGGACTAATGATGTTTAATAGAGTGTCCTGAATAGATCAATATTTTTTTATATTATGTTGTTTGTAATAAATTTATTTTACTAATTAGAATATAATGTTTTTATACATTCATTACTATAATAAAGGGAAATATTCATGTTGATAATACTAGAAAATACTACTACATATTGTATTATAATAATATTATATCAATTCATAAAATGTAGATTACTTTTTCCATTGGAGACTACATTTGATATTTAATATTTTGGAGAAATTTTTTTTTTCTAATGTGCATAATATGGCCATATATATCTCAATAAAATTATATCACCTATGTACATGATTCATCCTAATTGTAACCAGAATACTCACCTGTAAGTATTATATATTAGCTTCATCTCCCATAAAAAATGGAATTTATTTGATTCTAATTATTAAAAATATATTTTTATTGTAAATTTAAAATTACTAAAATTTATTTGATATAAAATTTATGATAATTACCTTGTAAAATATGATATAATATATAAAACTGTTAGAATTTCCAAAACTAACATATGGCCATTAGAATAACTATACAACTACAGTAAGTCAAGGGTGGGATTGTATCACTTGGAAAACACCATGTATGTTATTAAAATATATAATTAAAAAGATATCAAAAAATAGGATGTTATATATATATTTTTATATATAAAGTCACACTAATGATTGATATAATTGACTACAATGGAAAACAATGGAAAAATAATTTACTATATCAAAAAAAGTGTAGGCCTTAATAAAATGATAGAATAACAATAATCATTTAAATGGATTTGCAATATGTTCTTATAGATAATGATTACATACATAAATTTGAATATATTTTTTACAGTTTATATGAATATATATGTATCAAATAGTATATTTTAATATTTTTTTCTCACAATGTTAATGATTATATTTTTTCGAATTCATTTTTGAATATACAATATATATTTATATATAACCAATATTATATATATATTTGAACAATATTTTTTTAATATCATTATATATATAACAAAAATATATATATTGTGTATATGTAAATAATTACCCTAGAATAATTCATATATTTAGGGAAGGGATGTAATTAGTTAAATGGGTATCAAATCATGCTTGAGGCCTATTCAGTGTTTAGAACACAAATATTTTCCATAATAATATTCTTATATGAACCAGAATAACATATTTCTAGTTTGTTAAAATAAAAAAACCACACAACATAACATGATTATATTTTTTTATAAAATCATATTTTTACATATTATTTATCATCTATCATATTAAATTTTTTACCTTCTATATCTCTCATTGATGTTAATTACTATAGAAAAGTGATTTGTTCATTCTGAATTTAGATATCCAAAAAATATAGTATTGAGCTTCCACTTATTATAGCATGAACCGTTATAGGTGACCTCAAAATAATTTCATGTTGGACCAATGGAAAATGAAATCTTCAATGTTTGTAAGGACTATAGGGAGGTAATTTTGGTAGTCAACGTTAATGTTTCATATGCTAATTTATTAATCTAAATTTTTGTGTAAAAATTACCTCTCTATATCAAGATATTAATATATCTATGATCAAATATTTCAGTTATCCCAGGGGTGGGGATGTAATTATTCCTAACCAGAAAACGAATGAAACAATTTACATGGATAGTTTTAGAAAATTTTGTTAAAGAAATATATTAACATTAAAAAATTCATGTTTTTTATAAATTAGTTTTTTTACCCCATTAATGTAAATAGATTAGTATTTAATATTTATATGGGTGTTAGTACTATATTGAATTTCCCAATATTTTAACATGTTTTTCCCATTTTAATAGATTAATTGATAACCCATATTATGGAGTATATTATAGTAACATAATAATATAAGATTTACTATATTACCAATAGATGATGTATCGGAATGAAAATTGTTATTTAATTTTGAGGATTAAATTTATAAAATTATTTTTGAAAATTAATTTTAGTAGATATTTTTTTAAAAGGGAGTATATTAATTTTTTTGATATTGTATTCTGTGTAGATGAGTGATGTTTATGACAATGAAAATTGGCACCCAAAACATTATATAATTGTATCATATCTTATGTAATATATAATGGATTCGTTAATAAATGTATTGAATATAGTAATAAGGGGATTTTTATGTGATTAATATTTACATGATATGACATGTATGGAAATTTAATTCTCATACATTTTACATTATAAATATATGAAAATATATGTTAAAATAATAAATGTGCATCAAATCCAAAAAATAGTAGTTTAATTCAAGCATATTATTTATACCGCCAGAGAAACGATATGTATTACCTTAAAATTTATAAATAGATTTATTACAAAATACCTCCATCATGTACGCCATTTTATTATTTAATAAAATGAGAACTATAAAATATAGAATGTGATAAAATAGAACTATCCGGAAAAAAATTGATTACATCATAATTAATTTAGTTTTTTCCAGCCTGGGTATATATCCATGATGAATAATGATCTTAAATGTTTCCCCAACACTACTAATAGAAATAGTCATGCATTATCCATGTTCCATTCAGTACATTCCCACTAATCATTTTTATATCAATATATGTGAAATATGATATTCCTGATGTTGTATACCCCCACAAAGTGTCTTGAAGATATCACCACAATGATAATTTAAAGGTGATCATAATCAAACTCTATGTACTACATGGTTAGACCCATATCTTCACGTATTCCTTGGAATTATGACATTTCCTACCCATACATTTTTAAAGGGTTACCGAGGCAAAAATAAATTGGGAAATCCCCTACTATTGATTCTTTGTCACCCTAAATTAGCATTCCTCCTATCAAGTTAATGTTTACTTAAGGTCCACATTGCTATAACTGGCACCATGATCTAAAAGAGTCCAAAAAATCGACTTCCCTCTTGGGGAAAATAGTGGGGTATTTCTACATGTATGATATATCATTATATGATGTTTTAAATAGAATACAATCACAGAGAACCAGTGAAAATTTGTCTTAATTTGACATCCATGAGTTTTTTATGATGGGATTTTTTGGGAATATCAAGTAAACAAACACACTACCAAAAAATTCATTCATTATAAATTTTACCTGACAATGTTCATGTTAGTTCTGATTAACTAGGTAGAATAGAAAATGATAAAGTTCCTAAAATAGAAAATGACATCCTTGTTGGAAGGAAGGAGATTTTATTTATTTAGATCTTTATATCCATAGATTAAATAGTAAAAACATGGAATCCTCATGCATTTAATAATAGTAGAATCACATGTATCGGAATTAAATAGCATGATGCATGGCATTATTAATAATATTAAAAGAAACGATATAGATCCCTCAAACTAGGATGGTCATATTCACTTGTATTTCATGAGCATAAAATCATATACACATATGGACCATTCTTAATGTAGTGTTATGTAAGTTCATCATGCCTATAATAACCAAGTCTCCTGATGGGGAGTCCATTGAAACAGGGAGATCATCATCATCGGCATAAATTAATTTCCAAAATCAATTTTTAATACTAAATCGTTTATTTAATTAGGGTAGGAACCATTTTTCCAGTTTTAGCCTTGGTATTTTAGATTGGGGAGATATGAGAGTGTACCAAATTATCCAATTTGTTTAATTTCCAAAACCATTATCTCCCAAAACCCAATGGTTGATTATATGATTTAAAAAATAAAATGAATGATACCTTCTATATTTTTCTTTAGCATAAATGATCTGGAACCTACTATGCTATGAATATTAACAAAATCCCTATATCTCTATTTATTATATCATACTTATCTTTAATAACCCAATAAATATTCACATGAAATTTGAGATATTAATATATACACATTTTCCTTCAAGATTAATATCTAGATTACCCTATATCCAAAAGGTCTCACAATTTTCCCTGAACAAAGCCAATGATGTATCTTCTAAGAAATATAGTCTCAAAGGATGTATCAAAATGATTTTACAATTGAATTATTAACATGATATTTTTTTTGATCTAAAATTTTTATATTTTTATAAATGATAGGAAACTATAATTGTGGACCATTAACATCCTAATGTTTGGAAATTTATTATTCAATTTATTCCCATTTTTAGACTTTATGGTTATAATGAAATATAAATGAATGATGTTGATCCCCCATTTTACATTTGGGAACCAAGAAAATAAACCAAAACATATATTCTACTATTCATGTAATAATTATGAGATGTATATTAATCAATAAAATCCATATTTAATTCAAACCAATTCATGTGGTTTTGAAGGAGTCATGTGTTCATAATAAGGTCCTACCTATATATTAAATAAATAAAAAACATATTTTATAATTGTGTCAGTATAATTGAAATAAATATTATTTCTAATTTATAGATTAATTTATAAAAATATTCTTCCCCGTTATTATTTATATATTTTAAATAAAATAGAACGCATACGTTATAGATGAAAAAGAATGATATTCAGTGGTATTGGATTATCTAGAAAATGATTTGAAGAGTTAAATGGGAAGTTCGTAGAGTTTCTCCTGGAGATTGTTTTTCGAATAAAAAACATAAAAACACACTAATGAGGAACATTAATAGTTACAGTGAACAGTTTTAATAAAATGAATATCTATTTCCACAAATTATATTTAATATGAAACTATTCAAATGAAAACAATCAATGTGCCAACAGGATTTTCCTGGATGATAAAAAATGTATTAATTATTGGTTTTCCCCACATAATACCAAAATAAGATAGATATACACTTTATTAAAAATATATTTTAATATTTTCACAACAACCAATTGTTTATTATTGTTATTTTATTTTCCAAGGTTAAATTATTTAAAAATTATTTCTATTGAAACCCCTTGATTTATTTTTAAATACAAGTGTACTAAATAAAATTTAGGTTCATACTATTCAAAATACATCTGTATCTAATGTTCATATAGTAGTGGTGATTTTGGTTTCTTATAATCTATGAGCCTAGACATATATTACCATTGATGAAAAAAATATACTTGTGGTTATATAATCAATTAAGGATTAATATCCAGATCTGTTTCTCTTTTTGATTCACTTGATGAAAAAATAAGTTGGTATTTCCATATTTTATTATACTAAATAAATTTAACCATAAATAAAATAAATAGTTGTGCGAAATTACAGAAAAAACCCATTATCAATGTAGTGAGAAGTCCATGAGATATATAATACATTATGATTATGGAATATGGAACTGAATGTCGCTGTAACATCAACCTTTTCACAACAGAGAAATTTAATGCCCTTTCAAATTATATATTCAAATATAAAAATTCTTCCCAATTTTATTTTCAAGTCAACATGCATAATGAGAAATAAATTTATTTTTTTTATATTAAGTGTGTGAATTTAATTTTATATCTTTATTATTTATGAGAAAATTTTGTAAACATAAATAGTTTATTCATTTACTAAATTTATTTAATTGATAACTTATATACAATTTATAATATAAAAAACAGCATATTGTCATAATGTTTTTGAGGTAGTTCTGTGAAACAACATTTAAATTCATTTTATAAGGGTTTATACACAGCCCCAACTAATAATAGAATTTATAAGTCCTTTTCAAACCCCTCTAAATTTTTTTAGCATTATTGTTTTAATATTGGGTTGATTTTAGAGCCAGTTATATCAAAACACCCGCTAATTCAATAATTAGTGGTGTTATATATTCTGAATATTTTTACATGTACTATATATATAACATTCTTCCGGAAATATATATATATATAATTTATTTTTTAAAAATTAAATAGTGGTGGTTCATCACCTCCTCTAATAGATGATATTGGAGGGGGATCCTCAATCACTACTAATCAAGATTAAATTATTCTTGAGCAGATGTATGTATCCAGTAAGACGACGAGAAATAGAAAAATGAAAGAGAAGAGATAGTTGAGGATTTCTCTCATTTCTAAAGAATATGATGATTGTGGTTCTCCATACCTTTCCAATAATGAAGATATATAAGTAATACAATGTAAAGAGTATGTGTCTTAGATTTCCCTCAAAAATATGGTTTCTGGCTGAATTGGTTATGTTAGTCAATCTTTTTCATCACATGAGATGGTAATTGATAAAATTATAAATTATATGCATGGAGTTCCTGAGGAAAGTACTCTTATTTTTTGTGGAATCATTCATTGTATGCAGACTTAGATCATACAATTTGAAAGAGAAGCAGAAAATATGGAAAATTGTTTGGAATCACAATTTTGTGACTGTTTATAGCTCTCTAGATAGATTGATGCATTTGAATAGACATGGATGAAACATGAAATAAATAACTCAAACCGGATCAAATAATTTGAAGAAAAAATGCGAGTCGATACCGATATAGAAGAAAAGAACCATGCACCTAGTTAGTAGTTGAAGAATAGTAATGAAGACAAAAGTGTACATTTGAATGAAGCTTCCAAGATGATAAATGAACTTGAATCGTCATGTAAAAAAGTGGTAAGATGAATTAAGATGAAGTTGAAAGATTGAAGAAGTCTTGTGAAGAGAAGATGATCGTGATTGAACATCAGAAGATCATCCATAATCTTGAAAGTATAAAATTAAAAGCATAGTTGTCCACTCTTGAGAAAACACATATTGAGCCTTTGAAAAAGAAGAAAAAAATTATACTAGAACTCAGTGTCTACTGGAGGATTCTATAGCTGAAAGACTATTAACATGTGACATGAAGATCATGATATATGTTGATGATATATCCCAAGAATCATTATCTGTTGCTACTAAAATCTCACTAAAAGAACTAAAATTTTAAAGGCCTCTAACAGGTAATAAGAATATTGTGACATCATTTGATGATATACCACAACCAGCTGAGAGGAATAAGGTACCATCCAAAACATATTGTACTTATGAATATAAATGTGTTTCCACAGGTTGTGCTTCCTTGATGTGAAATTCAAAAAATGTATGGATGAGGAAAGGTGAGGAGTTACCTATCACCATATCTAAGGTGAATAGTAAGAATAATGTGGATGGTGGTTCTCTACAAAGATAACAACACGTTAAGAAGAGGGCCTGGTAACATAATATAAAGAACTCAAGATTTGTGTGTCAATCTTGGTGCTGTAACAAATTTTGGCACTGTGCTTTAAACTATTGGTACAATGATCATAATGTAAAATCATAAAAGAATTCATCCTATTGGGGGAGAAATCAAGAGAAAAATAAGTAACATCGAGAGGTTCAGAAGTGTCTATTTACAAAAAACACATTTATAATTCTTGATAACATCTGTGATATATTCACTGGTAGTAGTGTTATATATTCTAAATTTTTTTACATGGACTATATATATAAAATTCATCTGGATATATATATATATATAATTGATTTTTTTAAGACTAAATAGTGGTGGTTTATAACCTCTTATAATTTATGATATTGGAGGGGGATCCTGAGGCACTGCTAATCCCTTATATTATAGGGGTTTTAACGCCTTCAAATTTATGAAATTTGAGTGGGATTTGAACACACTCTAATTGATGACATTATAGGGGAATTTTATCCCCCTATAATTTATGATATTATAGGGGTTTTTGAAAACACTATAATTCATGACAATTGATTGGGGTTTCAACCCCTTCTAATTGAATAAATTAGAGGTGGTTTGGAACACCGTCTAATTTAATAAATTATAGGGGGTTTTATACACCCTCTAATTTATGATATTATAGGGGTTTTAACCCCCCTAATTTATGAAATTAGAGGGGGTTGTTAACCACCTCATATTCAAGAAATTTTATGGGTATTATGAACCGCTACTATACCATTTGATTAGAGGGTTTTTTAAATCCCATCTAAATTTTTATTTATTTATTAAAATAAAACTCATATAAATTAAAATTTTACAAAAATATATGTGTTGGTGTACTTGTTGTGTGTGTGTGTATTACATAAACACATTATATAAATGTATTTAAATACATTATAAACATATACATATATACAGACATTATATAAATATTGAAAATTAATACATATACATATAAATAGAAAATGTATACAAATATTAATATTGGTATACATAATATGAATGTAATTTTAAATATATTTATTCAAATTTATAAAATTGATATATGGTTTTATAAATATTATACAATTATATTATGATTTATGATATACATATATTATATGAAATATAATTTTATTGTAATTTTTTTTATAAATACGATTTTATTATATAATTTATAGAAATATATATAATATAGACAAAATTAAAAATAAATATTCATATACATATATATTTTATATAATTATATTATATAGTATGTCACAAATATTTAATTATATATAAATTTATATTTATTAGATAATTATTTTTTTTATTATATTAAATATAAATTGATTTTTTAATATAAATATATATATCATATAATTATATTATATATTTCCAATTATATGAATAAAATTAGTTTTTTGTGTTATTGTATATATATGTATAATATAATATAAATTTATATCATCATATACATAAATATATAATATAAATATATTTCATATAATATATGTATAATATAAATCATCCAATACATAAATTATAAAACTAACATATAATTTTTATAGATTAAAAAATAGATGTAATAATAATAATAATAATACTTAATAATATTATTGTTACACACACATACATAAATACATTTTTATTGTATATTTATGTATAAATACATTGATAGTAGATTATGTATACACATATAAATGATTTAGAAAAAATTAAAAATAATATAAATAAAAACATATAATTTATGTATATAACATATATATTATATTATAAATATTATATTATAAATAAACTTATATATATTTTATAATTATTTTATATGTTTTGTTATATATCATATTAATTATAAATTAATTTAGTAGATATATATATATTGTTTGAGTATATCATTTATTTCCAATTGTATGAATGCAATTAATTTTGTTTGTATATATATGTGTATTGATGAAATAATATAACTGTGTATAATTATATACATTAATATATTATATAAATATATATAATTACATACATTAATATATAATATAATTATATTTAATATAATATATGTAGAATATATATTATAATTATATTATATCAAAAAATATTAAATAAATACCAAAACAAACACATAGACATAAAAGGTAAATATATTTAAAATATCTGTATAAATAATTATTTATAAATATTAAGTATACAATATATATATATGTTACATAAATATATAATATTTCAGAGAAATATTTTACATATACAAAAAATTGTTCGCGGTGGAATGAGTTGTGGTACGCGGGATGGCTCATTGTTAGAAGAAGAGATATAGTATGAGGATTGAAAGGATTACGGTACAGAGAACGTAAATAGAGTAGGACCCAGAGACACCCTGAGAGGGGAGAGGTGAATCAGGGTGACAACTTTTTCCCTTAATGAGATGGATCTTGTTCCCACGTTGGTATGAACTTGTTAAACCTTTATGATGAAAATATCAGAAAACAAACATTCACATGCAGAGAGATGACACGACACTTTTTACTAGGGTCACCACTATGGGCTACATCCAAGGAAAATATGCCGACAAGTTTTCGGTCATACCAAATTCAACTAATCTTCACTAGTTGTCGATTACAATGGTTCAGGAACAGTAACTATGTCCCAGGCTCACTGCCTTTAGAAATGTTCATGGATAGCTCACTGCGTCCCTCGGGTCACTCCCGTTGACACCCCCTGGCTCACAACCCTTGGAAAGTCACACTCAGTTTATAGATGTGAATGTCTCTTCATTATTGAAGAATAATGCATCCTCTGTTGAATGTAGATGCTCTGTTGATGACCAACTTTCACTCATATACTAATCTCTGTTTGCACCGAAGGTATTGGGAAATTTTCCCATTTTTATGCAGCTCCAAAAAGGTAGGTGAACCACAACCTCACCTAGCGCGCTTCTCCGAAACTGGCATGAAAGTTTCAAGAACGGCTCTCAAGTAACTTGCGCGGAACAAAATCGGTGCGAAGGTGACACCAAGCCACTTGCGCGACCCTACCTCCAACCGCCCGAGCCTCTGTCGCGCAACTCACTTTTGCAACCCAACCAATACTTGTGCGACCTACTTCCCTTTGACATATTCTGAAGTTCTGATCATGAAGAACAATCGGCGTGCATGTTTCCAAACCTCCTAGGCATCTGAGCGCAAGTCCTTTCTCGGCGCACAGGTCACTTGCGCCACCAACCCAAAACCTGCGTGGCTCTTATCCCTTTGCCATTTTTTCATGTTCTGATCTTGAAAAACAAATGGAACGCAAGTTTCCTCTCCTTCAAGTACAGGGCGCACAAGTCTCTTTTACAGAACTGAAACTTTATGAGTGGAAATGTCTTTTCACTTGAATTTCTCCTCATGCCTTATTTCTTGGGAGAATGGTTGAACTGCCTGTCATTTCTGAATGTTTGGGGGTAATTTTTAGTTCTTCTTTTAGTTTAAATTGAGGGTTTCTTTTTCATCATTCTAGGTAATGTATCAGCATGTCCAACTTTCATCTTGTCTTTCTTTTGGCTCTATTTACTTCGAGAAGGTGGTGTCTCAGCTTCATAGCCAATTCCACTCTTTCCCATGCAAGCGGGCTGTTGATCACTTAAGATTTTTCCAAACCCATCTGAACCACACTTGGCTCTCACTAGTAAGTTTGCATCTGAGAATCTTCCAAAATGAATTTTCTTCTTGCCTTCATTGCTGGTTTATTGACTTTCAATTTTACTTCTAAGAGTAAAAACATATTCATAAGGTCCCTCAATAGTCTTCGACTTCTCTTGCAGTCTGGATGAAAGGTCATTTATGACCTTTGCATGTTCTTCAATTTTAAGCATTAGTTCCACAACATCATCTGTGCTTTCAAGGATTGAAGACTGAACTCACGCTAGTTCTTCTAGTCTTTTTAACTCTGATTCAAGCTAAAAAACATATTCTGATGATTCTTCCACAATTTCCTTCCACTTATTGCGTCTCTTACGTTTATTCTCAAGCTTGGAGAAAGCATCCGTAATTTGAGTCTTTGAAACACCATTAGATGTAATCAGATTATCTCTGCCTTTATTGATCGGTGGTTCTAAATTTTCAACTTTTTCCATCATGGAAGCATGCTTTCCTGTTTTAAATTCGGGTTATTCTTCTTCTAAAATTCATTATCCTCATCTTCCTCTTCACAGAAAAAACATTTCCCATGTATTTTCTTTCCATATTTGAATTCACTCTTTTTAAAAAATCGTTTTTTAGGATTCTCGATGTTCTCATCATTTCTATCTTCATAATTGATCTTTATTAAACCAGTCATGCCTTGTTTCTGATAACACTTCCATGCTCATCAAACTTATTTTTGATGATCCATTTGGTACTATTCATATTGTGACCTTCGGGTCTCTTGATAAGATCCCAGGCCTGATTCATGTCAATCTGATCTAATTATTCATTCATGGATTTCACCCCAGATTCATCCTTTGTAGCTTCTTCGAATAGGGATGGCTCCACTACTGAAAAAAATACAGATTGCATGTTATTCCTCATCCTTATTGTTTGAGTGGGTGCACTCTTGTCCCCAATTATGTTGGATGGATCAATCTCAGCTCTTCGATTTCTCCGGTGAGGTTCAGTTGAATTCTCTTCAACCATAGTTTCTTCTTCAGATTCTTCTTCTGAGTCAACATCATGATGAATCTACTGAGTGTTTTGTTCACCTTCCTCTATTTCTGTATTTGGGTTTACTCCATGTTCACATTCACCATCATCTTCTATATCATCAGCATAGTTATTATTGGAATCATTTGGTGTTTTCCCTTCAATGATCATAACATCATTTCTTTCCACAATCCTCCTCAAGAATTTATTGAGACACTTGTAGGCTTTTCTGTTCATTGGATACCCAAGAAAAATTTCTTCATCAGTATTGTCTCCAAAATTCCCTTGATTTCCTTCTTTATTTCGGATGAAACATTTGCTTCCGAAAACCCAGATGTATTTCGAAGAAGTATTCCATCCATGCCACAATTCGTCTGGTGTCTTCATTTCTCCCATATAAAGCCCTGTTCGATTCTGAATGTGCACTACAACTTCAATATCCTCCTTCTAGTAATGGCATGAGATACCACTCTCAATCAGCATAGTCCTGGCCATATTGTTGACCTGTCGATTCCGACGCTCAACAACTCCATTATTTGTGGAGTTCTCACAAAAGCTACCTCATGCTATATTCCATGTTTTTTCTAGGTAATTTTAAAACTCAGTGGACGTGTATTCCCCTCCATTGTCAGATCGCAGGACTTTTATTTTCTGTCCAGTATCGTTCTCAACAATCTGGCGATAAATTTTCATGCTATCAAGTACTTGTCACATCCTGTGAATCACCATTACACAAGACATTCTGATTTAATCATCAATGAAAAGGAAGAGGTTCCTTTCTCCCTGGGTTCCATCAACATTTATTGGGCCACATACGTTTGTATGAATGAGATCAAAAAGATGTGATGCCCTTTTCTTCTTTGGCCAATATGAACTGCATACCATCTTCCGGCGAATGCAAGCATCACAAGGCTTTTCCCATTCACATTTCAAAACTGGGATATCCGTGACTATCTTTAGCTTATAATTCATTTCCAGGTCTTGATGGTTAATTTTCCCCGGCCTTCGATGCCAGAAATTTTTTTCTTCTTCAACAGACAAATAGCAGGAGTTTACTTTGCTGTCAACCTGATATATGTTTCTATCTGTTCTACAACCTTTTATAAGATAATTCCATGTTTTTCCATTTATAGTGCATCCTTTTTTATTGAAGGTTACTATGAGCCCTAAGTCACAGAGTTGACTTACACTGAGGAGATTGTGGCGAAGACCGTCCACATAATGAACGTCAGTCTTCTTCAACTCTCCACTGGCGAGAGCAGTATTCCCACTACCATTAATCATCAAAGCACCATCATTACCAAATCGTACTATTCCATCAACCTTATTTTCAATTTTATTCAAAAGTTCAGCATTTCTCGTCATATGGGATGAGCATCCACTATAAAGGATCCAGGTGCTGCTTCTCTTTGTAGCTTTGAGGGCTACTTCATCAAGATTGGATTTCTCAATCTTCTTCTTTTATTTCCATGAGATATTCGATTGAGTATAGGATACTGATGGCCATTTAATAATTTCTTCCACATAATCTGATTCATCATACCCATAATCTTCTTCCAGACCGGAAAATATATTTGTGAGAGAATCACCATCAGGAGGGTGAAAATTGGCCCGTCTTTGAGAGAAGTATGAATTTCTCATGTCGTACCTCTTCCTGCAATACATATCTTTGTGGCTAAAGTTAGAACAATTAAAACAATAACCATAGAAGCTATTTCTTCTATAAGATAGAGGATATGAAATCGGTCTCCTTTGTTTAATTCCCAGATCTTCCCCATTCAAGTAGCTCCCCGCCTCCTCGCAGTATGACATGGTATGGCCCAGATTACCACAAGAACTGAAACTTCATGAGAGGATATGTCTTTTCACCCGAATTTCTCCTCATGCCATATTCCTTGGGATAATAGTTGGACTGCCTATCATTTCTAAAATTTTGGGGGTAATTTTTAGTTCTTCTTTTAGTTTGTAATGAGGGTTTCTTTTTCATCATTTCAGGTAATGTGTCAGCATGTCCCACATTCATCTTGTCTTTCTTTTGGATCTCTTTACTTCCAGCAGTTGATGACTCAACTTCCCATCCAATTCCAATCTTTTCCATGAAATCGGATCGTTGGTCACTTAAAATTCTACCAACCCCATCTGAACCACATTTGGCTCCCACTAGTAATTCAGCATATGAGAATCTTCCAAAATAAATTTTCTTCTTACACTCATTGGTGGTTTATTGACATTCAATTTTACTTCTAATAGTAACAACTTCTTCCTCAAGTCCCTCAATATTCTTGGACTTCTCTTCTAGTCTAGATGAATGGTCATTTATGACCATTGATGGTTCTTCAATTTTAATCTTTAGTTCCACAACATCATCTATGCTTTCATGGATTGAAGACTAAACTTGCGCTAGTTCTTCTAGTCTATCAATCTCTACATCGATCTCAACAACATATTCTGATGATTCTTCCACCATTTCCTTCCACATATTGAATATCTTACATTTAATCTAATGCTTGGAAAAAGAATCCTTAATTTGAGTCTTTGAATCACCATTAAAAGTAATCTAATTATATATGCCTTTATTGATCGAGTGTTCTGACTTTTCAACAGTAGCCATTGTAACGACCCAAAATATTGTTTACTAATTTCATATGTTATTTTATTTTATTTTTATACTCAACAAAAAATTTTTACTTGATAAACATGATTATAATTAAAATGAGATCAGTGGGTTTTGACTATTATATAACCATCGGTCAATATGACCGCTGTGAACAAAATGTTTTGATTATTGTCCCTAAATATAAGTAATCTTGGTTAATTATTATAGAAAGAAGATTCGATGGCCTCACCTAGTAGTGTTGGACCGATCGAAGCCCATCTAACAGAGCTTGGGCAGGAGGTAGCACCATTGGTCTTTGCTCTGGATCAAATCCAAGCCGAACTTCATCATGTGAAGCTGGAACGGAATCGCCTTCGCGAGAAGTTCCAACTGATAGAAATTACTACTCGAGCAATGTTGACTGAGCCGCCCCAAGCTTCTATCACCCTAGCACACCTTACTCTTAGGTCCTATGCTGGTATTATAAGGGGCTATGTAACGAGACCGTAACTACCTTGTGTAATCCTTGTTTTAAATAAAAATTGGGATTTCTTCTTATGATGAAGTTTATGAATTTTGAAATGACCGGATAAATATAGTATGCATATTTCTGATGAATTTTAGAAAAAGGATATTTTAAAAATGTTTATGTAAACCCTAAATAATTAAAAATGTGTAATGATTTTCAAAAAATGGTCTTCTGCAATTATGTTCAGTACTAAATTTAGAGTATAATAAGATCAACTTGATTTTTGATGAATAGTAAATTATGAATAGTGATTTTATGATTAGGATTAATAATGTGTCCAAATGGATTAGTAATCTCACTTAAAGAAAGTATTAAAATAAGCTAGGCACTTTGATTAAGTAATGTGATTCAATAAAATGGTTAAATAACGGTTTCATAAATTATTATTCAAGTATTAGTTTTTTCGGATGAATAGTGTTTTTTAATTAAAAATTTAATTAAAAATAATTAGAAAATTATTTTTATAAAAATGACTTTATTTTTGAACTCAGAGCATCGATATTATGTTATGGTAATTTTTGGGGATTTTTCTGAAAAAAATGAATTTTCGGTGAATAGTGTATTTATTTAAAAATAAAATTAAAAAAATTTAGAAAATTATTTTTATAAAATGGAGTTCATTTTTGAAATCGGAGCATTGATATTTAGTTAAGGTGAAAGTTTGGGATTTTTCTGAGAAGGATGAATTTTTCAGTGAATAGTAAAAATGCAGTTTTAGGGTTTCGGTATGTTTAATGACATCATAATTGTGTCATGATGATGTCATGAGATCTTTTAAGGGTTGGCCGGCCAAGGGTGATGAATTATTGTTTTGGGGGCCCCATGTGGCCTAACTCCATGATAAATTCCAAGGGAGAGCACATGGGTTTGAGAAAAGCACATGTGAGGTGTCCCTTGGCCATTAATGCCTTGTCCCCTCACTTTCCCTATAAATACCAAGCCCTCCTCTCATCCATTCGACTCCCCACTCATTCCCAACGAATTTCTGGTCTCATTACCTCCCAAGGTGCCCCCAAGCCCTCAAGGTCCCAACCTTTGAGGTTTAAGAGTTACATTTTAAGGTAAGGGATCCGACCTCTCTCTTTCTTCTCAAGTAATATCTTTTATGTCATTTCTTTTATACTCCATGTTCTTATGTTGGAGGATGTTCATTTATATTCATCCTACTGCCTATTTCATGTTCATATGATGAGAGACCCCCCCCCCCCCTTGCTCTCATCAATTTGTTTTAAGAATGTTTAAGTGGCGTCGTTAGGCTGTCGAAGTTTTAAGGGATTCTTTCACCTTCCTCGTTTTCAAGTTCTATTTTCATTCAAGTCTTTCTTGTTCCTTTTTATTATGTTGGGGTATTATCTCTAAATTATCATACTGATCTTTTATGATCATATGATGAGAGACCCCATTTGATCGCTTCAATTCAGTATTTTGAAGTTTTAAGTGGCGCCGTTAGGCTGCCGAAATTTTAAGTGGTTCTTCACCCTTCTCGTTTTGAAGTTCTACATTCATGTCAATTCTTTCAAGTTCCTTTTTTTTATGTTGGGGTATTATATCTATATATATCATACTGGACTCTTATGTTCATATGATGAGAGACCCCATTTGATCTCTTCAATTCAGTATTTTGTTGAAGTTTAAGTGGCGCCGTTAGGCTGCCGAATTTTTTTAGTGGTTCTTCACCATTCTCGTTTTGAAGTTCTACTTTCATGTCAATTCTTTCAAGTTCCTTTCTGTTATGTTGGGGAATGATCTATATATCTATCATACTGGACTCTTATGTTCATATGATGAGAGACCCCATTTGATCTCTTCAATTCAGTATTTTGTTGAAGTTTAAGTGGCGCCGTTAGGCTGCCGAATTTTTAAGTGGTTCTTCACCATTCTCGTTTTGAAGTTCTACTTTCATGTCAATTATTTCAAGTTCCTTTCTATTATGTTGGGGTATGATGTCTATATCTAACATACTGGACTCTTATGTTCATATTATGAGAGACCCTATTTGACCTTGTCAATTCAATTTTGTTGAAGTTTAAGTGACGCCGTTAGGCTGCCGAATTCTCACAAGAGAAATCTTTTTTTTCCCTTTCATGTTCTTAATTTCATATGGTATATTTTCAAATTTCATTACCATGTTCTTAATTATCTTATATTTTGTCCCTATACTGTTTGATGGGTCATTAATGAATGTTTGACCCATGTCCCCTCTCTTCTCAATGTTTTCTAAAACCTTGTAACATAGCCGTTATGCTGCAGAATTTTCGTCTCAAAATGCCTCTCTCTCTTTTCTAAAAATTATTTTATGTTATAAAGTGAATACTCAAAGCTCTTATTTCTACAGGGTTATTCTCATATATATCAAAATGTTCTATTTTAAATTCTGGTAATTACATACATGAAACCCTCTTTCCCTTTCTGTGGGTTTAAAGTGACGTAAAGATCATGTCTTTAAAGCAGTTTTTAAAACGTTAAGATTATGAAATGAAACCCATTTATTTTATGCTATATGGGTTATTTATGATATGTTTGATGATGATATATGTGGCTCACATGATAATAAAGGCAAATTTAAGGGTGCGCCCTGATAGCGCTCCAATGCATTGGGTAATGATGTAACCACTAGAGATTACAATTTTCACGATACCTTGGTGAATAACCTTGGTAATTTTCAAATGACACCTTTGGGATGGACCTTGGTGATATGTTCATGATTGTCTATGTTAAATGATGTAGCCACATCTTCATGTTATGAAAATGTTATTTTTATTATGATATGCCACATGATTTTTTTTTATCATGCCTTAAAGTTCTTGTTAATGACATAGTTGATGTATCTCAAGTTCACATGTTAAATGTTTCCCTTGTTTCCCTTACTGGGCCTTCTGCTCACCCTTTATTTTGATGTATGATCCCAGGTTATGTGATGCCGTAATGAACCTAGGATGAACATGAGGAGAAGCCTTTCAAGTCTTTTAGAAGAATGTTTTATGTTTTCATGTTTTAAGTTCCTGGTTTCCAAGACACTAAACCTTAAAGATCCTCAGTTTTGTATAATGTAATGAAAGTTTATGTGATAAAAAGGCGGGATGCTATAGTTGGTATCAAAGGATGGTTTAGTTATTTGTGGAAATTAGGATATAAAAACTTTAGGAAGAACCCTATAGAAAAGTTTAAATATAGGAAATCTTCCTGGTATTTTGGTGAGTATTGAGTAAGGGGTTTCCAAGAAAATACATCCCTGTCTGGATACGAGCAGGTAGAGGTGGCTCTGGCACAGATGTACATAGGGGTAAAACCCGAAAACACCGCTTTGAGCTAGACTCGAACGGGAACTGGTACACGACAATGGGCCTTGCTGCACTCTTGGTTACGACACTCCCGAGGGATATGCTTTGGTAAATTCATAAGCTTAGTATGAACCATTGTTAAAGGATCAAAGATAAAATAAAATAAAGGTTCACATAAGAATATATGATCATGGATAACCTAGATGGGAACCTAGGGGATCACAAGTTAGGGTATACTTTTCAACTACAAGTTATCCTTATATGCTTTAAGTTTCTTTTCTTGATTATTGGCTAAGTATTTAAGCCCCTAATTATAGTTTCTTTTCTTAGTTAATGGCGGGAAATGGAAGAACATGTCTCAACAACCAATGTGATAGGAAATGCTACGATTGCCGTATTAAGATGACAGAGATGATTAAGGGATTAAAATATGATTTTTATTTTGGAAGATGTTCACTATTTTGGGGACCCTATATGATCGAGGTAAATAGATTACAACGGTATTTTCATTGAGGAGTAAGGTTGACTTATATTTTGAAGAATCGATGAATTTAAGGTGGATTTATAGTAATTTAGGTTACTTTTGGGAATGATTAACCTATCTTGGGTTAAATATGTTTAGATTAGATACTTTTGTTATAAGATGTTAGGAGTGGTTGATGTTGTTCGGAGATGAACAATGAAGTTTATTTTGGAAGACTATGTTATCAAATCCTTCTTGTATTTGGGTTTCAATATTAGTTCGGTTTATTTTGAGGAATTTTAAGGACCGCTATTTATGGAATGGACTATGATGAACTTTGGGTAGTACCATGGAACTTGAAGATTTAAAAGTAGTTTCCATTCCTATGGGATTATTTCTTTTTGAAGAGTTTTTTTTACCTTACTCTTTCTGTTTTTGGGATAATGTTTAAAGATAGAAGAAATAGATAGTTGATCTTTTGTGGATTATGTGATTCTCTAGAAGATGATTCCTGTGTTTTGATGAGACCAAGTAGTTTTGAATGCTCATAGTTTAGAGAAAAGATTAGTTTTGGGTAGAAACTTATAAAAGGATGAAACTCTACATGAAGGTAGATATATTTCCTTATGTTTTTGTTCTATGTTGTAAATGAATTCCTCAAAGTTATGAAAAGGAACGTAAAACAAAAAAAGTTGCTGGTTTACGTTTCCTACTAGGTAATCAAAGACCGCTTGCACACATCATAATTTTGGGATTTTCTTATGGTTAACTTTCTCCTAATCATGTTCTCTATCACTCTCCCTCAAGACGTGACCCTTTATTTTCTCCTCCATGTCCATGTTTCCTACATGGAATCCTAGTATGAGTAAACTCGGGTGGCCTTTGTACTCCCTTTTATTTCTTTTAAAGTAATAGTGTTACTGACTCTTTTTCCGATGTGGGACTTTCAATGAAATTTCAAAACCCAATTTTAAAAAATTGCGAGTACGCAATTTCTTAAGGGGGGAAGATTGTAACGACCCGAAATATTGTTTACTAATTTCATATGTTATTTGATTTTATTTTTATACTCAACAAAAATGTTTTATTTGATAAACATGATTATAATTAAAATGAGATCAGTGGGTTTTGACTATTATATAACCATCGGTCAATATGACCGCTGTGAACAAAATGTTTTGATTATTGTCCCTAAATATAAGTAATCTTGGTTAATTATTATAGAAAGAAGATTCGATGGCCTCACCTAGTAGTCTTGGACCGATCGAAGCCCATCTAACAGAGCTTGGGCAGGAGGTAGCACCATTGGGCTTTGCTCTAGATCAAATCCAAGCCGAACTTCATCATGTGAAGCTGGAACGGAATCGCCTTCGCGAGAAGTTCAAACTGATAGAAATTACTACTCGAGCAATGTTGATTGAGCCGCCCCAAGCTTCTATCACCCTAGCACACCTTACTCTTAGGTCCTATGCTGGTATTATAAGGGGCTATGTAACGAGACCGTAACTACCTTGTGTAATCCTTGTTTTAAATAAAAATTGGGATTTCTTCTTATGATGAAGTTTATGAATTTTGAAATGACCGGATAAATATAGTATGCATATTTCTGATGAATTTTAGAAAAAGGATATTTTAAAAATGTTTATGTAAACCCTAAATAATTAAAAATGTGTAATGATTTTCAAAAAATTGTCTTCTGCAATTATGTTCAGTACGAAATTTAGAGTATAATAAGATCAACTTGATTTTTGATGAATAGTAAATTATGAATAGTGATTTTATGATTAGGATTAATAATGTGTCCAAATGGATTAGTAATCTCACTTAAAGAAAGTATTAAAATAAGCTAGGCACTTTGATTAAGTAATGGGATTCAATAAAATGGTTAAATAACGGTTTCATAAATTATTATTCAACTATTAGTTTTTTCGGATGAATAGTGTTATTTAATTAAAAATTTAATTAAAAATAATTAGAAAATTATTTTTATAAAAATGACTTTATTTTTGAACTCAGAGCATCGATATTATGTTATGGTAATTTTTGGGGATTTTTCTGAAAAAAATGAATTTTCGGTGAATAGTGTATTTATTTAAAAATAAAATTAAAAATATTTAGAAAATTATTTTTATAAAATGGAGTTCATTTTTGAAATCGGAACATTGATATTTAGTTAAGGTGAAAGTTTGGGATTTTTCTGAGAAAGATGAATTTTTCAGTGAATAGTAAAAATGCAGTTTTAGGATTTCGGTATGTTTAATGACATCATAATTGTGTCATGATGATGTCATGAGATCTTTTAAGGGTTGGCCGGCCAAGGGTGATGAATTATTGTTTTGGGGGCCCCATGTGGCCTAACTCCATGATAAATGCCAAGGGAGAGCACATGGGTTTGAGAAAAGCACATGTGAGGTGTCCCTTGGCCATTAATGCCTTGTCCCCTCACTTTCCCTATAAATACCAAGCCCTCCTCTCATCCATTCGACTCCCCACTCATTACCAACGAATTTCTGGTCTCATTACCTCCCAAGGTGCCCCCAAGCCCTCAAGGTCCCAACCTTTGAGGTTTAAGAGTTACATTTTAAGGTAAGGGATCCGACCTCTCTCTTTCTTTTCAAGTAATATCTTTTCTGTCATTTCTTTTATACTCCATGTTCTTATGTTGGAGGATGTTCATTTATATTCATCCTACTGCCTATTTCATGTTCATATGATGAGAGACCCCCCCCCCCCCTTTCTCTCATCAATTTGTTTTAAGAATGTTTAAGTGGCGTCGTTAGGCTACCGAATTTTTAAGGGATTCTTTCACCTTCCTCGTTTTCAAGTTCTATTTTCATTCAAGTCTTTCATGTTACTTTTTATTATGTTGGGGTATGATCTCTAAATTATCATACTGATATTTTATGATCATATGATGAGAGACCCCATTTGATCGCTTCAATTCAGTATTTTGAAGTTTTAAGTGGCGCCGTTAGGCTGCCGAAATTTTAAGTGGTTCTTCACCCTTCTCGTTTTGAAGTTCTACATTCATGTCAATTCTTTCAAGTTCCTTTTTGTTATGTTGGGGTATGATATATATATATATCATACTGGACTCTTATGTTCATATGATGAGAGACCCCATTTGATCTCTTCAATTCAGTATTTTGTTGAAGTTTAAGTGGCGCCGTTAGGCTGCCGAATTTTTTTAGTGGTTCTTCACCATTCTCGTGTTGAAGTTCTACTTTCATGTCAATTCTTTCAAGTTCCTTTCTGTTATGTTGGGGTATGATCTCTATATCTATCATACTGGACTCTTATGTTCATATGATGAGAGACCCCATTTGATCTCTTCAATTCAGTATTTTGTTGAAGTTTAAGTGGCGCCGTTAGGCTGCCGAATTTTTAAGTGGTTCTTCACCATTCTCGTTTTGAAGTTCTACTTTCATGTCAATTATTTCAAGTTCCTTTCTATTATGTTGGGGTATGATATCTATATCTAACATACTGGACTCTTATGTTCATATTATGAGAGACCCTATTTGACCTTGTCAATTCAATTTTGTTGAAGTTTAAGTGACGCCGTTAGGCTGCCGAATTCTCACAAGAGAAATCTTTTTTTTCCCTTTCATGTTCTTCATTTCATATGGTATATTTTCAAATTTCATTACCATGTTCTTAATTATATTATATTTTGTCCCTCTACTGTTTGATGGGTCATTAATGAATGTTTGACCCATGTCCCCTCTCTTCTCAATGTTTTCTAAAACCTTGTAACATAGCCGTTATGCTGCAGAATTTTCGTCTCAAAATGCCTCTCTCTCTTTTCTAAAAATTATTTTATATTATAAAGTGAATACTCAAAGCTCTTATTTCTATAGGGGTATTCACATATATATCAAAATGTTCTATTTTAAATTATGTTAATTACATACATGAAACCCTCTTTCCCTTTCTGTGGGTTTAAAGTGACGTAAAGATCATGTCTTTAAAGCAGTTTTTAAAACGTTAAGATTATGAAATGAAACCCATTTATTTTATGCTATATGGGTTATTTATGAAATGTTTGATGATGATATATGTGGCTCACATGATAATAAAGGCAAATTTAAGGGTGCGCCCTGATAGCGCTCCAATGCATTGGGTAATGATGTAACCACTAGAGATTACAATTTTCACGATACCTTGGTGAATAACCTTGGTAATTTTCAAATGACACCTTGGGGATGGACCTTGGTGATATGTTCATGATTGTCTATGTTAAATGATGTAGCCACATCTTCAAGTTATGAAAATTTTATTTTTATTATGATATGCCACATGATTTTTTTTATCATGCCTTAAAGTTCTTGTTAATGACATAGTTGATGTATCTCAAGTTCACATGTTAAATGTTTCCCTTGTTTCCCTTACTGGGCCTTCTGCTCACCCTTTATTTTGATGTATGATCCCAGGTTATGTGATGCCGTAATGAACCTAGGATGAACATGAGGAGAAGCCTTTCAAGTCTTTTAGAAGAATGTTTTATGTTTTCATGTTTTAAGTTCCTGGTTTCCAAGACACTAAACCTTAAAGATCCTCAGTTTTGTATAATGTAATGAATGTTTATGTGATAAAAAGGCGGGATGCTATAGCCATCATGGAAGCATGCTTTCCTGTTTTAAATTCGGGTTCATCTTAATCACAAAATTCAGTATCCTCATCTTCCTCTTCACAGACAAAACTCTGCCTCATTATTTTCATTCCAAATTTGAAGTATCCCTTTTTCAAAAATCATTTTCGAGGCTTCTCGATCTTCTCATCTTCACTATCTTCATCATTGATATTTCTTAAACCAGTCATGTCGTGTTTCTGATAACACTTCCTATCTCATCAAACTTATTTTTGAAGATCCATTTGGTACCAATCACATTGTGACCATCAGTTCTCTGGACAAGATCCCAGGTCTGATTCTTGTCAATCTGATCTAATTCTTCATTCATGGATTTCACAAAAGTTTCATCCTTTGCAGCTTCTTCGAATGAGGATGGATCCACAACTGACAAAAATGTAGATTGTGTGTTATTCCTCATCCTTCTTGATTGAGTGGGTGCACTATTTTCCCCAATTATGTTGGATAGATCAATATCAGCTCTTCGATTTCTTCTACGAGGTTCAGTTTCATTCTCTTCGGCCACATTTTCTTCTTCAGATTCTTCTTCTGAGTCAACATCATGATGTGACTGCTGAGTGTTTTGATCACCTTCCTCTATTTTTCTATTTGTATTTACTCTATGTTTACATTCATCATCATCTTCTATCTCATCAGCATAGGTATTATTAGAAGCATTTGGGGTTTTCCCATCAATGATCTTAACATCGTTTATTTCCAAAATCCTCCCCAAGCATTTATTGAGACACATGTAGGATTTTCTGTTCATTGTATACCCAAGAAAAATTCCTTCATAACCATTGTATCCAAACATCCCTTGATTTCATTCATTATTCTGGATGAAATTTTTTCTTTCGAAAACACAGAAGTATTTCAATGAAGGATTCCTTCCATTCCACAATTGGTATTGTGTCTCAATTTCTCCCATATAAAGCCCTATTCGATTCTGAATGTGCACTGTATCTTCAACAGCCTCCTTCCGGTAATGGAGAGAGATACAACTCTTAATCAGCATAGTCCTAGCCATATTGTTGACCTGTCGACTCTGATGCTCAAAAACTCGATTTTGTTGTGGAGTTCTCAAAGCAGCTACCTCATGCTATATTCCATGTTTTTCTAGGTAATTTTCAAACTCACTGGATGTGTATTCCCCTCCATTGTTAGATCGCAGGACTTTTATAGTCCATCTAGTATCGTTCTCGGTAATCCGGTGATAATTTTTCATGTAATCAAGTACTAGTCGCTTCCTGTGAATCACCATTACACAAGTCGTTCTGCTATAATCATCAATTGAAAAAATGAAATACCATTCTCCATGGGTTCCAGCAACATTTATTGGGCCACATACATCTGTATGAATGAGATCAAGAAGATGGGATTCCCTTTTATTCTTTGTCCGATATGAACTACAGACCATCTTCCCACGAATGCAAGCATCACAAGACTTTTCCCGTTCACATTTCAAAATGGGGATATCCATGACTATCTTCAGCTTAGATATCTTTTCCATGTCTTGTTGGTTAATGTGCCCCAACTTTCGATGCCACAAATTGTTTTCTTCCCCAACAGTCAAATAGAAAGAGTTTACATTGCTGTCAACCTGATATATGCTTCCATCTGTTCTACAGCCTTTCCTAAGAGAATTTCCTATTTTTCCGTTTATAGTGCATCCTTTTTGATTGAAGGTTACTATGAGCCCTGAGTCATAGAGTTGACATACAATGAGGAGATTGTGGCGAAGACCGTCCACATAGAGAACTTCATTCTTCTTCATCTCTCCATTGGCGAGAGTAGTATTCCCACTACCTTTAATCATCATAGCACCATCATTACCAAAAATTACTGTTCTGTCAACATTCTTTTCAATTTTCTTCAAAAGGTTATCATTTCCCATCATATGGGAAGAGCATCCACTATCAAGGATCTAGGTGCTGCTGCTCTTTGTAGATTTGAGGGCTACTTCTGCAAGATTGGATTTCTCGATCTTCTTCTTTTCTTTCTATGAGATTTTGGATTGAGCATAGGATATTGATGGCATTTTAATACTTTATTCCACATAATCAGATTCTTCATACCCATAATCTTCTTCTAGAGCAGAAAAACTGTTTGTGAGAGCAACATCATCAGGAGGGTGGAAACTTTCCCGTATTTGAGAGTTATATGAATTTCTCATGTCATACTTATGCCTCCAATACATAGATTCATGTCCAAATTTAGTAAAATGAATACAGTAACCATAGAATCTATTTCTTCTATAAGATGGAGGATATGAAATCAGTCTCCTTAGTTGACTTAGTAGATCTTCCACATTCAAGTTTCTCCTTGCCTATTCACAGTATGACATGGTATGGCCCAGATAACCCCAGAACAGACACTTCATGAGCAGAAATGTCTTTTCACTTGAATTTTTCCTCTTGCCCTATTCCTTGGGAGAATATTTGAATATCCTGCCATTTCTGAATGTTTGGGGGTAATTTTAAGTTCTTTGATTAGTTTGGAATGAGGGTTTCTTTTTTATCATTTCTTGTAATGTATCAGCATGTCTAACTTTCATCTTGTCTTTATTTTGGCTCTTTTTGCTTCCACCAGTTGATGTATCAGCTTCACAGCCAATTCCACTCTTTCCCATGCAAGTGGGGTGTTGATCAATTAATATTTTTCCAAACCCATCTGAACCACACTTGGCTCTCACTAGTAATCATTCTTCTGACATTATTCCAAAATGAATTTTCTTTTTTCCCTCATTTGATGTTTATTGACATTCAATTATACTTTTAAGAGTAAAAAATTCTTCCTCAAGTCCCTCAACAGTCATGGACTTCTTTTCCAGTCTGGATGAAAGGTCATTTATGACCTTTTCTTGTTATTCAATTTTACGCTTTAGTTCCACAACATCATCTGTGCTTTCAATTATTGAAGACTGAACACACGCTAGTTTTCTATTCTTTCAATATCTCCTTCAATATCGACAACATATTCTGATGATTCTTCCACCATTTCTTTCCACTTATTCCATCTCTTACATTTATTATCAATCTTGGAAAAAGCATACTTAATTTTAGTATTTTAATCACTATTAGAAGTAATCTAATTATCTATGCCTTTATTTATCGAGGGTTCTGACTTTTCAATAGTATCCATTATGGAAGCATGCTTTCCTGTTTTAATTTTGGTTTCTTCTTATTCACAGAATTCAGTATCCTCATCTTCCTCTTCATAGAAAAAACACTTCCTCTGTATTTTATTTCCAGATTTGAAGTCTCTCTTTTTGAAAAATCTTTTTCTAGGATTCTCGATGTTCTCATCTTCACTATCGTCATCATTGATCTTTCTTGAACACTGAGAAGCAATGTGACCAACTTTTCCACAATGAAAACATTCGAGAGGTAACTTCCCTTTGAATTTCTCTTTTCCCATCTGGAACTTCTTTACAATGAGATAAATAATTTTTTTTTCTTTGTCATCTTTACTGCTACTATCTTTTGATATTTTTAGTTTATCCATGACCTTGAATTCCATTTACTTGATCACACGAGTCGTAACATCTTCTACATTGACTCTCATTTCATATGCTACCAAGCTTCTCAGTAGATCATCCAGAGAATGTTTGGAAAGATCTATTTCCTCAAGGGATGACAGCTTTTCATTGTACAATGGTGGAAGTCTTCTTAATATTTTCATTACAATAAAAATTTCTTTAATTTCTTTTCCAAGACCCTGAATTTGTACAACCACTTCAGTAATTCGATTGAGGAATGAGTCTAAATTCTCATCTCAATGCATCTTTAGATCATCAAACCGATTGTACATGACTTGTAATTTTCCATCCTTCACTTTTTTATCTCCGTCATAAATATTTTCGAGTTTATCCCACATGGATTTTGCTAAGGTGAAACATATCAACTTTAGATAGATCTGATCAGAAAGGGATGCAGTGAGTTCATTTTTTTCTTTAGCATCTGCATCAATAATTTTCTTATCTGTATTAGTCATAGCTAGGCATGTTGGATCAGTGACATTTATACCTTGAAAAGTGGAAAACAGAACCTCCATTCCAAGGGATCTTATATGAGATATCATTCTGTTCTTACAAATGTGAAAATTACTTCCATCAAAGAGTGGTACTCCCCTAACATTGACTGCATTCTCCATGATGACAAAGGACATATTCAATACCAGTAACCTCCCTTTGATACCACTTGTAGGACCCTGGGACACCCTGAGAGGGGAGGGGTGAATAAGGGTGACATTGTTTCTCTTAATGATATGGATCTTGTTCCCACATTGGTAGGAACTTGTTAAACATGTATGATGAAAATGATCAGAAAACAAACATTCACATGCAGAGAGATGACACAAGACTTTTTAGTTGGTTCACCACTAAGGGCTACATCCAAGGAGCATACGCTGACAAGTTTTCAGTCATACCAAATTCCACTAATCTTCACTAGTTGTGGATTTAAATGGTTCGGGAATAGTAACTCAATCCCAGGCTCACTGTATTTACAAAAGATCAAGTATAGCTCACTGCGTCCCTCGGGTCACTCTCATTTACTCCCTCTAGCTCTCAACCCTTGGTGAATTCACACTCAGTTTATAGACGTGAAGGTCTCATCATAATTTAAAAAGAATGCATCCTTTGTTGAATTTAGAATCTATATTGAAGTCCTACTTTCACTTGTATACTAATCTCAGTTTTCACAGAAGGTATCAGGAAATCATCCAGTTTTCAAAAAGATCCAAAAAGGCCGGCGAAGAACAACCTCACCTGGCAGGCTTCTCGAAGACTGGCGCGCAAGTTTCAAGAACGGCGCGCAAGTCACTTTCATGGAACAAAATTAGCATGCAGGTTACACCAACCCACTTGCGTGACACTACCTCCTTCAACTCCAAACTTGCACGACTCTGCACCTTTAACTCCCAAACATCCTTGGTCACGCATCCAACAATCGCGTGCACCCTCTACATGCACGACCCATCTACCACTTGCGCGACTCAACAACATGCGCGATGAGAGCTCTTAAAATCTATAAGTCTTGAACTTATTTACAAATGAGGTGGAGTGGTCCTCTATTTATAGGAAAACTGGACCCCCTGCACGGTGGCGCACAAGTGTCATCACGGCGCGCAAGTCTGGTGCACAGCTCCCACCGCCCTAGCCTCTGTCGTGCAACTCACTTGCACGACCCAACCAATACATGCATGACCTACATACCTTTGACATATTTTTATGTTTTGATCATGAATATCAACCAGCGCACAAGTTTCCAAACCTCCTAGGAATCTGCGCGTAAGTCCTTTCTCGGGGCACAGGTCACTTTCGCGACCAGCCCAAAACAAGCACTACCCTTATCCCTTTGCCATTTTCCATGATCTGATCTTGAAAAACATATGGCGCGAATGTTTACTCTCCTTCAAGTACATTGCATGCAAGTCTCTTTTCCAAAAACTATTTTCTCCATTTGTCGATTTTCCGGCCCAAAAAACATATGGAAACGGTGCCACGTTCAATATTGTTTTCTGCTTGAACTGTATGATCACATTGCTGGTACACATTCTGAACATCCATTGAGGATTGACAACAAACACAAACCATACTTCAATTCTTTCATAGAATTCCATGGTTCCAATAAATAGTACATGGCATATGCTTATAGTATGTGGATGGAGTTCAGTATGCGATGAATATTGTCCAATAATAAAAATTTGTGTAAATTGGACTTGTGAAATTTGCATAGTTATTTTTCTATATACAGATTTCAAATCACATCATTAAAAGAGAGTGAAATTGATATAAAAAAGAATCACTATGGAAGAACTCATTGAGGACTAATGGTGTTCTCATAGGAATAATTCTACAAAGGAGTGTTATATACGGGATTCATTCTGTATGGAACGAAGTGTTACACAAAAAATGACACGGTTTGCAGAATTCGAAGGATCATTCCATATAAGAGATTCTATGTTAGAAAAATTTGTATGTGAGTGATGAAATGATTCCCAAAATTTGAAGAATAAGTTTTTAGAAGGAAGAAATGGTCTATGGAAAAGGAAGGAATAGTCCACAGAAGAATGTATTCCTCAATAATAGAAGTTTTATGTAGAAACGGTACACCAACGTGATACACAAAGGCAGTACACTAAGGCCGTATGCAGAGGCGGTATGTGGAGGAGGTCAACAAAGGTAGTACTGGGAGGGAATACATGCAGGAAGTACATATAGCAGGTATGCAGAGGAGGTGGTACGCAGAGCAGGCGTGGTATGCAGAGCATGTGTGGTATGATGAGGCGGCAAGGTATGAAGAGAAGTCGTGGTATGTAGATCAAAGACAATCCATATAATCAGGAACATTTCACAGAATCTAAAACATCATAAAAAAATTATATCATTTTAGAAAAAAGAAGAATAATATTTAGTGGATTCAGTTGTGGCACTAAAGAATAAGATTAAACATAAAAGGGCATCAACTGTAGTCCTTGATGTAAGAAAAGATTCATGTTGAATATGATACAAAGACTTGGATGTCTATCAATTGGAGAGACCTTCATGTTGACAGACTGAGTAAGACCTCAGATACCAAGAAGTAGTAATCTATCCCAGAATCAGTATGTAGTGTGATTAGGAAAATGTGACTAATCACAAAATGTTGTAATCCACAGCTATTGAAGATTAGTTGAATTAAGTACGACCAATAATTGGTCGGCCTATGATCCTTGGACGTATCCCTTAGTGGTGAACAAAGTATAATTTTCATGTTGTCCTCATGCATGATATAATTTAAATTACTAGACATGTTCATCGTATATGTTTAAAAAAAATTACAAATAAGGTAACATGATCCATAAAATAATATAAAATGTTTACACCCGGATTCACCCCCCTCCCACCCTCTCAAGGTGGTCTAGGGTCCTTCAACTATAATATAATTTTTCTAAATGTAAACAAATACAATACATTGGATATTATATATGAAATTTCATATAGTATAGTTTTTCAGGTTCTACACTACATCTTCCTTGTATGTTGTTCAAATCTTGGTGGAAAATATTTTATTACGAGTGGGGCACACAAGTGCGAGAATTCGTGTGAGAGGTGCTGGAAGACTATACTGGTGGGCTGACTACTCGGGGTCACGGGGGTTAGTGTTGAGATGATATGCACCGGGCTGTCAGGAGGGGGGTGTTTGGTGTATCCAGGCGGTGTTCGGGCAGTGTTTCCAGGGTGTCTGGGTTGCGTGTCTAGACATCTGGTGTGTCATGGCCGTGTGAGGGTAATGTATCAAGGGTTTCCAGTCAGCCAGGTGTTCTCAAGGGGGTGGTCTGGGTGGTATGTTTGGGGTCTCAAGGATGGGTGGGTTCTAGACATTGGGGTATCTAACTGGAGTTTCAAGTGGGAATCAAGGAAGCCACTAATGTTTCCTAGGGTAAATAAATTAATAAAAAAGGGGGAACAAGTTTAGGGTTGGTTATAGAACCACCACTAAACATGAGGACTGAAAGTCAATTCGGGGTGGTTTTAACCTACACCATTATATGATATAAGGATTAGAGAGAGTTAAAACCACCCCTAATCCATAATATTTCATGGATTTTAGAGTGAAATTTTAAGGGGTTAAAACCACTTCTAATTGAAATGGTGCTAAACAGAAGCCCAATTTACCATCACTTCTCCAAAACCTCCTCTAATTAGAGTAGGTGGCCACTTTAGTAGCGTTTTGGGTTACATATTCTATGGTTTTTAATGGGGTTTAAAACCCCTTATAAATGAAAAATAACCCTTTATAATCACCATTTTTGGGTGTTATAATATAATAATAGTTGTATTTTTTTATTCTAGATATTTATATTTATATTTTTTATTTTCTAATCAATTAAATCATGATTTTATGTTTTTTATGTCCACTAAACATTTACCAAAATTCATTTTAGTGTATAAAAATGATATTATAAGTAGTATATGATATATTTAATGTTTTAATGATGAAATTTAAAAGGAGGATAATTTATTCTTCATACCCTCCATTCAGAGGTTGAAATAAAAATATCTATCAATGTTATGATAATGTATAATTCTTAGTATAAAATTAAAATCAAAATTAAAATTTTTTATTGGATGCACTGATTTCTTATTTTGATAAATATAGATATTCAAACAATATTTTTTTTAGATCCAATCTTGCATAACTATTAAAGAAAAAAATAGTTTCCATTTTTATCGAATAATCTTTTTATCTTGACTAATATGGAGTTTTTCATCCAAATTCATTTCAATGAATGATACTATTCTTGTTTTCATTAAGGTTAATTATTAATGTGTTATCAAGAAAAATGATTAATGACAATGAAAAATAGAAATAGACAATTAGAAATCTATAGATGAGAAAATGTTATAGTATATATAAACATAATTATGTTTTGGAAGACATAGTATAAAAAAAATCTTAAATTTTATATTTCTCCCACAATGAAAATATATATCCAAACAATTGTGAACATAGTTACTATGTATATAGATTTTTTAATGATGTCCTATAACATTAAAATAAATTAATTCCTCTTTAATGTGAATTTATAAATTTCTATATGTATATTTTTACATGTATATTAAAAAATTTACTAACCATATGTTTACATAGGTGTTTTGAAACTACCAAAACAACACTTATATCTGACTGGAGTATGTTTAAATTGATGAATTTAGAGTTGAATGAGAAAATTATGTTATTTCAATTCATTAAAAATATTTAAATAGTTCTATCCTAAAATAAATATTTATTTAATTTTATGTTCTTAAAACATACATTCTCAAGATGTTGGGTTTCAATATTCTAATCAGGTGTGCCATAATTTTTATTGGCATGTTTCCATTAAAAATGTGCATCATTTATAAATAGCCAGGAAAATAATTTTTATTTCATTAAAAATATTTGAATGAATTCATTTATTCTATTATTTTATGTATTAATGAACCCCAAGTCATCCAGATATACATTTTGGTTGATACTGATAAATCTGGATGCTTTGAACATATAGGTCATATTATAGTTCAAAACAAGCATCACCTGTCCAAAATTGACATAATGATCTGTCATTGTTAGTAAATAATGGAAAAAAAATTTCTACATGTTTAGAATGACGGAATGAAGAGAAAATAATTTTGATATGTTTTTTTATTGGAATCACTAAAAATTTATATAACAATATCACGTATTTTAGTTGTTCAAAATACATGAAACATGGAAAAAATAGTACAAATTATCATTTTGTCATGAATGTTTAGAAAAATAAACAAAGATTTATTTTTAAAATATATAAATTAATTATATATCATTAAGATGTGATATATTCAGATAATGATATAATGTTCATATTTTTAGTTTTAATAAGATATATTGGTTCAAAACAAGAATTAAATTTCCAATTATGATAAAATGGTCTTCAACCATCACAATACTTAATCGAAAGTATTATCAATCTATGTTTATGTTATAGAAATGAATAGAAACTAAATTAATTGTATTTTTGGTGAATATTACTTGAATTATGTGTTTCCAACATAGAGGTCAAATTTCTATTTAAAATAAATTTTACATTTGAAAATCCAATAAAAAATATATTATTTCCATTAAATGTGTGAAAATTGACCATTGATAATTTATGAATTCTTATAAGGAACAAGACATGCTTCAATATTTTTTTTGTGGGTATGAATGAAATTTCATTTTCTAATTCTATGAATTTAACAAGGGATAAACATATTCCATGTAATAAAAAAGGAAAAAATCACTAATTGTTGTAAAAATATTGAAAAATGATTGATGATTTATTTATGAACATTGGGAATAAACTATATGTCCTTTAGATGTGTTGTGCTTCCATGGTGACCATACATTCAACATTTCCATTTAATAGTGACATTTGTTTTCAAAACAATTTGTTAATTATTAAATTCTAAATCAATGATATGTTATTTTAATGAAACACTAGAGATAAATTATATTTTATTAAAATTAAGAATATAGGAAAGAAAATAAATACATAAATGGAATTTATTGGTTATTGTCTCTAACAATGTCTATGTTTCAAATTTTTATATCACATTTTAGTTCGAACTATGTTTACAAGATCAAAACCTTGAAAATGATAGTGGATTACCATTATGATATAGGAAAAAAAATTATGGTTCATATTTTATTTATAAGAGTAAGTCATTCACTATTTTGACATGTTGTGTGGCTGGTGTGATTAATTTATTTTCTATTTCAATAATTTATCTAGTGAAAACAAACTCCACATACTCAAACTGTTAAAGATATTGTGTTGTTAAACAAACTCTGGGATAATAGATAATGATTGTTCTGGGGAATGTAAGAGGACACTAAACATAATTTCAATGTTTTTTGTGTGTGTAATGACTATAAATTCTTGTTTTAATTTTAAAATTACAATTTTTCTAAATTGTGAAACATAATCTACATCCAGGGCTCATTTTCTTAGATTTTAATGAAAATATTTTTCCATGATTAGTTATTAATTTTGGGTTTATATAAATAAGTCACTAATAATTTACTCAAATTTCTTTCTTAGTATGACTCTAATACTATGAATCATTTAAGGAATGGTAAAGGAAATTAGAAACGGAAGCAAACTGTGTACCTTCGAACACAGAACATTTACCATGTACGGGAATGGATCATGGCCATATACCATTTAGCGGGAGTGGTACGTGAGAAGGGTCGCAGAATGAGTCATGGAACCGAAAATGGTTCGTGGAAAAAAGAATTTACAGTATGTGGGATGGATCATTGTTGGCTGAAGAGATGTAGTTAGTGGACCAACAGACATCCGGTATGCATAAGGTTAAAGGTATGTGGTGGAATCATACAGAATCTGGATAGAGATCAGTATGTAGCGATGATTTTCCCACAATGAAAATCTGGGTAAATCAAATATGTGAAATTTACTAAGTTATTTGTCTATATAAGAAGTGAAAATCCCATCATTAACAAAAATATAATTTGATAAAAAAAATCATCATGGGGGAAGAACTTTTCTATGTCTAAGTGTTCTCACATGATGAATTCGGTGAAGGGAATTGGTATGAAAGATAGATTCTTCATAGGAATAAGTGGTACACCGAAAATGAAATAGTTCATGGAATAATAAGGAGTAGTCTATGGAAGATATTTTTTATATGAAGAAGTGGTAAGAAGAAAATGAAATGATTCACAAAACATGATGAAGAAGTATGAATAAGGAAGAAAACATTTTTAGAATTGGAGGGAATAATCCATAGAAGAAAGAATTTTTCAATATTATAATCTATAAGAATAAATGGGATGCCAAGGCGATACACAGAGGTGGTACACAGAGGCGGTATGTGGAGGAGGTATGTAGAGGAGATATGCGGAGGTGGTATGGGAAGGTGGTACACATAGTCTATACAAGGAGGTGGTACACAGAGCAGGTACACAGAGGGGGAGGTATGCGGAGCAGGGGTGGTACGCGGAGCAGGCGCGTTATGTGGAGGATGTGTGGTATTCAAAGCAGGGGAGGTACATAGTTCAAGGACATTCTGAAGAATTAGGTAAGTTTTGTGGAAGCAGAAACATCATAAATAGAGTTTGTGATTCTTTTAAAAATAAGAAGAATATTTAGTGCATTCAGTTGTTGCACTAAATAAGTGTATTTAACATTAATGATCATCCAATTTGGACCATGATGTAAGAAATTTCTTATGATGAATGGGAGATGAAGACTTTTATGCCAATCTGTTGAAGAGACCATCAAGTCGATATACTGTGTAAGACCACTGATACAATGAAGTGGTGAACTATCCAAGAAAAATTAGTCCATTTTCCTAGGAAAGATTAAAAATTCACAAACCATTGTAATCCCCAGCTAGTGAAGATTTGTGGAATTAGGTACGACTGCACACCATTCGGTGTATGCTACATGGAAGTTTCCCTTTGAGGTGAACTATGTAAATGTATCATTTTTTCATTATGCATGTGAATGTTTTAATTAATATACATATCCACCATACAAGTGTGTCAATGTTCATACCAATTTAGTAACAAGATCCAATAACGAAAAGAAAATGTTGACTCATTGATTCACCCCCACCCCCCCTCTTAAGGTGGTCTAGGGTCCTTAAATAGGTATCATAAGGAAATGGTTAACATATGTTTGGTACTCTATAGTAATATTATTTAGAGGAAGATTTGATTTTTATTTCCTTGGACAATAATTAAGTGCATTTTTGATTAAGATTAAATTATTCTTGAGTAGATGTATGTATCCATCAAGACCATGAAAAACAAAAAAAAATTGAAAGAGAAGAGACAGTTGAAGAATTTTCTCATTTCTAAAGAATATGATGTTTGTGGTTCTCCATTCCTTTCAAATAATGAAGATATATAAGAAATGGAAAGTAAAGCATAGGTTTCTTAGGTTTCCATAAAAAATAATGTTTCCAACAGAAGTTTTTATGTTAGTTAATCTTTTTATTCACGTGAGATAGTAATTGATAATATTAGAAATTGTATGCAAGGTGTTCCTAAAGAATGAACTGATATTATTTTCGATTCATTCATTTTATGCCAGCTTAGATCATCCAATTGAAAAGAGAATCAGAAAATATGGAAAATATATTGGAATAAGAATTTGGTGAATGTTTATAGCTCTCTATATAGATTGGTGCATTTGAATAAACATGGAGGAAACATGAAATAAATAACTCAAACTAGCACAAAGAAGTTGAAGAAAAAATGAGAGTCGATACGACTCTGGATGAAAAAATCCATTCCCCTAATTATTAGTTGAATAAGAGTAATGAAGACAAAAGATTATATTTTAATGAAGCTTCCAAGAAGATAAATGAACATAATTCATCGTGTAAAAAAGTGGTAAGATGAATGAAGATGAGGATGAAAGAGTGAAGAAGTATTATGAAGAGAAGATGATCATGATTGAACGTCAGAAGATCATCCATAATCTGGAAAGTCTAAAATTGGAAGCATAGTTGTCCACTCTTGAGAAAACACATACTGAGCCTTTACAAAAGAAGAAAAAAATTATACTAGAACTTAGTGTCTATTGGAGGATTCTAATGCAGAAAGAACATCATCATGTGATAAGAAGATCATGATATATGTTGATAATATATTCCAAGATCATGAATATAAATTTGTTTCCACAGGTTGTGATGGATTGAAGTGAAATTGAAAAACATTATTGATGAGGAAAGGTGAGGAGTTACCAATCGCCATATCTGGGGTGAATAGTAAGAATAATGTGGATGGTGGTTCTCTACAAAGAGAACACCAAGTAAAGAAGAAGGCCCAATAACATAATATAATGAATTCACGATTTCTGTGCCAATCATGGTTCTGTAACCATCATCATACTATAAACTTATTCAAACAAAGAATGTTCAAAACACAAGAGGGATTGGCCCAAAGTACCTAAAGAGGAAAAAGGGGCTTAAGGGGGTGAAAAAAGTGGAGGATAAGGGCATCCCATCGAACCAAGATGACACCCCCCGTCTTCATGGTGGTAGAAGTGTGAAAACAACAACGGGCCGAACTAGGGACGTCGATGGAGGCTATGTAGTCTGCAACCTTATTCCCCTCACGCCAATTGTGGACAACGCTCATATTGTTACTGATCATGTCCCTGCATTTCCTGGTGACGTAGTGGATGGACCATGGGATGCTGCATCTGTGGATGGCATTGTGGAGGATTAGGGAATTGTGCATTAAACTATTGGTTCAATGATCAGAATGTAAAATCATAAATGAATCCTACCTCTTGGGTGAGAAATCCATAGAGGAAGAATGAACATCGGGAGGTTCAGAAGTGTTTATTTATCGAAAACACATTTTTAATGCTTGATAACATCTATGATATACTCAATGGTAGTGGTCCCGAGGTAGGAACATTCCCACCTCCACATGAATTCATTGTTGATAAGGAAAGAAGACCACTAAAGTTGGATAAGTATGATTCAACTACCTTGGGAAGAAATCAAGAGAATATTTTGAAGAAAAAATTTCCCTATGAGGATCTCAAGTAGGGGAGCTGAGAAGACCTTGGATTTTGGATCCATTAAATTGATTTTCAATTCATCCAAAAGAGAAATTAAGATGGATGACAATCAGATGAACCCATGTGGAAGATACAAATCTACAGTAATAGTTTCAAATGACATTTTTTTTATCTGGATAGAACATTTTGAATGAATGTTGAAACCTGAAGATGAAAAGGAAAATGCATTTGATAATAGAAAAGTAAAACATTCCTATGATGAAGAAAAAGTGCATGAGGTATTGAAAACCAAAATAAACATGTTTATTAATGACATTCTGTGTGAGAGATGTATGAAATCTTGTAGCATTTCAAAAGTTTGTCTCACCTTAATACTATATTAAGAATAATTTGTTAAGAGGAGTAATAATGTATCATCTAAGATGATTGTTAAAAAGAAAAATTCCCCATAAAAAGAAGAAGGGAATTTAATGAAATCCATGTTAAATCAAAATGTATCATAAAATGTGTTCAGATGTGGGACCATGAAGGCTGGAATAAATAGAGAAACATGGTTTTGAAAAACATCTCAACCATGCAGTTCATATCGATGAAGCAAGAATGATCCACCTCATTTCCTTAAATCTATTGTGTATTCTATTTGTGTTTTCTAATATAGGGAATTGAAGATGATGTAAGCTCATAGAGAGATAACCTAAGGAGTAGTGAATGATTTCCAATCCAGATGGAAATGTTGAACAAGATTTCATCCTTGGAAGATTCTTGAATAGATAATCAATGATTAAAATGATGAATGATCACCCTTGTTAAATATTATGAGGATCATTTCCCGTGAGGGGTAGAGAAATTAAAAATCTTCTAGAATTATTATTTCAATCGGTATCAACATTAGTTGGTATTAAATACAATTACACTAGAAGTTACATGAAGAACATGTCATTGGAAAATGTATATAATTTTTCTATGTATAATCCTTGGTTACTCCGAATGAATATCATTTTACAAAGGGGAGTAACTAAATTAATCAGTGACATTAGAAGAAGGGTAAATACATAATTCAAATTATCATGCAAATTGGTACTCGAATGTTTTTTATTTGTTTGTTTAAGTGACTGTCAGTGTTTCAAGTTGATTATTCCCTATCACATTCACTTTCTCCAACCTAGAATGAAAGTGGAAAACCCATAATGATAAAGTACATGAGCTCTCATCTCATGTGGTATCATGATCAGGGAATTATGGATAGCCGTATTATCTAAATAAAATCCTCTGGTTTTCTAGACCAAGCATTACTCATGTATACATAGAGTGAAATGATTGATCGAACATTTCTTAAGTATGGATTGATACCCTTTTTCCCTAAAAATTTTATTTCTAGTCAGAAAGTGGGAAAGAAGTGAAATAAAAGTATGGGGAGATAGAAAATTATCATTTTATATTGACACCTTCATTTGTGGATAACATTATAGTATTGAAAAAAAATACAAAGGTGTGAATTATTGGGACCACCTTGTGTATATGTTTGTATTTTTTGTTGATTGTTGTCAATGAAGATCAATATGAAGAAGGAGATGAAGAATGACTCCAAAGTAATTAAGAGTGTTAAATCAAGTGGTGCTTTGTTGATTTTTATTTCTTGAATATCATATGTTTGGAGACCTTATGACGCAAGCCTTTCAATGGAAAGGGGAAAGGCGTTTCCAATCATATTTAGTTCTGATAAGAAAGAATGACGTTGCTCGAATCCAGTGAAGTTGCAATACCTTCCTTTTAAAATCTGACAATGCTAAAGGCTATTGATCCAAGACTGTATATCTAGATTTTTATTTTTGAAATGGAAGGATTTCTATATAGGAGTTAATAAGGTGAATAATGGGGGAGAAAATATGCCAAGGAAGAAAACTGCATACCTCAGATCCTTGACCGCATACCATGCCCGGTAATGGTTCATGGCCACGTACGATGTAGCGAGAAAGGTACGTGGAATAGTTTGAAAAAATTGATGGTGGTACCAAAAATGGTTCCCGGTGGAAGGAGTTGTGGTGTTCTAGATTGTAACACCCCAAGCTTCTACGGTACGCTTATCTTTGAATAATTTGATAGCGTGTGTTGTACGCAACATCGAGTTCTAGCACACCACAACCAATAAAACTAGCCATTATGAATATTAATACCTACTTTTTGAAATTATATATATTTTACATTTCAAAATGGACTTCATTTTTAATTCAAAATATTGAAATTATCCTAAGTTGAATTTTTGATATTTTTATGAGAACTTCCAATTTTTATGAATAGTGAAAAATACTTAAAAAAATTTATTCAAAATAATTTACAATGATAAATTATATTATTTAGTTGTTTTAAAGTATAAATAGAATATATTTTTACCGTTTTATCCAATGGTGTTCATTAGAATTAATTTCACTTTGAAATTGTACATAAACAATTGATAATCTTTTGATATATATTGTTTCTTAAAAACACATTATTTGATGTAACATTAGAAATTAATTATAAAATTAATCAATGAAAATTATATGTTTTGAATTTTTTAAAATAGACTTAATTTTTGAATTCGGAATATCAATTATAGCTTAGGGTGAAATTTTGGCATTGTTCTGAAAAACTTCAATTTTTGATGAATAGTGAAACCACTAAGTGGTAGTTAAAAGCTGAATTTTTCATAAAACTTAATTTTACCGCTTCTGTGAATGGAATTTCAAAAATCCGAGAGACGCGGTTAATATAAAATAGTAAAATGTGGTTCAATGAGATGAAAATTATTTTTGGTGAATAATAATGTTTTACTTTTATTTACCACAGTTAAAAGTAAATAGGGTAATTAAGGGTAAAAATGATATTAATATTACCCTAACACATGTCTTAATTCTATTGGACAAGTTTATCTCGACCAAAATCAACCTTAGGAATAATATAATATCATTAAGGTCCACTTGGATTAGATTAGGACATTTATTATTATTTAATTCAAAGAAGAGTTAAAAGAGATAAAATCATTGTTTATTTACTAAACAATTTTTGATGTAGGGTTATACATAATATAAATTCGATTGTAAATATTCATTAGAAAGATAAAATTCTTTCCTACATAATTTTATTTTATTTATAATTTTTATACATTAAATAATGTAATTTATTTATGACACAATGATGATGCAGTAATTAACTAATTAATGAAAAATTAGAATAATTGATATTATAAATACCCAAATAAATATAATTTGAGACTTTTTATGAATTAAAATAATTTTAGAGGTTAATATGACATGTTATGATTGACTTAAGTAACTTTTATCGAAGTAATAATTCTGTGATGATTTTCTCAAAAATCAAATATTGAATAGTGTCAAAATTGACATAAAAGAGTTTTTAAAACAAATATTATATTATTAATTGATATTAAATTCCGAAAAATCTAAGGTTCATCCAAGAGACATATATAATGATAGGTGTATCATTAATGGACCAATTGGGGGTCTCTTGGATTTAAATAGTAAATTTATTAACCATATAATATAAAAATAAAAGAGACATTGTAAAAGTGAAACTAATTAACTAAGAGTTAATACTTAAAGATAAGGTTAATATAGAAACTCAAACCTGTTTAAATTCCATTGGTTGATTTTTTTTCGACCCCACACCACCTTAATATTTAAATAATCCACTTTGGAGCCATTAGATACCGAATATGAATTTATTATAAAATAATATTTCTAGTTTTTCCAAAGATGCCACTCACCCCTATCATAAAAGGAAACTCTCTGTTCTCGTTAAATCACACCTTCAAAGCCTTTTGGTTTGCCCAAACTCTGCCCAAATACTATCTCAACTTACCTCACTTCATCCTAAAGGCCTTCCTTTAGTCATAAAGCCAACTTAAGGATCCCTTTTTATCAAATCAAAAGGAAGAACCTGAAGAAGAGGTAATGATTTCACCACCCTTTTTCAAGCTCCTTTCTTCTTTCACTTCTTCTTTCATTGTTATTACCATTATAAAATAATAACTCCAGTATATTATATATAATTTGATGTTATTATAAACATTTTACAACCATATTTCAGTATTCTATCCATCCATTGAATAACATGTCACCATACGTGCGTACGTACAGCTTACCGTCTCCACATCGTGGTGTAATTGTTATTCAATAAATTATTATTTGGATGGGTATAATAATTATGTCTAATTCATGTAAATAATAAATATAACGTGATAATGATTCTGTATATATGATATACCATCCAATTATATATTATTTTAATATCAAAAAATAATAATATTGTCGCCTGTGCGTACGTACGGACTACCGTCTCCACGAACGTGATGAGATTCATTCTCCATCATATCCATTCAAGTATAATTATCAATTCATGTTTTAAAAATAATGTTTAAGGACTTGATATCATTATGGATATGAATAAGATACAACCTATCCATGAAAAACATGTCTTATGTAACAATACATATAAAAGAAAATGAGTAAGTTAACACCCAAAACAACGATAATACTAAGATATTATTAACAAATAAATGTTAAAAGATCATATATGATATCATATTAATATATATGATTCTTTTATAATTTAATAACAATTATTTCACCATTATACAGGAGGTTAACCTACCCCCTAACCAAGGAAAAGTTCAAGGTAAAGGTATATTTCACAATCTCTTCATTATCCGAGATTGATTATACGTAATAATCTACTAGGATTTCTTTATCGTCCACATCCATGTTTCTTAAAAATATATTTCAAAACATTTTTACTATTTACTATCATATGGGTTAAAGTTAGTTATACCCTTGTTTAACATTTTATAAGAGGTTTATAAAAGAATCTTTCCATCGTTTTCCAAAAAAGGTTCTTTTTAACCTTTTCGATAGAATTAAGGTAAAAATGTTTTTTTTAACTTATACGGCGGGTGTGGCTATTTTCCACCATTATAAAATCATCGAAGCTTCCCTTACAAGCTTATAAGAATATTTTCAATGAAAATGTTTTATTTTATATGACTCTTAAATGATTTCAAAATAAAAATAGATGTTTCTCTAAAAAGTGTTTTGATTATATCTATGTCAACATCCTTTGATGGATTTTAAGCTTATTTGAAGCTGATTTATTATGAAACAAAACTTCCATATTTTATTAAAGGTTTTGTGATGTGTTTTAATATGGATATGTTCTTTTTATACCCTTCATGTTTTATGGTGAATTTATTGATATATCGTATGCTACTTTTAAAACAAATGTTTATGTTATGTTTAAACCTTTTCATATGGGAATGCATTGGACTTAATATGTGATGGGTGGAGCCCGCTATAGCTCCTCGATGAATCGTCAGGTCTCATGAGACAAACTAGTGTCTTGGCACACGGCCTTGAAAAAATATTATTTGTAGTCTTGGCACGAGGGCTTGGCTGTGTGGTTATGATAGTCTGGCATTATGCATTCCATCATTATGAAAGTGTTTATTGATATTTCATGTGATTATTCGATTAGTAAAATATCCATGGGAATAAGTAAATTGAATTATTTCATTTCATTTTTACCATACTATGTTGAAGTTCAAGTTTAAAAGTCTTTTGTTTTAGTTATACATATCCTTAAATGTTTATTCTTATTTATGAAAGTTTCTGTAATATTGTTATCCTTATTGGACATTTGAGCTCACCCATTTTCAATGTTTTATTTTTCCCAGGAAGTGAAGAAGTAATTTATGAATGACTTGCAGGGATAGTATGTGCGGATATGAGTGTGGACTATGAAAAAAATATGTTGTCCTAGTTTTCATTTTTATGATGTAATGTAAGACTTATTAATATATCTAGTGTTTCCAAGGCTACTAAACCAATCAGTCTTTTGAGATTTTATCTTTCTTGTGATCATTACAATGTTATGTAATAATGCACCGACTCTGGGTAACTGGGGCTGGGGTGTTACAGTTGGTATCAGAGGCAAAGAAGGTAGGAATGTATCTGATCCTTGGTAACTCTCACATGTGAGCGTTGGAAGAAGCATGGCTCTCCGCCCAAGGGCTTCATGAGGAAATGGCTGCCACTAGGGATGGTGGTGTGTCCCAACCAGGGGGTGTAGCCGCCCATAGAGTGCCCTGATAGGTATCAACTATAGTCCACTAGAAGTAATTCTTGACCGTTATAGTTGGTATGAGAGGAAGTTTATTACAAACCTTGGAAGCTAGATTTAGATAAACTCTGATTACAGCACATAAACGTAAGATGGACTTTGAGGATTAGTATAGAAGAACTTCTTAGAATTTTGGTATTGTAGAGATTTTGTCTGTTTTCCGAGCAATACATCCCTCTCTGGATACGAGCAGGTAGAGGCGGCTCTGGCACAGATGTACCTAGGGGTAAAACCTGAAAACCCCGCTTTGAGCTAGACTCGAACGGGAATTGGTGCACGACAAAGGGGCTTGCTGCACTCTTGGTTACGACACTCCCGGGGGATATGATTAGGATAACTATCATTTTCTTTACAAATCATTATGAAGAGTTTATGAGTATATACTTTTCAAAGAAAACATTTTTTATGATTATGGATTATATCCATAAATAGTTCAATTTATGTTAAGTGTTTTATAAGTATGAGATTATGTATTTTGATTCATAAACTGATCTAGTTTATTCCATTGTTTAGAAATGGATCCTAGTGGAAGAAATGGAAACTGTATTAATGCACGCACTCCATGTAGGGATTTCCCCCCTACTCAAGATAATTATAGTCGAGCTGGTGATCCAACTGGTGCTGATCAGCTAATCACCATATAGGGAAAACTCACTCAAGTTATTAATAATAACCTTACCCGTATGGAGCACCCTGATCCACAGCATGGAGGATCAACGTTAGATCAATTCATGAGGCAACAACCACCAACGTTAAATGGGAGTACAAATCCCTTAGTAGCTGAGCAATGGATAAATTCCCTAGAGAAAATATTTCAGGCTTTAGGGAGTAGTGAAAGGGAAAAAGATATCATGGCAGTTTACCGCCTCACTGGAGATGCTGATCAATGGTGTCCATTTATTCAAAACATGAAGGAAGATGATGAAGTATCAAATATGTAATAGAGGGAGTTCAAAGATTTGTTTTTAGAAAAATACATTCCTCCCGACCATCGAGAAGATATGGAAAGGCAATTTCTGAGTCTAAGACAAAAGGAGGATGAGAATGTCACAATCTATGAGGCTAACTTTACAAGGTTAGAAAGGTATACTAGAGATTATATATGTAACCCCAGAAGTAAGATTGATTGTTTCTTTGATGGGTTAAAACCATTTCTCCGTCGAGCATTAGTCTGACAATCCTTTTCATCGTACGAAGACATTGTCTCATGTGCTATAAAGACCAAAAAGGAATTCTCTAAGTCTTATGACATTAAATCAAATCAAGAGAAGAAGAGATCTACTGATCACTCTAGGAATGAAAATAAGGAGAAGAAGGTAATGGTTGAATATGCATCCTATGGTAAATGTGGGAAGAAACACCTCGGTAGTTGCTTGAAGGGAATGGGTGTCTGTTACAAGTGTGGTGAAAAAGGCCACCAAGGTCGTGATTACAAAGGGAAAAAGGAAGCTACCAATGTTCAATGATACAATTATAGGGCGATGGGACATTATGAAAATGAATGTCCTAAGAGTCAGGGGAACTTACCTCAAGAAAAGGCCATGGCATCAAGGCCAAGCTTATGCTATCACTACTGCTGAGGTTGAAGCTCCGAAAGACGTGGTGGTAGGTAATTTAATGGTTTCCTCAAGTTTAGAAAATGCATTATTTGATTTTGGATCATCGAATTGTTTTATATATTCCCAGTTTGTTAAGAAAATTAGATATTTCTAGTTTGATTTAACAAGGGAGTTTTCAGTTAAAACTCATAAGGAAAGTATCATTGCAACAAAGTTTTGTGAATCAGTCCCCATTAGAGCACATAAATGCTTTTTATCTGCTGATCTCATCACCATACCTATGATTGAGTTTGATATAATCCTCGGTATGGATTGGATTTCGGACTATGATGCGAAGATTTATTGTAAGAAGAAGGAGGTTACGATTTTTGATGATGATGATAAGGAACACCTTATCTATAGAGAAGAATCATCACCACCTAATTCTTATCTAGATCCACCCCCAGTAGCTCAACTAAATTCAATTATTGGGGAGGAAGAGACTGAAATGACTGTGGGTGAGGAATGGAATGTTCAAATAGTGGATGTACCTGTTGTGAAAAAATATGTAGATGTATTTCTGGAAGATTTACTTGGACAACCTCTAGAATGAGAAGTTTAGTTTTACATTGATTTAATTCCTAGATAAAGGCCTATATCGAAGACCCCGTATAGAATGTCCGCTATAGAATGTGTCAAACTAAGAAAACAACTAGAGAAATTGAGTAATAAAGGAATTATTCGCCCTAGTTTTTCTCCATGGGGAGCCCCTGTTATTTTTGTTAAAAAGAAAGATGGATATATGAGGTTATGTATCGACTACAGGGAGATAAATGCTACAACAATAAAGAACAAGTATCCCCTACCTCGCTTTGATGATTTATTTGACCAACTGCATGGAGATCAATACATTTCAATGATTGACCTTCGATCTGGATACCATCAGTTGTGTGTGAAGAAGTAAGAAATTCCAAAGATAGCATTTCGAACCAGGTATGGGCATTACGAGTTTACAGTAATTCCTTTTGGATTAACTAATTCACCCTCTGTATTCATGGATCTGATGAATAGAGTTTTCAAGGAATATCTCGATGAATTTCTGGTATTATTTATTGATTAGATCTCAGTATACTCCAAAACCTATGAAGATCATTAAATCACTTGTGCATTATCCTGAAGACTCTGAGAAGACATGAATTATATGGGATGTTTAGCAAGTGTGAATTTTGGCTTCAGAAGATTTCTTTTCTTGACCATATTGTCTCTAAAGATGGAATCTATGTTGATCCCTCTAAAACCAAGGCAATCCAAGAATGTACAGCACCTACGAATATAACTGAGGTACATAGTTTTATTTATTTAAGATGTTATTATCGACGTTTCGTCCAAAATTTTTCCCAATTGGCTAACCCATTAACGAAGCTCACACGTAAAGGGGTTAAATTTTTTTGGACAAATGATTGTGAAGAATGTTTCGAAGAACTGAAGAGAAGATTAGTCAATGCTCCTATATTGACTCTACCATCGTGGAATGATTGGTTCATTATTTATAGTGATTCATCGAAGAAAGGACTTGGTTGTGTCCTTTTGTATAATGATAGGGTTATTTCCTATGTATCACGACAATTGAAAATTCATGAGAAAAACTATCCTAATCATGATCTTGAGTTAGCAGCTATGATCATTGCTTTGAAGATATGGAGGCACAACCTCTATGGTGAAAAATGTGAGATTTATACTGATCACAAAAGTTTGATGTATATTTTCTCACAAAAAGAACTCAACATGAGGCAAAGAAGATTTATTTAATTACTCAAGGATTATGATTATACGATACACTACCACCCGGGGAAAGCAAACAAGGTGGTAGATACTTTGAGCAGAAAAGATCATGGAGTTTTGAACAATATGTGAATTGAAATGGATCCAATTTTCATGGATGTAGTGAAGATAGACATGGGAATAACCAGGGAAGGTGAAACATCAATGCTTTTTCAAATGGTTGCCAAACGATCTTTACTAGAACGGATTAAGAGTTCTCAGAACAATGATGAAGAATTTCAAAAGAAGATTAAAGCTGTAAATGATGGGAGATTGAGAGACTTTGTGTATGAAGAAGGAATTCTAAAATTCGGGAAGAGACATTGTGTTCCCGATATAACTGATCTAAAAAGGGAATTGCTAGATGATGCTCATAGTTCCAATTTCTCTATACACCCTGGGATCACCAAAATGTATATAGATTTGAAGGAACATTTTTGGTGGGACAACATGAAGAGGGAGATTTCTGATTTTGTAACAAGATGTATGGTTTTTCATCAAGTGTAAGATGGAAGGCAACAACCTGGAAGAGTCATGCAACCTCTTCCCATACCGGAGTGGAAATGGGACAATATTACGATGGAATTTGTCGTGGGGCTACCAAAGACTCCTAGAAGGAACGATGCAATATGGGTTATTGTTGATCGTCTTACCAAGTCAGCACATTTTCTTGCTATAAGAGAAGATCTACCACTAGAACGTCTAGAAAGACTATATATTAATGAAGTAGTGAGACATCATGGAGTACCCCTATCGATTGTTTCAGATCATGATCCCCGTTTTACTTCAAGATTCTGGAAGAGTCCTCAGAAATCCATGGATACTAAACTTCATTTCAGCACTGCCTACCACCCTCAGACAGACGGACAATCATAACGGACTATTCAATCCTTAGAAGACATGTTGAGAACTTGCTCACTTGACTTTCAGGGTATGTGGGATCAATGTTTACCTTTGGTAGAATTTTACTATAACAATAGCTTCCATTCGAGTATTCAGATGGCACTATATAAAGCGTTATACAGAAAGAGATGTCGCACACCAACCTGTTGGGATGACGTTGGTGAAAGAAAACTTGTAGGTCCAGAACTGGTGGAGGAAACAATGGAAAAGGTGAAGGTAATCCAAAATCACATCAAAGAAGCTCAAAGTAGGCAGAAGAGCTATGCCGATAATCGAAGGAAGGATTTGGAATTTCAAGTTTGTGATCAAGTTTTCTTGAAGGTATCTCCCTGGACGGGAATCATACATTTTGGTAAGAAAGTTAAATTGAGTCCCAGTTACATCGGACCTTTCGAAATTCTTGAACGAATTTGGGATGTAGCTTACCGATTGGCAATGTCGCTAAGTCTCTCCAAAGTTCACGATGTGTTCCACGTATCTCTATTGAGGAAGTACATGCCTGAACCAACGCATGTACTCACCTATGAGGAATTAGAACTGGAACCCGATCCGCCTTATTGTGAAGAGTCTATCATGATTCTTGATACGAGAGAACAAGTATTGAGAAACCAGACGACTCGTCTAGTAAAAGTCTTGTGAAGAAACTATAAGATGGAAGAGGCAATGTGGGAACCCGAGGAACTTATGATGAAGAACCACCCGAGTCTTTTTATACGGTAGTATTATATAAATTTCGAGGATGAAATTATTTGAAGGAGGGGAGAATGTAATACCCCAAGCTTCTATGGTACGCTTCTCTTTGAATAATTTGATAGCGTGTGTTGTACGCAACATCAAGTTTTAACACACCACAACCAATCAAACTAGTCGTTAAGAATATTAATACCTACTTTTTGAAATTATATATATTTTATATTTCAAAATGGACTTCATTTTTGGATTCATAATATCGAAATTATCCTAAGTTGAATTTTTTGTATTTTTCTAAGAACTTCCAATTTTTATGAATAGTGAAAAATACTTAAAAAAAACTTTTTAAATCAAAATAATGTATAGTGATAAATTATATTATTTAGTGGTTTTAAAGTATAATTAGAATATATTTTTACCATTTTATCCAACGGTGTTCATTAGAATTAATTTCACTTTGAAATTGGACATAAACAATTGTCAATCTTTTGATATATATTGTTTCTAAAAAACACGCTATTTGTTGTAACAGCGGGAATTAATTATAAAATTATTTAATGAAACATATATGTTTGGAATTTTTTAAAATAGACATCTTTTTGGAATTCAGAATATCAATTATAGCTTAGGGTGATATTTTGGCATTGTTCTATAAAAGATCAATTTTTGATGAATAGTGAAACCACTAAGTGGTAGTTAAAAAACCGAATTTTTCATAAAACATAATTTTACCGCTTCTGTGAATGGAATTTCAAAAATCCGAGAGACACAGTTAATATCAAGTAGTAAAATGGGTTTCAATGAGATGAAAAATAATTTTTGGTGAATAGTAACTTTTTACTTTTATTTACCATTGTTAAAATTAAATAGGGTAATTAAGGGTAAAAATGATATTAATATTACGCTAACACATGTCCTAATTCTATAAGACAAGTTTATCTCAACCAAAAACAACCTTAGGAATAAAATATTATCATTTAGGTCCACATGGATTAGATTAGGACATTTATTATTAATTAATTCAAAGAAGAGTTAAAAGAGTTAAAATCAAAGTTTATTTACTAAAACATTTTTTATATAAGGTTATACATAATATAAATTAGATTGTAAATAATAATTAGAAAGATAAAATTATTTCCTAAATAATTATATTTTATTTATAATTTTTAGACATTAAATAATTTAATTTATATATGACACAATGATGATGCAGTAATTACCTAATTAATGAAAAATTAGAATAATTGATAATATAAATACCCAAATAAATATAATTTGGGATTGTTTATGAATTAAATTAATTTTATTGTTTACTATGACATGTTAGTATAGACATAAGTAAATTTTTTCTAGGTAATCATTCTTTTATGATTTTCACAAAAAACAATTATTGAATAGTGTCAAAATTGACATAAAAGAGTTTTTAAAACAAATATTATATTATTAATTGATATTAAATTCCTAAAAATCTAAGGTTCGGAAAAGAGACTTATATCTTGATGGGTGTATCATTAAAGGACAAATTGGGGGTCTCTTGGATGTATATAGTGAGTTTATTAACCATATAATATAAAAATAAAAAGAGACATTGTAAAAGTGAAACTAATTAACTAAGAGTTAATACTTAAAGATAAGGTTAATATAGTAACCCAAACCTGTATAAATTGCATTATTTGAGTGGTTTCAGACCCATAAACACCTTAAAATTTAAAGAATCTACTTTTTAGTCATTAAAAACCGAATATTAATTTATTATAAAATAATATTTCTAGCATTTCCAAAGGTGCCCCTCACCCCTCTTATAAAAGGGCACTCTCCCTTCTCATTAACTCACACCTTCAAAGCCTTTTGGTTCGTCCAAACTCTCCCCAAATACTCTTTAAACTTCCCTCAATTCATACTAGAGGCCTTCCTTTAGTCAGAAAGCCAACTTAAGGAGCCCTTTTGATCAAATCAAAGGAAAGAACCTGAAGAAGATGTAATGATTTCACAACCCTTTTTCAAGTTCCTTTCTTCTTCCACTTCTTATTTCTTTGTTATTACCATTATAAAATAATAAATCCAGTATATTATATATAATTTGATGTTATTATAAACATTTTACAACCATATTTCAGTATTCTATCCATCCTTTGAATAACATGTCACCATACGTGCGTACGTACGGCTTACCGTCTCCACGTCGTGGTGTAATTGTTATTCAATAAATTATTATGTGGATGGGTATAATAATGATGTGTAATTCATGTAAATAATAAATATAAAATGATAATGATTCTGTATATATGATATACCATCCAATTATATATTATTTTAATATCAACATAATGATATTGTCGATCGTTCGTACGTACGGACTACCGTCTCCATGAAGGCGATGAGATTCATTCTCCATCATATCCATTCAAGTATAATTGTCATTTGATGATTTAAAAATAATGTTTAAGGACTTTATATCATTATGGATATGAATAAGATACAACCTATCCATGACAAACTTGTCTTACATAACAAAACATATAAAAGAAAACGAGTAAGTTAACACCCGAAACAACGATAATACTAAGATATTATTAACAAATCAATGTTAAAAGATCATATATGATATCATATTAATATATATGATTCTTGTATATTTTAATAACAATTATTTCACCATTATACAGGAGGTTAGACTACCCCCAACCATGGAAAAGTACAAGGTAAGGTTTTATTTCGAAATCACTTCATTATCTGAGGTTGTTTATACGTAATAATCTACTAGGATTTCATTATGATCCACATCCATGTTTCTTAAAAATGCATTTCAACACATTTTTTCAATTTACTATAATATGGGTAAATGTTATTTATACCCTTTTTTGACTTTTTATATGAGGTTTATAAAAGAATCTTTACGTCATTTTCCAAACAAGGTGCTTTTTATCCTTTTCGACAGAATTAAGGTAAGAAAGTTTTTTTTAACATATACGGCGGGTGCGGCTATTTTACGCCGTTATAAAATCATTGATGCTTCCCTTACAATCTTATAAGAATATTTTCAAATAAAATGTTTTATTTTATATGACTCTTAAATGATTTCAAAATAAAAAGAGATATTTCTCTAAAAAGTGTTTTGATTTCATCTATGTCAACATCCATTGATGGATTTTAAACTTATTTGAAGCTCATTTATTATGAAACAAAACTTCCATATTGTATTGAAGGTTTTGTGATATGTTTGACTATGGATATTTTATTTTTATACCCTTCATGGTTTATGGTGAAAGTATTGACATTTTGTATGCTATTTTTAATACGAATGTTTATGTTATGTTTAAACATTTTCATATGGGAATGCATTGGACTTAATATGTGACGGGTGGAGCCCGCTATAGAACCTCGATGCATCTGTAGGTCTCATGAGAAAAACTAGTGTCTTGTCACAAGACCTTGACAAAATCTTATTTGTAGTCTTGGCATGAGGCCTTGGCTATGTGGTTATGATAGTCTGGCATTATGCATTCCATCATTATGAAAGTGGTTATTGATATTACATGTGATTATTAGATTAGTAGAATATCAATGGGAATAAGTAAATGGCATTATTTCATTTTATTTTTGACATACTATGTTTCAGTTCACTTTTAAAAGGCTTTTGTTTTAGTTATACATTCCCATAAATGTTTATTCTTATTTATGAATGTTTCCATAATATTGTTATCCTTACTAGGAATTTGAGCTCACCCCTTTTCAATGTTTTATTTTTCCTAGGATGTGAAGATGTAATTTATGAATGACCGGCAGGATAGTATGTGGGGATATGATTGTGGACTATGAAGAAAATATGTTGTTGTAGTTTTCATTTTTATGATGTAATGTAAGACTTATGAATATATCTAGTGTTTCCAAGGCTACTAAACCAATCGATCTTTCGAGATCTGATCTTTCTTGTGATCATGCCAATGTTATGTAATAATGCACCGACTCTGGGTAACTGGGGCCGGGGCGTTACATAGATGGGTCATCATTGGAGGAAGAGATGATGTATGAAGATCAATTATCTTACAGTACACATAAGCTTAATGGTACGAAGTGGAGGCATACAATACATTGATGGTTTTCAGTATGTCATGAAGATTTTCCATCATTGAAAATTTTTGTAAATAAGATTACAAAAATTTTCAGAATTATTTTCCTATATAAGGAGTGTTATTCCCATCATTAAGAGAGAGAGAATTTGATAAGAAAAATCATCATTGTGGAAGAAATCGCCTTGGTTCAAAAGTGCTCTCGGAGGAAGAATTATCCTAGGGGAAGTGATATGATGGAAAGACTCTACGTAGGACAAAGTGGTACACAAAAAATAAAATGGTTCGTGGAATTGAAGGAGCTATCCATGGAAGATATTAAACATTGGAATAAGTGTTACACGAGAGATGAAACGATTCACAGAATTTTAAGAAGCATTTCACAAATGGAATAAATGGTTTGTAGAATAGGATAGAACAGTCCACAGATGATGGAATCCTACAATAATAGAATCTAAAATTAGAAACGGTATGATGAGGAGATATGTAGAGGGGGAAAATTTAGGCGGTACATGGAGGTAGTATGCAAATTCCATATGCGAAGGTGGTATGTAGAGAAGGTACACATATGAGGAGGAACATAGAGAAGGTGCGGTACGTGGAGTAGGTACATCATGTAGAGCAGGTGTTGTACACAGATCAGAGACAGTCCCCGGAATCAAGGATATTTTTCCAATGATAAAAGATCATAAAAGAATAATTAGATTCTATAAAAAAGGAATATTTATTTCATTCAGTTGTTTCACTAAATAATAATATTGAACATAAAACAGAATCGACCATGGACCTTGATCTTGGAAAAGTATCATACTGAACAGGGGACGAAGTCATTTATGCCTATCTGTTGAAGAGACATTCAAGTCAATAAACCGAGTAAGACCTATGATATCAGGAAGCAGTGATCTATCTCTAATCCTTATGTAGTGTGCCTTGCAAAGATTTATTTTTACCAAACCATTTTAAACAACACTAAGTGAAGATTAGTTGAATTTCGTATGACTGGAAACCTGCCAGTATATGCTCCTTAGACGTAGCACATTGTGGTGAACTAATTAAAATTGTCGTGTTGTCCTTATTCATATGAATGAATTAATTAATACACGTCTCCATCATACATGTATAAATTTTTTCATACCAATGTGGGAATAAGATCTAGATAAGAGTATAAAAATTGACACCTTGATTCACCACCCCCCCCCCCCCGCTCTATAGGTGTTCTAGTGTGCTTCGTATATAATATAATATTTCTGAACATAAATAAATATAATGCAATGGATATAATAAATTATATATCATATTGTTTATAGGATCTGGGTCTTTGTTACATATTGTTGTTATGTTGTTCAAATCTTAGAGGATAATGTTTTACCATGGGCATGACGCATGTGCACAGGCATGCACGTGACGAGCTCAATCAGACAAGGTTGGAAGGATGGCTACTGGGGGGTGTGGGGGTGTGTGTTGAGGTGCTTCCAACCAGAGTGTTATTAGGGGGGTTATCTGTGTGGTGTCTGGGTAGCATGTTCAGTGTTCCCAGGCAGCGTGTCTAGACATCTGGGGCGTTCTGGCTATGTTGGGGCGTCATGTCTAGGGTATCCAAATGGCATTGTGTTGTCACGGGGGATGCATCAGCTAGTGTGTTTGGGTTGTCAAGGTGGGAGGGGGGGGGGTTCTGGAAACCGGAGTGTCTAAGTGGGGTGTCAAGGGGGTGTCCAGGCGGTCCCCGGTGTGTCATAGGGGGAAAATAAACTTATTTAAAAACGGGGAAGAAATATAGGGGCTGTTGTAGAACTTCCCCTAAAAGAAAGGACTGGAAGTCAATTAGGGGTGGTTCTAACTACCCCTAATGTATGATTTGATGATTAGGGAGGGTTAAAACCACCCCTAATCCATAATATTATAGGGATTTTATAGATAAATTGGAAGGTTTTAAAACCTCTTTTCAATTGAAATGTCACTGAACACAAGCCCACTCTACCAGTGCGTCTCTAAACCCACCTCTTATCAGGGTAGGTGGCAACCTTAGTGGTTGTTTTGGATTACCGCCACTAAAGTGTTTTAAAGGGGGTTAAAACCCCTTCAAAATGAAAATATAACCCCATTCTCATTGCATTGTTTTTTTAGTGTTATGATATAATTTTAGTTTTATTTTTTATTATTGACATTTCTATTACTAATTATATTTATCTAAACAATTAAATCAAGATTATTTATTTTTTCTTCCCCCTTAGCATTTTCCTGATTCCATTTTAGTGGATAAAAATGAAATTATAAGTAGTGCATGTTAAATTTAATGTATGAATGATAAAATTTAAAAGCCTGATAAGTTATTCTTAATATCCTCTATTCTACAGTATAACTAAAAAAAGAAATCAATGTTGTTATAATGTATCATTTTTAGTATGTAATTTAAATTCAAACTCAAATTTTTTATTGGATGCACTGATTTCTATTTTTAATAAATCTAGTTATTCCAAAAATATATTATTTAGAACCAAAACCTGGGTTACTATTAAATCAACCAAAAATAGTTTTTTTCTACATCTAATAAACATTTTATCTTGAATATTATATAGTGTTTCAAATAAATCATTACAATAAATGATACCTTTCTTGTTTTCATGGAAGTTCATTTTTTATGTGTTATCAAGAAAATTGTTTAATGAAAATGAAAAATATAAAGATAATATTTGAAAATAATAGATTAAAAATGTTGATGTGTATATAAACATAATTATTTTTTTGAACATAATGTATAACAAATTTTTTAAAATTTATATTGTTCCCATGTTTCCAAAAATATACAAACAATAGTGAACATAGTTTCATGGTCTATAGATTTATGAATAATGTCGTATAATTTAAATAGTTCTATTTTACAATTATATATTTATTTAATATTATAATATTAAAACATTTATACTCATTATGTTGGGTTTCAGTATTCTAGTCATGTGTGCCTTCAATTTTATTGTTATATTTTCATAAAAAAAATATGCGCCATTTACAAAGGGAAATGAAAATAATTTTGATTTCATTAAAAATATATGAATGGATTATTTATTCTCTTATTTTATGTATTAATGAACCTCATGTCATTAAAATATATAGTGTGGTTGGTATAGCTAAATGTGGATATATTAAAATTAGAGGTCATATTTTAGTTCAAAACATGCATCACATAACCAAGATTAACGTAATGATATATCATAATTTGGAAATAAATGAAAAATTATTGTTCCATCATTTATAACAATATGGAATGAAGAGAAAATAATTTTGATATTTTCTATTATAGGAATCAATAATCATTTATTTATCACTTTTATGAATTTTGAATGTTCAAAACACATGTAACATGGAAGACAATAGTAAAAATGATCATGCTGACATTAATGTTTAGAAAAATTAACAATTATCTATTTTTTAAATATATATCATTATGATGCGATATATTATAATAATGATATAATGTTCTTATTTTTAGAACATATGAAGTATATTTGTTCAAAAAAAGCATTAAATATTAAATTATGATAAAATGATCTTCAACTCTCACAAAACATAATAGAAATGATTATTAATCCATTTTTTTGTTATAAGAATGTATAGAAACTAATTTAATCATATTTTTTGCGTAATATTATTAGAATTCTGTGTTCCCAACATATAGGTTACATCTCCTTTTAAAATGAATTTCATATATGAAAATTAAAAAAAATATTTCAATAAAATGTGAGGAAAAGTATCACTGACTAATTTAGGATTATTTTTAAGGAACTAAACATGATTCTATCCTTTTTTGTTGTGGATATGAATGAAATTTTATTTTTCAATTATTCAAATTTAATAAGTACTAAACATATTCCATATGCTCAAATTTAAAAAAAACATTTCATGTATTGTTGTGACTATCTTGGAAAATGATTGATGATTTATTTATAAACATTGGATGTGATCTATATGTCCTTCAGATGTATTGTGCTCTCAAGGTGACACTACATTCATGTTTTACATTTAACAGTCACATCATTTTTTTAAAAAAATTAACTATTGATTTCTAAGAAAATGATATGTTATTTTAATGAAAATCGAAAGAAAAAATATATTAACGTCAAATTAAGAATATAGGATTGAATATACATACCTAAATGGATTTTTTTTTGTTTTTTGTTTCAAAAAATGAATATGTTACAAATTTTTATGTCACATTTATTTAAAAATATGTTTCGAATAATCAAAACCTTGAAAATGAGATTGTATTACCATTAAGATATAAAAAAATGAATTATGATACATTTTTTATTTATAAGAGTATATCATTCACTGTTTTGACATGTTGTGTGGCTTCTGCGATTAATTTATTTTCTATTTTAATTATTTATTATGTGAAAACACGCATCCGATACTCAAACTTTTAAAAAAATTATAGTGTCAAATAAATCAAGGATAATATTTGAAAATTATTTTGGGACATGTAAAAAGTCACGACACATAATTCCAATGTTTTTCGGCCAGGATTAGTAATTAATTTTGAGTTTGTATAAACAATACACTAATCATTTACATTAAATGTCTTCTTAGTATGACTAAAACACATTTAATATACTTTATAAGTCACATTTGGGTTTAAAACCTGTATCACATACAAAAAATTAGAAAATTAGTTAATAATTTCATGAAACTCTATAAAAATGACTATTAAATCATTTTTTACTTATAGAAATTAATTTTAGACAATTGTTTGATGTGATGTTTCCAAAAGTATTTGGAGTTTATTTTTTCATTTTATGTAAATAAAAACCTAAAAACATTTATAACATACTCTAAACTATGATAAAAGACATATATTGTTATAATTTGTTTTCAATGATCCCTAACTCATTGGTGTTGTAATGTAGTTAACCCACAACACGTTTATAGGTATTGAGGGTGGAATGGCCTAACATGTAATTTTTCATTTTAGTTAGCTATAAATTTATTAATTGTCATTATTGAAACCTAGTTATTTATTTTTACCTATATAGAAATTTTTTAAATTTAATAACATTTAATAGGTTGATTAAAATTTAATGATCTGTGGATCCAACTAGACACAATAAAAAACATTCTTTTTTAAAAACATTTCATTTATTAAAGATGTTTAAATTAATAAATTTAAATATATTTTTTTCTGTGAAAATGATTTTTATTTATTTATACTATTTTTCAAACTATTAATTACATCTTATTAATTCAACTTATTATAATACATTTGTTTAATTTTTTAATATCTTTTTGTAAATACATCACAAAGCCATGGTTTTAGAAGGTATGCAAACCCTTTCTCAACCATATATTTTTTATTGGGTTTTTATGACTAATAAATAAATTTTTTATGACATATGTTGGTTGATTATATTATAATATATTTAAAAATATAGTGGGAATATCCAAATAGTTTATCATGTGAATCACCTAAAATCACAAATATCAATTTTTGGTGGCCCAAGATAAAGTTTGATAACTGATTATGTCATAAAATCACTCTCATGATTTTGGAGGGTTGTTATTCAACATTCCCACACATTTTTATGCATAAATACTCACATTAAACCCATTATTTTATATTTCTCTCAATTATTAGTTTATCATTATTTTTCATTGATTTTTTAATTATTAATTTATTTCAGCCATGTTTATTTTTGAATTTCATTTTATTTAAAATCTTAATATGATGTTATAATTTTTTTAACTAATAAATCATTCTTTTTCTAAAAAGGAAGAAAAAAGAAATTGTATGTTACAAGTATATATTTTTATGATTCACTCAATGAAATTTGATTCCATAGTATATAACTAATACAATATAAACAAGAGTTGTAATATAATAGGTACAACAAACAAAATTGAATACATATATAATAATACTGAAATATTATCTCATAATATTTACAATTAAATTCATAATTCTATATTCACCAAAATTATCATAAACCCTCACACAATACTTGAAAAAAAATTTATAAACACTATAAATAAAATGAACCTTTTGATTTTGAGGTGAAAAAAATAGATCAATAATGTAATTATTTTTAGTGTTTTTAAACAACTATGATGGAAATCATTCAGGTTCCCCAACAACATCATAGAAATAACTAGTAATAGAAAAAATAGACTCAATAAAATATAATTATTATATTAAAAATTTCAACATAACATTTAATTAAATATCAAAAAAATATAATTAATAAATTTTTAAAATATAACTAAAATATTTAAGGACCCAAATTTCAATGTGGAGTGGTATCAAGAGTGTCATCATAATAGTTAAGGGTGGATTCTTAAGGGTGTGATAAGGACTTATAGATGATATAAATAGATCAGTAGTGAATTAAAAAATGTTCTCCACCCCCAAATATTGGTAATATTTCATAATAAACTCTTTTAACTTAAATTATATCATTTGAATCATCTCTATAAAAAATTTGGACCGTATAAACTCCGTAATTGTTGAAATATCACATTAATTATTTGAGTAAAAACTAATCAAAAGTATAATTATAGAGATAAAATCCATCATAAATGATGATGAGAAAGGAGATTTATTTAAACATTGAATATCATGGTTCGTACCTTAATAATGATAAAATATATCTTCTTTGACCTAAACATGGATGTATAGAATGAGATAAAATTTTGAAATAAAACCCAATGAAACCTTTATTTGTCACATACATGGGAAATAATTTATGATAATATAACTTAAAGGGATATGATTAAAATGAAAAAAAATATTTCAATGAGAAAATATTTAAAATCATGAAAATTAATGTTATCTCATATATCTAAATTGAACATTATTCAATTAAATTCGATTTTTTATTTTCAGATGAATCTAATTTTTGATGGGTATAAATGTGAACCCTTTCCATAGTGTAATGCCAATGTCTCTAAAGCCAAATACCTGGAATTTTTTACTATAACAATGAAATTTCATGCAACATTGTGTTGTAAGAAACAACTATCATTCATTATTCTATGAAGATTACACCAAAAATTACCTCATATATTGTGATTGGTCTTCCTATTCCATGGGTACATGCTCTAAGATACATTACTCAAACTTCAATTCGTAGAGTACCTACTAGTGATTAAATTATTAGAACTTTGACATGGTGGTCCTCCTTAATTCATACAGTTTACCTTTCTATGTCTCATTTATCCTATTTTCGGTTGTGATTGTTTCCCCACATAGTGTCTATAACCATACATCGTGGTGTTATCCAAAATCTCTCCTAGGATTGGTACAGTTGATAAAAATATTTATGTAGTATATTAATTTTATTAATTTCATTCTTATCCAATTTTTTCAATTTTTTTATATTAAAAAAAAATTAAAAATAATTATTTTCTTGAAAATAGAAATTTTTTGTATCATAATTTTAATATGATAGGTGAATCTCATGTAAATATATTTTTATTATAAATTTTAATATAATGAAAAATTAATATTATTTTCTAAATTACTTTTAATTCTATTATATATCCAATAGGTTTAAAATATCTCACATACGTCAATAATTAAATTTATATGATTTTAAACCATACATGTAGGAATAAATATATTTACATGGCATTGTTATATAACATTATTTTCCACCTTATCCATGAAATATTGAAAATTTTATATATCAATCCCAATAAACATTTCCAACTAATGGAAGGATATATTCCATGATATTGAACCATATATCAAATTTTATTTTCATATTTAAATAATAAGAATTAATCATAAATTTTATAAAATATTTGGTAGTGTATTAATTCTATACAATGAAATAATTAATCTGGTTATATTACATGTAGATATTGACCTACTACCATGGAGAAAATGGGTTCTAAAATAGGTTCTTATATAAAAATTGTAAAATAAAACTGATAAAATTAAAAAATTATATATATACTATAATTTTTGATATTTTATTATATTATAGTACCCTTTTTAATAAATAATTAAAAATTACTCTAAGATCAACTTTAGTTTTTGTTCTTACCAGTTTAATATCTAATACTCGGCCTAATGAGTCACTTTCTATGAAATAAATATATTTCACAAGGTATTTCATAAGAAACTTCCTATTTATTTCTCTGAGCGTCACCGGTATCGCTGCTCTATAGATGACGCATATCTTACCATGACGAAAAAAAGAATAAAAAGGAAATGAATTAAATGTAATAACCATAAAATATGAAATTATTTTATCGTGTGAGGTTCAAAGTAAAATTAAGTTCAATCTTTTCGATCATTCCAATGGATCATCAATCATATACTGAATTGACCCTTTTTCCATGGAGAGTCAACAATATTATATTTTATTATTTTCCCGCCACACATTAGTCCTAATGAATCTATTCCTTGTCATTTTATATGCTATCCTTCAATTCCTTATGGGGCATTAGGGTCATATATTCTGATATATATAAAATTTAATCAAATAATTTACATAATATAGTCATAATATTATTAAATATTATCAATTAAAAATTAGCATTGTAAAAAAATACAAAAAAATATTTCATTCTACTTCATCCACCACATAAAATAAATTTATTATATTTTTCATTACAAATAGTAATATATTATTATTTTTAAGAAGTTACTTTAATATTATATTAATTTATGAAAAATCAACTTATAAATAAATGAATATATTTATTTATTGGTATATAATATAAATATTTTTATCAATTGTAGATTTATTTTTAGTTTAAGTTAATTATTTCAAAACACGGTCTAACACACAATATCTACTATTGCCTATAAATTATAATTTAATATTATGAATTTTCTTATAAATGAATATAAATCAGAAATTTTATGAATTATATAATAAAATGAATAATGTATTCAACCACATGAATTAATTTGTAAAATATACTATTATTCAATTATTTTCTTTATTAAACACATGTACATGTCATTAAAAGAAATTAATTTTTTTATAAAAAAATATATCATTTTTTTGGAATATATATTAAAAAATATATATTATCTTTCGATAATTTAATATACATAATTTTTTTAAAATAAAAAAAATATTTTTATTTGAAAAATAATGTATGGGTTACCTATGAAGATTACTATATATAACATTGACCGCAGCGTGATTCACTGTTTAATTTTCACACTTACACCACTGTGTTGAACATGATTTATATGGAAAATTATTAAAATAATAACACAATTCATTCCATGATTGAATCATTTATTTTTTATCACTGTTTAAAAGAACAATGATACTTGTTTCGATGATTTCATTGTAGGAGGAGGTTATTTAGAGGGCTCATGATGATGTCCAAGAAAAATGGGCCAAACTACACAGGATCCAAGAACACCAGCGGATTAATCTACAAACTTCTACTATAAAGTTCATTCAATTGCATTGACATTTTTTACATTGGTCCAAAATTAATTTCATTAATTTCATATGAAGGACACCAAGACTCATTTAGACATATGGTGGCCCCACCAACCAGATCTATCCGACACACCGAATCTGCACGAAGTCAATAGTGGTGTGTTGTAAACTGTCCATATCTAGTGATATATGTGTCCAAATTATGTCAAACATTCATTGGAAATAGCCATGAGGCAGGGCTACAACGTTTAGATTTTCATCAAACCGATATAAGGTTGTCTGGAGGTCGAAACACCTGTGACAAGTGGTTTTAAATATTACGTGTTCTCAAAAACACCTTTCTATTTTCTTATAAAATCGCACCTTGGGATCCTCATTTCGGAGTTCGGCTAGGATGAAAATATATGGTATATTATAGATCCAAAGAATTACTCTCATAATACAAGGAGTTCTAGAGTCTCCTATCCTCATAACGGTATCAAATATGAAGGCGAAGTTCCACCTGATCTTCCTCCTCCTCTAGATGGCGAGCTAAACGATGGATGATCATTTCAATGGAGCGACACAAACATGGGAGGGAGTACCAGAACATGTTTTTCTACTGGTTTTGTAAAAAATTTGTGTTTAATATTTCACTTATTTTTTTCTTGGCATGCATTCCCCTTATTACATTTCATTTTATATAATTAAGTGGAATGCTTTTTTATTTCAACACAGATTGGTTTGAGATTTCAAGTGGGAATCATGGGTTGTTCTGATTGGACAACATAATAATTCTATTTATCTCTCACATACATAATATTTAAGTATGATTTTTTAGACCTCTTATTTTATGTTTGATATCCAATTCTTGGCCACACAGTTTCTGTACCAAGGGGGGTTCTTTAAGAATCATTTGAGGAGGCAAGAGGGGAGTGAAGATCATGACAACATTCAACCAAAGAATTAATGAAAACCATTTAAAATTTATTGAACAATGAACTGTCCAATATGTGTAGTGAACTTGAAATGAACTTCTCCTCTAATAATTATTAAATATACCACCATTATTTATCAACTATTTAACACGTTAATTAAGTAATTTACTAAAATCTGCATTCAAAACCACCCCCCAATTTTAGTAATTCCTATTGAAAATACATACTAGAAACCTATAAACGCTCCTTGAGATTTTACCTAGGGACATCCCTAGAATATAAATCAATCTTAAAATCATTATAAATTTGATGTGTCAAGACAGTGCGGTCAAATTTTGGCGCTGTTTCCAGGGAGCGCTTTGGTTTTTAGTGTGTTTTTCTCTGTAATTATTGTGAATATTTTTTTTCTCTTATTCCTTTTCAATCCTTTTTTGGTATGATCTATTTGTTTTGTAGGTTTCGTTAATGATTCATTCTACTCTGGGAGATTTAGCACCTTTTGAACCTGAATCGGAGAGTACCATAGGTCAATGACACTAAGACACATAAGACACCACATTGAAGGAGGACACACAACATATTGAAACTCTTCTTCACTATTCATCTTCTTCTGGAACTAACATCAAAACTGAAATAAACATGTATAACATGGATGAAAATAGTAGAAAACTAAAAGAAATAACCTCACCTGATGTTTATATTCATCCCACATGCATTCAATTACAAGGTTAGGAACCCAATTTTGATCTAAAATCATGTTTAATTCATCTATTACCAAGATTCCATGGACTTCTTGGAGAGGATCCACACAATAATTTAAAAGGAATTCACACTATGTGTTCTACATTAAAACATGAAAATTTAGATGAAGAACAAGTTATGGAAACCCCTTTTTCATTAGATTCCACAACAAAAGATTGGTTATATTATTTTAATTACCTAATTAGAGGCTGGGCGGACATGAAACACCTTTTTCAGGAAAAATATTTCCTTGCCTCTTGAACTGCAACAATAAGGAATGAAATTTGTGGGATAACACAATCTCAAAGGAAAAAATTACATGAATATTTGGAATTATCTAAAAGGTTATGTTCAAGTTTCCAACACCACAAAATATGTGACCAACATTTAATTCAATATTTTTATGATGGTTTAATCCCTATCGATCGAAATATGATTGATGTTACAGCAGGTGGTGTGCTAGTTGATAGGACCTCAATTACTACAAGAACCCTAATTGAGAACATGTTTTAAAACACACAAAAATTGGGTTCAAGGTCCAATGTACCGATTCGAGGTGTCCATGAGGTGAAATGTACTGATTTCAAGAAGAAGGTGGACACAATGTATGAAGAGGTAATTATCTTTCTTCAACAACATTCTCTTTTCCTAGGGAAATCCCAATCTCCCTCTCCCATCCATTGTGGTATATATTCTTCTAACACCCACTACTCAGACAAATTCCCCCAATTGAGAGAAAATTCTATGTTTTGTTAGGCAATATTCCCAGGATACCCTTATAACCTACCCTTTAGGCAAGAATAATATTATCCATCCAACTCTGGGTGGAAGGAGAACCAAGACTATAGTAAAGGGGGAGTATTCAAACCAACATAAAAAATAATAGAACCAATCGGGGCAGATTCGTCATCCACCAACGCCACCCAGAAATCCTCAACCACCCAAAGTCCTTTCTAACAAAATCTTCCAAACCCCGAGCCTAGCCTCGAGGATATGATGAAACAAATAACTGCCAATAATATCTAATTCAAATGAAACACTCAAGAATCTATACAAGACCTCAAAACTAAATTAGGCCAACTAGATAACTCAGTGTGTGAAATTCAAAGTCATGGATATGGTAATATTCCCTCTCAACTAGAAGATAACCCTAGGGATAAAGGAAATGTTACATTCATCACCATTAGAAGGGTAAAACACCTAGAATGTAAGATGAATACTCTGTTAGAGTCATCCCCTCATGAGGAAACCTCTATCCCAACCATAAATTATGTTCCAAATATTGGAGAACCTTGTCCTGAGAGAAGCCCTTCCAATGGAACGAGTGTGTATATTGATGAGTCGCCTAGCCCAAACATTCCTATTAGATTTCCTCAAAATCCCACCCAACTAAGAAAAAAAAGGAAACTGAACTTTATAAGTAAATATAGGAAACATTCTAGAAAGTTCAGGTTAACATCCCATTGATGGATGTTGTGAAGAAAATTCGATGGTACTCCATGTCTCTAAAGGAGATGTGTATAAACCGAAGGTGACATCATCGAGATGAGAAGGTGAGCTTGGGGAGGAATGTTTCGGAATTTTTAGATCCATCAACTCCCACCGCATGAAATGTTCTACGAAAATTCTCAATTCTATACACCATAGGCGAGTATTATTTTTCTAATGCTATGCTTGATTTAGGTTCCTATACTAATGTGATGAATCACTCCTTTTAATCTTCATTGCAGGTTGGTGAACTAAGTCCCACTGGAATTTAGGTTCAACTGGCTATCCAGAGTACCTCACACCCCTCTGGTGTGTTGGAGGATATTCTTTTGAGGGTTAAAAATTTAATTTTTCCTGTTGAATGTTATGTGCTTAAAATGGAAGATGATAGGATGAATGTACATGCAACAATTATATTGGGGAGACCTTTCCTGAAAACCACCAAAACCATAATTAATTTCCATAATGGTATATTATCTATGGAAGTTGGTGGTGACATAGTCCATTTCAACATCCTTGATTCCATGAAGCACCCCTCAGAAGAACATTCGTCTCTCTTAGTAAATTCAATTAATGTACGCCATTCCCCTGAAAACACTTCTCATCATTCCCCTATCCCATTTCTGAGTTTTCTTCATTGATTGAAATTCTAGGTAATGATTCATAATTTGGCTTTTGTATTGGATTAGAAAAATGGCATGCATGTTTATTAATTGATGATTTTTTGAACATTGAGGATCCACTGACCATTAATGATATTGTTAAGCTTGTAAAAGCTCAGTCCTCTATTGAGGATGATACCATTGAGCAGTTAGATGAGACCAGTGACCTATGAATTTTAGACACACCCCAATAAATCCAAAATCCAATAGAATTGGAACTAAAACTATTGTCGCATGATTTAAAATATTCATATCATGAGAATGGAAACAAGTTACCCATCATCATTTCTAGTTCACTCCCTCCTGAGCATGAACTGGGACCACTTGAAATTTTGACCGAGTATAGACATTCTTTTGGATGGAAACTTTCTAACATTTTTGGTATTATCCCATCAATTTGTACACATCATATTTTATTAAATGATGAGACTAAACAAGTAAGGTAGCCACAACGTCGACTGATCCCAAACCTCTTGGATGTTGTGAAAAATGAGGTAAAAATTTATTAGTTACTCGAATAATTTACCCCATATCTGGAATCCAATGGGTCAGTCTTGTTCAATTAGTTCCTAAAAAATCATCCTTACAGTAATCAAAATTGTAAACAATGAATTGGTTCCAACTCGTTTGCAAAATAGTTGGCTTGTCTGCATAGACAATCGCTGACTAAACCAACACAATAGGAATGACCATTCCCCTTTTCCATTCACCGACCAAATGCTATAGAGGCTTGCAGGTAATTCCCCCTTCTATTTCCTTGGTGGGAATTTTGGTACTTTTAGATACATATTTCTCCTGATGATCAGGAAAAGACATCCATCACTTCCCTTTTGGCACATTTGCCTATAGAAGGATGCCATTTAGTCTGTGCAATGATCTGTGTACTTTCCAACGTTGCATGATTATTATTTTTTCAGATTACCTGTAAAGTTTCATGGAAGTATTCAGGGATGATTTCACTATTTATGGAGATTTTTTTATTAATGTTTGAGTAGTTGAGCATTATTTCTACGTCGCTGTATTGAAAAAAAATTGGATTAAATTATGTGAAATGGCCTTTCGTGGTGCGACAAGGTATAGTTTTGTGGCATGTCATTTCTGGGGATGGTATCCAAGTAGATAAATCAAAATTATATGTCATTTCTTCACTATCATTCCCCAAAAATGTATGGGTTGTCTGGTAGTTCCTAGGTCATACTGGATTTTACTATCATTTCATTCATGAATTTAGTAAAATTGCACTCCACTCGACCGATTTCTCCAAAAATAAAATCAATTTTTTTTTTGATAAATAATGCGAGGAAGCTTGTAATAAGTTAAAATGGAGTCTCATGTCACCCTTGGTAATCCAAAAACCTCAGTGGTATTTACCATTTGAGATCATGTGTGACGCCTCTAACTATGCAGTTTGGGCGGTTTTGTCACAGTGGATTGACTGAGCTCTACATGTCATAGCCCATTCCTCACGTACATTATCCCCAGCCCAAGAAAACTACACCCCAACTAAAAAAGAATTCCCTAACATTTTTTTGCATTAGAAAAATTCAGATAATACCTTTTGGGGTCCAAAGTCATTGTGTTCTAAGACCATCCTGACATCCGGTATCTATTTATGAAACCGTAAGCTAAAAACATATCATTTGTTGTATGATCCTCCATCAAAATTCAATATAGAAATTAGAGATAAAAAATCAGAGAATGTGTTGATTGAACATATCAGTAGGATCATCCCATCCTCATAAATTGACTCATCCCACTATATTCCCATTAATGATATGTTTCCTGATGTGGAATTATAGGGACTATAGGATGTTATTAATTGGCATTCCAGAATTGTATATTATTTGGTATCATCTTGCATTCCTACGGATTTCAATAAAAACCAATCCAGTCATCTAAAAAATGAGTCTCGTCAGTACATTTGGGATGACCCCTACCTTTGGCGCACCTGTAGTGTCAAGTTCTTAGGCGTTGTGTTCTTGAATGTGAGTGTCAGTCTGTCCTTAGATTCTGTCACACTCTTAATTATTGAGGACACTTTGGTCCCCAACGGACTTCTCGCAAGGTCATTCATTCTGGGCTTTTTTGACAAACACATTTTCAGGATGCCCATGATTTTTTCAAATCTTTCCCTCTTTTGTCAAATAATGGGGAATGTATCTAAAATAAATGAAATGAAACAACAACCATTCATCATTCATGACATTTTTGATGTTTGGGGAATTGACTTTATGGGTCCATTTCACAATTCCTTTGAAAACTTGTACATTATTTTGGAAGTTTATTACTTTTCAAAAATGGTTAGAGGCACGAGCTACAAGGACTTATGATTCTATGGTAGCTGTGTAATTTTTGAGAAGGCATATCTATTATAGGTTTGGATTAAATCAGATCATAATTAGTGACCAGGGTTCTCATTTCTACAACCAAACAATGCAATCACTTTTGCGTCGGTATGAGGTTAGTCATAGAGTGTCTACTGTATATCATCCACAGACCAATGGTCAACCCAATGAAACACACTAGGTTTTATCCTTCATTCTCACATTCTCATATCATATAATTTGGACACTACACATTATAGGTATGGGGGATGGGTACATTCTTAGGTTAGTTAGGAAATTTTATTGTCTTTATTCTTTCTTCTCTGTTTCTCCATATTTATGGTATTTTCACTTTCCCATGTCTTGTTGAGTTCATTCGGCTTTCCATAGTCTTTCTTTTTTCTCCACTTTTTCCCTTTCTTTATGGTATTTTCATTTTTACCCCATCAAAAATTTCAAATTTCCATTATTCGGTGTCCATAAATGGGGGAAAGTAAAAATACCAAAAAGAATGGTGAAAATGATTATTTGTATGAAGTTAACATCAGGGAGTGATTTTTTGTGAATTGTTTTTTTTGTAAATTATATAAATGTTTTTATTAGAGTGAAAAATTTCAGATGATTCATATAAGGCCCCAACCTTAAACCTTACTTAATTTTGAATTAAATGAATAATTCACATCGAGGATCTTTTCAGGTTTAGAGTTTTAGAGAATTAGGAAATAAGTATCACATCTCAAAAAATTACAATGTAGACACTTCTACAAAGTTTCCATAAAATAAAAACTCTTAAAAAGAAACATGTCTAGTTCCATGTTTTAGATAGCATGACTTTTCTTTGATCCCATCCTTAACCCTATTCCACATTAAGTCCTGTGAAAAACATCTCAAAAACTTGGGGTTAGCATAAAAAGCATAGTAAAGGATACACAAAGAAGGAAAACTATTAGTTTTTGAAATCAACAAGTAAACCATGTAAACTTTATCAAAGTAATACCTTTAAACTTTAGGAAGTAGTAAAAACTCTTCATTAAATAAAATATCATTACTTACCCTTTTGTAACCAAAATATTACTATAAACCCCTTATAATGTACACATAACATATAAAGGTAACTTGGGACAAAAACATACTTAAATGGAATAACCATACGGTCGACTTCCACTTATACTTAATGGAATAGCCATACGGCCGACTTCCATACCCAATGCATTGGAGGTTATAACGTAACCACTCATCCTGGTATTCACGGCACCACCCGTCATATGGGTTATCACGTAACCACCCGTAAAATGTCCAAGTACCATCATTACGTATAAAATATTTCAAATATAAACATTTAAATAACAACATTACATTTTCAATCAAAATAAGTAATTCCAAGATATTGAATTAATCAATCCATTTTCAGAAATCATCTAAAAGAGATTTTTGAATCAAAGTGTCCCATACCACTTTGAAGTTTTTATTGGAATTATAATTTTAAAACATTAATGTCCATATAAATAAATACTGAAAAATATTTTGAAAACATGGACATTAAAGATAATGATTTAGAATAATAAATATTTAAAAAATTTAAAATGATATTTTTGTTAAAGAGTTTTTAACAAAATGTGAGACTGTTGAATATAAATAATTGCGGAATAATATTTAATCCGAACTTTATAATATTATTAGAATAAAGGGATTCATGACATAATATGTAAAAGGACAGTATAAACCCCATATAAGAGTGAATTGGTGCATCACAACAATGAAGTCTCAAAAGAAATGAAAAATGAGATGAAATCCATTATAAAGAAGGTGTCCTTAAATTAAGGATAAATCAATCTCATAATTATGTGTGAAAAATATAAATAAACCAAATATAAGTTGATATTATGTGTAAAACAATAAAATGTAATTCACACATATTCAAATGATGAAATATTCAATAACTACATGTTGAACCCAACGAAATCGAAATTGGGTTAAGAAGTTCCCTTTGTAAAATTCGACAACCTAACGGCGTCACATAAAATTTTACAAAAAGGGTTGATGAGAGAGATAAAGGGGATCTCATCACTTGGAAATAAAATTTATATAAATAAGGATATATAATAAAATGTCCCAAAATAATAGTATGTGAATTAAAAGACATAACAAAAGAAGTCTTTTAAAAAACAAGAGGGTGAAAGGTCCCCTTACCGAGTTGGGTAACTTTCGAAAAGTACACCCTATGGAAGAAGGGTCATACAATGAGGATGTAAATACCCATAAATGAAATTATACTAAACAAAGTGTATAATAATGGGCAGTACATACACCACTCAAAGGAAATAGTGGAAAACATAGCATAAATGTCACGAGAATAAAAGTGAGATGAAAAATCCCTTACGAAAACTCGGCAGCCTAACAACACCACTTAAAACTTCCAAAAATGGATTTATGAGATCAAATGGGGTCTCCCATAATATTAAAATAAATATAAATGTATGAGGAATATAAAAGAACCTCCCCAAACATAAGAAATATGGGCTTAAAAGAAATGACATAAAAGATAGTACTTAATAAGAAAGAGAGAGGTTGGATCCCTTACCTCGAGTTCGACTTGACTCGATCATTCTTTAACGTCCTGAATAATAAACTTGAGTTAATTTAAACTTGATTAAGAACCGTTTTCATGTTCATTTTTCCTTTTATATCACTTATTTCCATGTTATAAGCATTATGTAATCATTTAAGTTAATAATGCTTGTTTTGTCGATAGTTGGTTCTTATGTCGAAAGTGGACTTCTTACAATTACATGTCGTTTGTGTGGTCAAAGGTTCATTATATCCAGAATGATATTCCTGATTTGGATATCATATATATCATATATATCCAGAATATAAAAGTATTTATAATATTACATAATCATTTAGAGTTATGAAATGAAATGCACCGTTCATGGAGATGGTAAGTCGTACGTACGCATGAACGCTACTTTCATTTCTATGTCATATTAATGGAATTAAAACAAATGATAGGTATGAATATTTTAATTCAAGAATTATATTCATCATTTATAAGTAACATAAATCACATATAATAACTTTAAATACATCCTTTATACATCCCACATATGGCATTAACGAATCAAATCACTTTGAGGGGGCGGTAGTCCGGACTTCCTAAAATGAAATTATCGTGTTTACCCACAATGGAAACCATAATGGTATGCAAAAAATGAAAAATACAGAATCTTAAGTAAAACATAAACATATTATATATCATATATAAATATAGTGACATCTTAATGGCCACCTTTGAAGGTGTTATATGAGTGTTGAACAATCATCGTTTCGTGAGGCAGAAATTCACCATCCATAGAAACAATATGTTCTTTAACCATTAGATGTAGGTGTGTGTAAGTGTAGATAGAATTAATATTATAACAACATCCTAGTATATTTAATATACTTTATTTGTTACAAAATTAAATAATAAAAAGAGTTTAGGGGGTTGTAGAAGCAAAATAAAACAAAAGAACACAAGATAAGACACTACCTTTAAATCAGGTAACTCTTTTTGATTTGAGTTCAAAGGCTTTCTTGGGAACACTTCTACCCAAAGTGAGGCTTCTATGAGTAAGAGAGGGATGTGGAGAGTCAAAATGGGTAGAGCATCGCCGAACCAAAGGCTTGGGAGGTGTGGGTAAGGTGATAGTGGTGGGGTCCTTTTATAAGAGGAGAGGAGGGGCACTCTGAGAAAGTAAAGAAATGTTACATTATTTTAAAATGTGTTTCGGATTTAAAAGGTCCCACATTGATATAATTCTAGGATAAGGTGATACGGGTTTGAAATATTCCCATACAACAGGTTTTTGACAAGTGTAGCTCTTAATGTTTACATTATCTTTTCATTTTATTTAAATTTTTAAATAATGATGTAATCGCTGCATCATCGTGATGTCACAAATAATTTAATTTAGTTAATGTCTAAAAATTATAAAACAAATACTATGATGTAGTAAATATTTTTAGCATTTCCAATGAATATTTATAGTCAAAAATATGACTTGTATAACCCCATATAAAAATTGTTTTAGTAAAACAACACATGTTTGTGACATTTTTATTTTAACCTTAAATAATAAGGTATTAATGTCATTTTCCTACCAAAGTGGATCCATGGGGTCCCCATGTTGACCCATGGATTGTCTTAGTCTCCCATGACACATCCAATGATGTTAGGACATGTTTCAAGCTCATCTCATATTATTAAAACATTATTTTTACCTTAAACTACACTAATTACCTCTAATCGCGATTAGAAACTTAAAAGTTACTATTCACTGAAAAATTATTTTAATCCCATTGAACCAAATTTTACTTATTAATGACAACCATGTATGTCGGATTTTTGAAATTCAAAACACGGAGGTGGAAAAGTTTCATTTAAACGAAAAATCAGTTTCTTTAACTACCACTTATTGGTTTCACTATTCATCAAAAAATTGATGTTTTTCAGAAAAATACCAAAAATTGACCCTAAGCTATATTTGATATTCCAAACTCAAAAATGATGTCTATTTTATAAAATGAAAAACATATAAGTTGCATTAATTAATTTAAAAATTAATTCCCGATGTCAAAACATATAGCGTGTTTTTAAGAAACAATATCTATTAAAAAATTGACACTAGTTTAAGTCTACATTCAAAGTGAAATTAATTCCAACGACCACTATTGGATTAAATGGTAAAAATATATTCTAATTTTACTTTAGAAAAAATTCAAAAGATAATCTAATCATATAAATAATTTAGATTAAAAAGAGGTTTTGAATTAAAATACAACATTTTTCACTATTCATAAAAAAATGAACTTTATCGGAACGATATCAAAAATTTACACAAAATAAATTTTGATGTCTCGATTCTAAAGAAGAATATTACTTTGTCAAATATAACACATAAAATTGTCAAAAAGTTGATTTAAAAGAGGTTCTCTATCAAAATGCGCTTAATCGACCTTCTAAAGAATATTAAAATGTTTACGTTTAAAATGGAATTCATTCACATTTTTATTCCACTAACATTTATTGTAAAAAGTAAAAATATTTGAAAAACATATATAATCATTTTGTAGTTAGTTCTGTTCATTCCCTCCATTACAACGGCTAGGTGTTAACTACCATTTAAGATAATATTATTTTATTATTATAGTGCAACGTAAGATTTCAAAGGAACTCGTTGTTGCATATTGGGTAATCCCTCAAGCATAGCATTCCCTTTAAATTAATATAAACATTTTATTCACAAATAGGGGTAAATATAAAAATGTCATATTCTTTATTTACCTGGGGTGTTACATCCTTCCCCCCTTTTGGGAATTGAATCCTTGCAATTTTAAAAGTGGGCTCGGAAACTTCATTGAAAGTCCCACATCGGATCAAGAGTTGGTAAAACAATCACTTTAAAAGAAAGAAAGAGGAGTACAGAGGTCACCCGAGTTAACCCATACTAGGATTCCTTGTATGAAAATATGTGAATGGAGGAAAAAACAAAGGGTCATGTTCTGAGGGAGAGTGATAGTAAACATGTCTATGAGAAAGTTAACCATAAGAAAATCACAAACTTATGATGGGTTAAACGGTATTCGATTCCCCAGTAGGAAAAGTTAACAGACAACATTTTTGTTTTATGTTAATCTTCATTGAGGAATTTATTTTTGAGCTTAACAAAATCATAATGAAACATACTTACGTGTCACGTAGACTTTCAACTTTTACTATATTCCTTAATCAAACTCATATTTTCTCCAAAATACGAGTATTTCGGAAGACTTGTTCGCATTAAGAGTACTATAATAAACTTCTAGAGAATCACCTAATAGACAAAAGAGAACTATATAATTACCTTGTCTTTAGAAATTAACCAAAACCAGAACCAAAAATGTTAGTATAATATCAGATAATCCAGAAAAGGATAACCCTTTATAAAAAGAAAATCTATTCATAATCTCCAAAATGTGTCCAACAAAACCCAAAGTTCAACGAGGACCACTCGATAAACAATATGTCCATAAAATTATTCAAAGTAAAACAAACTAAAATTGAAACTCAAATATTAGAAGGATTTCGTCACATAGTCTTCCAAGTTAAATCGTAACATTTATCTCCAAACAACATCAGTTGCACTTAAATTCTCGTATTGAAAAGTTATTAACCTAATCACATATCCTCCATGATAGGTTATTTAATTTAGATAGATAACCCAAAATCAACTTACTCTTAATTCATAAAATCATTTAACTAAAAATAATCAGTCAAACTAACCAGGGACTTCACGTAGTCCAGTGGTAGGTGATAAATAACAGTTGCACTTTGGTTGTGGGTTCGATTACCACAACTTTGTCTGACACGACGGGTTGTCACACGGTCTACGTTTTGTCCTTTTTCCAAAACTACATAATTCTTAAAACATTCCACAAAACGAGATAAAATCATCAAAAATGATCATAACATATTTTAATCTCAATTTTATCTCATGCCTTTCATTTTCCATCATATCATAGAGTAACCCATAATTACCTAAAAAGTAAGGATCATATAAACCCTAATGGTTACCTATATAATTATTACCTGAACATCCACATCGAGTTGGTCATCTCGTACATGATGCATAAGAGAACTCACCAAGGTTCAAGTGGTTGATCATGAATCCATGATAGTTGGTTTAGCACAACCACGTGATTCTACATTGAATCCCTCATTCCATCCAGTCTCTTAATCAGAGAACCACCACAGTTTCCATAAAACCCATTGTCACTTTGGTGCCTGCTTGATCCATCCAATTACTAAAAACAGAAATGTCGGTGTGCGTATATCATCAAAATCATCATGTACTAATTAGGAAGATAAACACTAAGATATACTTACTCAATCACTTTATCTAAAACTAGGACTCTTTCTGAAATCCTAACCATTATGGTAATGTCACTTATGCTTAGAGAATACCCAAACCTCTAAAGTTATATAAACCAACCTCTGATACCAACTATAAGGCCCTGACCTTAAACCTTACTTAATATTGAATTAAATGAATAATTCACATCGAGGATCTTTTCAGGTTTAGAGTTTTAGAGAATTAGGACATAACTATTACATCTCAAAAGATTACAAAGTAGACACTTCTACAAAGTTTCCATAAAATAAAAACTCTTAAAAAGAAACATGTCTAGTTCCATGTTTTAGATAGCATGACTTTTCCTTGATCTCATCCTTGACCCTATTCCACTTTAAGTCCTGTGAAAAACATTTCAAAAACTTGGGGTGAGCATAAAAATCTTAGTAAAGGATACACAAAGAATGAAAATTGTAAGTTTGTCAAAGCAAAAAGTAAACCATGTACACTTTATCAAAGTAATACCTTTCACCTTTAGAAAGTAGTAAAAACTCTTCACTGAATAAAATATCATTACTTACCCTTTTGTAACCAAAAGATTACCATAAAACCCATATAAAGAACACATAACATATAAAGGTAACTTGGGTCATAAACATACTTAAATGGAATAACCATACGGTCGACTTCCACACATACTTAATGGAATATCCATACGGCCGACTTCCATACCCATTGCATTGGAGGTTATAACGTAACCACCTGTCCTGGTATTCACGGCACCACCCGTCATATGGTTTATCACATAACCACCCATAAAATGTCCAAGTACCATCATTACACATAAAATATTTCAAATATAAACATTTCAATAAAAACATTACATTTTCAATCAAAATAAGTAATTCCAAGATATTGAATTAATCAATCCATTTTCAGAAATCATTTAAAAGAGATTTTTGAATCAAAGTGTCACATACCACTTTGAAGATTTTATAGGAATTTTAATTTTAAAACATTAATGTCCATATAAATAAATACTGAATACTATTTTGAAAACATGGACATTAAAGATAAATATTTAGAATAATAAATCTTTAAAACATTTAAAATGATATTTTTGTTAAAGAGATTTTAACAAAATGAGAGACTCTTGAATACAAATAATTGTGGAATAACATTTAATCCGAACTTTATAATATCATCAGAATAAAGGGATTCATGATATAATGTGTCAAAGGACAGTATACACACCATATAAGAGTGAATTGGTGCATTACAACAATGAAGTCTCCAAAGAAATGTAAAATGATATGAAATCCATTATAAAGAAGGTGTCCTTAAATTAAGGATAATTCAATCTCATAATTATGTGTGAAAATTATAAATACACAAAATATAATTGGATTTTAGTGTAAAACAAAAAAAGGTAATTCACACATATTCAAAGGATGACATATTCAATAACTACATGTTGAACCCAAAGAAATCGAAATTGGGTTAAGAAGTTCCCTTGGTAAAATTCGACAACCTAACGGCGTCACATAAAATTTTACAAAAATGGTTGATGAGAGAGATAAAGGGGATCTCATCACTTGGAAACAAAAATTTACATAACTAAGGATATAGAAGAATGTATCCCAACATAATAGTATGTGAATTAAAAGACATAAAAAAGAAATATTTTAAAAAACAGGAGGGTGAAAGGTCCCCTTACCGAGTTGGGTAACTTTCGAAAAGTACACCCCATGGAAGAAGGGTCATACAATGAAGATGTAAATACCTATAAATGAAATTATACTACACAAGGTGTATAATAATGGGCAGTACATACACCACTCAAAGGAAATAGTGGCAAACATAGCATAAATGTCACGGGAATAACAGTGAGATGAAAAATCCCTTACGAAAACTTGGCAGCCTAACAACGCCACTTAAAACTTCCAAAATTGGATTTATGAGATCAAATAGTGTCTCCCATAAAATTAACATAAAAATTAAAGTATGAGGAATATAAAATAACATCTCCAAATATAAGAAATATGGTCTTAAATGAAATGACATAAAAGAGAGTACTTAATAAGAAAGAGAGAGGTTAGATCCCTTACCTCGGGTCCGACTTGACTCGATCATTCTTTAACGTCCTGAATAATTAACTTGAGTTAATTTCCACTTCATTAAGAACGTTTTTCAAGTTCATTTTTCCTTTTATATCACTCATTTACATGTTATAAGCATTATCTAATCATTTAAGTTAATAATGTTTGTTTTTTCGATAGTTGGTTCTTAAGTCGAAAGTGGACTTCTTACAATTACATGTCATTCGTGTGGTCAAAGGTTCATTATATCCAGAATGATATTCATGATTTGGATATCATATATATCATATATATCCAGAATATACATGTATATGTAATATTACATAATCATTTAGAGGTAAGAAATGAAATGCACCGTTCATGGAGACGGTAAGCCGTACGTACGCATGAACGCTACTTTCATTTCTATGTCATATTAATGGAATTAAAACCAAATGAGAGGAATGTATATTTTAATTCCAGAATGATATTCATCATTTATAAGTAACATAAATCATTTATAATATCTTTAAATACATCCTTTATAGATCTCATATATGGCATTAACGAATCAAATCACTTTGAGGGGGCGGTAGTCCGGACTTCCTAAAATGAAATTATCGTGTTTACCCACAATGGAAAACATAACGGTATGCCAAAAAAAATACAGAAGCTTAAGTAAGACATAAAAATATTATATATCATATATAAATATAGTTTCATCTTAATGGCCACCTTTTAAGGTGTTATATGTGTGTTGAATAATCATCATTTCGTGATGCATAAATTCGCCATCCACAGAAACAATATATTTTTTAACCATTAGATGTAGGTGTGTGTAAGTGTAGCTAGAATTATTCTTATAACAACATCCTAGTATATTTAAGATACTTAATTTTTTTCAAAAGAAAAGAATAAAAAGAGTTTAGGGGTTGTAGAAGCAAAATAAAACAAAATAACACAAGAGAAGACACTACCTTTAAATCGGGTAACTCTTTCTGATTTGAGTTCAAAGGCTTCCATGGGAAGCCTTCTGCCCAAAGTGAGGCTTCTAGGAGTAAGAGAGGGATGTGTAGAGACAAAATGGGCAGAGCATGGCGGAACCAAAGGCTTGAGAGGTGTGGGTAAGGTGATAGTGGTGGGGGCCTTTTATAAGAGGAGAGGATGGGCACTCTGGGAATGTAAAGAAATGTTACTTTATTTTAAAATGAGTTTCGGATTTAAAAGGTCCTAAATTGATATAATTCAAGGATAAGGTTATAAGGGTTCGAAATATACCCATCCAATAGGTTTTTGACAAGTGTAGCTCTTAATTTTTACATTATCTTTTCATTTTATTTAAATCATTAAATAATGAGGTAATCGCTGCATCATCATGATGTCATAAATAATTTAATTTAGTTAATGTCTAAAAATTATAAAAAAAATACTATGATATAGGAAATCATTTTATAATTTCCAATGAATATTTATAGTAAAAAATCTGAATTGTATAACCCCATATAAGAATTGTTTTAGTAAAACAACACATGTTTGTGACATTTTAATTTTAACATTAAATAAAAACGTAATAATGTCATTTTCCATCCAAAGTGGCTCCATGGGGTCCCCATGTTGACCCATGGATTTTCTTAGTCATCCATGACACATACAATTAGGTTAGGACATGTGTCAAGCTCATCTCATATTATTAAAACATTATTTTTACCTTAAACTACACTAATTACCTCTAATCGCGATTAAAAACTTAAAAGTTACTATTCACCAAAAAATTATTTTAATCCAATTGAACCAAATTTTACATCTTAATGACAACCATGTATGTAGGATTTTTCAAATTCAAAACACAGAGGTGGAAAAGTTTCATTTAAACAAAAAATCTATTTCTTTAACTACCACTTAGTGGTTTCACTATTCATCAAAAAATTGATGTTTTTCAGAAAAATACCAAAAATTCACCCTAAGCTATATTTGATATTCCGAACTCAAAAATAATTTCTAGTTTACAAAATGAAAAACATATAAGTTTCATTAATTAATTTAATAATTAATTCCCACAGTCAAAACATATAGCGTGTTTTTAAGAAATAATATCTATTAAAAGATTGACACTAGTTTAAGTCCAATTTCAAAGTGAAATTAATTCCAATGACCACTATTGGATTAAATGGTAAAAATATATTCTAATTTTACATTAAAAACAATTCAAAAGATAATATAATCATATAAATAAATTATATTAAAAAGTGGTTTTGAATTAAAATACAACATTTTTCAGTATTCATAATAAAATGAACTTTATCGGAACGATACCAAAAATTTACACAAAATAAATTTTGATTTCTCGATTCTAAATAAGAATTTTATTTTTTTAAATATAACACATAAAATTGTCAAAAAGTGGATTTAAAAGAGGTTCTCCATCAAAAGGTGGTTAATCGACCTTCTAAAAAATATTAGAATGTTTACGCTTAAAATTGAATTCATTCACATTTTTAATCCTCTAACATTTATTGTAAAAAGTAAAAATATTTTACAAACATATATAATCATTTTGTAGTTAGTTCTTTTCATTCCCTCCATTACAATGGCTAGGTGTTAACTACCATTTAAGATAATATTATTTTATTACTATAGTGCAACGTAAGATTTCAAAGGAACTTGTTGTTGCATATTGGGTAAGCCATCAAGCATAGTGTTCCCTTTAAATTAATATTAACATTTTATTCACAAATAGGGATAAATATAAAAATGTCATATTATTTATTTACCTGGGGTGTTACATCATTCCCCCCTTTTGGGAATTGTGTCCTTGCAATTTTAAAAGTGGGCTCGGAAACATCATTGAAAGTCCCACATCAGAACAAGGGTCGGTAAAACAATCACTTTAAAAGAAAGAAAGAGGAGTAAAAAGGTCACCCGAGTTAACCCATACTAGGATTCCATGTATGAAAATATGGACATGGAGGAAAAAAACAGCGGGTCATGTTCTGAGGAAGAGTTATAGTAAACATGTCTAGGAGAAAGTTAACTATAAAAAATCACAAACTTGTGATGGGTTAAACGGTATTCGATTCCCCAGTAGGAAAATTTACCAGACAATGTTTTTGTTTTAAGTTATTCTTTATTGAGTAATTTGTTTTTGAGCTTAACAAAATCATAATGAAACATACTTACTTGTCATGTAGACTTTCAACTTTTACTATATTCCTTAATCAAACTCATATTTTCTCCAAAATATGAGTATTTAGGAAGACTTGTTCGCATTAAGAGTACTATAATCAACTTCTAGAGAATCACCTAATCTAAAAAAGTGAACTATATACTTCCCATGTCTTTATAAATTAACCAAAACCAAAACCAAAATGATTAGTACAAGATCAGATAATCCAGAAAAGGAAAACCCTTTATAAAAAGAAAATCTATTCTTAATCTCCAAAATTTGACCAACAAAATCCAATGTTCAACAAGGACCAATCGATAAACAATATGTCCATAAAATTCTTCAAAGTAAACCAAACTAAGATTGAAACTCAAATATTAGAAGGATTTAGTCACATAATCTTCCAAGTTAAATCGTAACATTTATCTCCAAACAACATCATTTGCTCTTAAAGTCTCGTATTGAAAAGTAATTAACCTAATCACATATCCTCCATGATAGGTTAATAAATTTCCATAGATAACCCAAAATCAACTTACTATTAATTCATAAAATCATCTAACTAAAAATAATCAGTCAAACTAACCAGGGACTTCACGTATTCCAGTGGTAGGTGATAAATACCAGTTGCACTTTGGTTGTGTGTTCGATTCCCACAGCTTTGTCCGACGTGACAGGTTGTCAATCGGTCTACGCGTTGTCCTTTTTCCAAAACTACATAATTCTTAAAACATTCCCCAAAACGAGATAAAATCATCAAAAATGATCATAACATACTTTAAGCTCAAGTTTATCTCATGCCTTTCATTTTCCATCATATCATAGAGTATCCCATAATTACATAAAAAGTAAGGATCATATAAACCCTAATGGTTACCTTTATAATTATTACCTAAACTTCCCCATCGAGTTGGTCATCTCATACATGATGCATTAGAGAACTCACCAAGGTTCAAGTGGTTGATCATGAATCCATGATAGTTGGTTTAGCACAACCACGTGATTCCACATTGAATCCCCCATTTCATCCAGTCTCTTAATCAGAGAACCACCACAGTTTCCATCAAACCCATTGTCACTTTGGTGCCTGCTTGATCCATCCAATTACTAAAAACAGAAATGTCAGTGTGCGTATATCAACAAAATCATCATGTACTAATGAGGAAGATAAACACTAAGATATACTTACTCATTCACTTTATCTAAAACTAGGACTCTTTTTGAAATCCTAACCATTATGGTAATGTCACTTATGCTTAGAGAATACCCCAACCTCTAAAGTTATCTAAACCGACCTATGATACAAACTATAAGGCCCCGACCTTAAACCTTACTTAATAATGAATTAAATGAATAATTCACATCGAGGATCTTTTCAGGTTTAGAGTTTTAGAAAATTAGGACATAACTATTACATTTCCAAAGATTACAAAGTAGACACTCCTAAAATGTTTCCATAAAATAAAAACACTTAAAAAGAAACATTTCTAGTTCCATGTTTTAGATAGCATGACTTTTCCTGGATCCCATCCTTGACCCTATTCCACTTTATGTCTGGTGAAAAACATTTCAAAAACTTGGGGTGAGCATAAAAAGATCAGTAAAGGATACACAAAGAAGGAAAACTGTTAGTTTTTCAAAGAAACAAGTAAACCATGTACACTTTATCAAAGTAATACCTTTCACCTTTAGGAAGTAGTAAAAACTCTTCACTGAATAAAATATCATTTCTTACCCTTTTGTAACCAAAAGATTATCATAAAAACCATATAAAGAACAAATTACATATAAAGGTAACTTGGGACATAAACGTACTTAAATGGAATAACCATACGGTCGACTTCCACACATACTTAATGGAATAGCCATACGGCCGACTTCCATACCCAATGCATTGGAGGTTATAACGTAACCACCCATCCTGGTATTCACGACACCACCCGTCATATGGTTTATCAAGTAACCACACGTAAAATGTACAAGTACCATAATTATACATAAAATATTGAAAATATAAACATTTCAATAACAACATTTCATTTTAAATCAAAATAAGTAATTCCAAGATATTGAATTAATCAATCCATTTTAAAAAATAATTTAAAAGAGATTTTTGAATCAAAGTGTCCCATACCACTTTGAATATTTTATTGGAATGATAATTTTAAAAAATTAATGTCCTTATAAATAAATACTGAAACCCATTTTGAAAACATGGACTTTAAAGATAAAGACTTAGAATAATAAATCTTAAAAACATTTAAAACGATATTTTCGTTAAATAGTTTTTAACAAAATGAGAGACTCTTGAATAGAAATAATTGCAGAATAACATTTAATCCGAACATTATAATATCATGAAAATAAAGGTATTCATGATATAATATTTCAAAGGATAGTATACACCCCATATAAGAGTTAATTGGTGCATAACAACAATGAAGTCTCAAAAGAAATGTAAAATGAGATGAAATCTATTATAAAGAAGGTATCCTTAAATTAAGGATAAATCAATCTCATAATTATGTGTGACAATTATAAATACACCCAATATAAGTGGATATTAAGTGTAAAACAAAAAAAGTCATTCACACAAATTCAAAGGATGACATATTCAATAACTACATGTTGAACCCAAAGAAATCGAAATTGGGTTAAGAAGTTCCCTTGGTAAAATTTGACATCCTAATGGCATCACATAAAATTTTACAAAAAGGGATGATGAGAGAGATAAAGGGGATCTCATCACTTGGACATAAAATTTAGATAAATAATGATATATAAGAACATATCCTCACATAATAGTATGTGAATTAAATGACATAACAGAAGAAGTCTGTTAAAAAAAGGAGGGTGAAAGGTCCCCTTACCGAGTTGGGTAACATTCGAAAAGTACACCCCATGGAATAAGGGTCATACAATAAAGATTTAAATACCAATAAATGAAATTATACAACAAAAATTGTATAATAATGGAAAGTACATACACCACTCAAAGGAAATAGTGGAAAACATAGCATAAATGTCACGGGAATAAAAGTGAGATGAAAAATCCCTTAAGAAAACTCGGCACCCTAACAATGCCACTTAAAACTTCCAAAAATGGATTTATGAGATCAAATAGGGTCTCCCATAGTATTAAAATAAAAATTCAAGTATGAGGAATATAAAATAACATCCCCAAACATAAGAAATATGGGCTTAAAATAAATGACATAAAAGAGAGTACTTAAAAAGAAAGAGAGAGATGGATCCCTTACCTCGGGTCCGACTTGACTCGATCGTTCATTAACTACCTGAATAATAAACTTGAGTTAATTTCCACTTTCTTAAGAACCTTTTTAAAGTTCATTATTCCTTTTATATCACTTATTTCCATGTTATAATCATTATGTAATCATTTAAGTTAATAATGTTTGTTTTGTCGATATTTGGTTCCTATGTCGAAAGTGGACTTCTTACAATTACATGTTGTTCGTGTGGTAAAAGGTTCATTATATCCAGAATGATATTCATGATTTGGATATCATATATATCATATATATCCAGAATATACAAGTATTTATAATATTACATAATCATTTAGAGATAATAAATGAAATGCATCGTTCATGGAGACGGTAAGTCGTACGTACGCATGAACACTACTTTCATTTCTATGTCATATTAATGGAATTAAAACCAAATGAGATGTGTGTATATTTTAATTTCATAATTATATTCATAATTTATATGTAAAATAAATCATATATAATAACTTTAAATCTATCCTTTATACATCACACATATGGCATTAACGAATCAAATCATATTGAGGGGCGGTAGTCCGCACTTCCTAACATGAAATTATCAGGTTTAAACACAATGGAAACCATAATGTTATGACACAAAAGAATAAATACATAAGCTTAAGTGAAACGTAAACATATTATATATCATATATAAATATAGTGACATCTTAATGGCCACCTTTTAAGGTGTTATATGAGTGCTGAACAATCATCGTTTCGTGAGGCAGAAATTCACCATCCACAGAAACAGTATGTTCTTTAACCATTAGATGTAGGTGTGTTTAAGTGTAGATATAATGATTATTATAAAAAAATCTTAGTATATTGAATATACTGGAGTTGTTACAAAAGAAAATAATAAAAAGAGTTTAGGGGGTTGGAGAAGCAAAATAAAACAAAAGAACACAAGAGAAGACACTACCTTTAAATCAGGTAACCCTTTTTGATTTGAGCTCAAAGGCTTCCTTGGGAAGACTTCTGCCCAAAGTGAGGATTCTAGGAGTAGAGAGGGATGTGGAGAGACAAAATGGACAGAGATTGGCCGAACAAAAGGCTTGAGATGTGTGGGTAAGGTGATAGTGGTGGGGGCCTTTTATAAGAGGAGAGGAGGGGCACTCTTGGAATGTAATGAAATGTTACTTTATTTTAAAGTGTGTTTCTGATTTAAATGGTCCCACATTGATATAATTCGAGGATAAGGTGATAGGGGTTTGAAATTTACCCATCCAATATGTTTTTGACAAGTTTAGGTCTTAAATGTAACATTATCTTTTCATTTTATTTAAATCGTTAAATAATGAGGTAATCGCTGCATCATCATGATGTCATAAATAATTTAATTTAGTTAATGTCTAAAAATAATAAAACAAATACGATGATGTTGGAAATATTTTTATCTTTCCAATGAATATTTATAGTCAAAAATATGACTTGTATAACCCCATATAAAAACTATTTTAGTAAAACAACACATGTTTGTGACATTTTAATTTTAACATTAAATAAAAAGGTATTAATGTCATTTTCCTACCAAACTGGCTCCAAGGGGTCCCCAAGATGACACATGGATTTTATTGGTCGGCCATGACACATAAAATGAAGGTAGGACATGTTTCAAGCTCATCTCATATTATTAATACATTATTTTTACCTTAAACTACACTAATTACCTCTAATCGCGATTAAAAACATAAATGTTACTATTCACCAAAAAATTATTTTAATACCATTCAACCAAATTTAACTTATTAATGACAAAAATGTATGTAGGATTTTTTAAATTCATAACACAGAGGTGGAAAACTTTCATTTAAATGAAAAATCAGTTTCTTTATCTACCACTTACTTGTTTCACTATTCATCAAAATTTGAAGTTTGTCAGAAAAATACCAAAAATTCACCCTAAGATATATTTGATATTCTAAACTCAAAAATGATGTCTATTTTACAAAATTCAAAACATATAAGTTTCATTAATTAACTTAATAATTAATTCCCGTTGTCAAATCAAATAGCGTGTTTTTAAGAAACAATATCTATTAAATGATTGACACTGGTTTAAGTCCAATTTCAAAGTGAAATTAATTCCAATGAAAACTATTGGATTAAATGGTAAAAATATATTCTAATTTTACTTTAAAAAATATTCAATAGATAATCTAATCATATAAATAAATTAGATTAAAAAGTGGTTTTGAATTAAAATACAACATTTTTCACTATTCATAAAAAAAATAAACTTTATCGGAAAGATACCAAAAATTTTCAGAAAGTAAATTTTGATGTCTAGATTCTAAAGAAGAATTTTATATTTTCAAATATAACACATAAAATTGACAAAAAGTGTATTTAAAAGAGGTTCTCCATCAAAAGGCGGTTAATCGACCTTCTAAAGAATATTAGAATGTTTATAGTTAAAATTGAATTCATTCACATTTTTAATCCTCTAACTTTTATTGTAAAAAGTAAAAATATTTGAAAAACATATATATTCATTTTGTAGTTAGTTTTGTTCATTCCCTCCATTACAACAGCTAAGCGTTAACTACCATTTAAGATAATATTATTTTATTATTATAGTGCAACGTAAGATTTCAAAGGAACTCGTTGTTGCATATTGGGTAATCCATCAAGCATAGCGTTCCCTTTAAATTAATATTAACATTTTATTCACAAATAGGGATAAATATAAAAATTTCATATTCTCTATTTACTTGGGGTGTTACAATTCATGCCCCTTGTGTTAGTAGTTTTTGGAAAAACTATGTCACTAATATCTCCATACATTTTTGCACCAAACAATGAAGTGTGAATTATTCATACTTAATATAAGGTAAATATTTGTTAGGATAACATTTTTCATCTTTAAATTATATTTTCATACATTCATTCCTTATCTGATCAATTTCATTACTTTACGAGATTGAAATATGCATGTGAATCGAATGGCTGACTATTGTACGCCCTCAAAAAATATTTTTTTGTCTTGGGCAGATCAAAAACCACTACTTCTCAACTATTGATATTTTTATAACTATTCCAATTACTTTCATGAGGAGATCAAATAGCAGTTGAGAGATGAGTGTGTGATTTGTTCCAAAAAAAACTTCTAAAAAACAAAAATAATAAATGAGGGGAGTGATGAAATGTACAACATATGGGTATATCTAGGTCGAGAGCTTATGGTATGGATTCTAGGAATTCTTAAGTGAGTGGGTCATGAAATATGAATGCAATGGTTGTAGGGAAGGTTCACTGAAAATTCATTTAATGCTGAATAATTTAAAATAACCTATATTTATTGGATACGCAGTGGAAACAATAGAATGGAAGGGTTTTAACACACACACACACACATGGAGAGTTAGTAGAATGTTTGACTTTTTAATTCCTTTCTCATGTTGGTGTCATGAATCTCTTTGAATTCCATTGTGATAAGATTTATGACACATCTTTTTCTATTTTCACTAGGAAGAACTCCTTGTTGTGGTTCGCGCATTGATCACCTAACTTCAATGAATTTAAATTTCCTCAAATGTAAAATATTCATAATGATGGGAATATATATGCATCATTTTATTCGGATATGTGGCTTTTCCTAGGAGATAAAATGATTAGGTGTGGGGGTGTGATCGCACCGCGATTCACTGTTTCATTTTCACCCTCACACCACTGTGCTAAACATGTTTTATATTGAAAATTTTAACAATAATAATAAATTTTATTACATGATTGAGTCATTTATTTAATTTTATGAGTGTTAAAATGGTAAATGTTACTTGTTTGGATGAATCCATTGCATGAGGAGGTGATTTGGAGGGCCCATGATGATTTCCAAGAAAAATGGGAAAACTGCACAGGATCCAGGAACACTAGTGGATTAATCCGCACACTGCTACTAGATCATGCATCCAATTGGAATGAAACATTGTGGGATGGACTAACATTCACTGGCCTACATTTTATATGAAGGAAGAAAAGACACATTTGCCATCTGGTGTCCCAACCTACCTGATCTCTCCAGCTCACTGAATATACATGAAGCCAGATGTGGTGTGTTGTGATCTGTCCATATCTTGTGTTATAGGTGTCCAAATTATGCAAAACATTCAATGAAGACATCCAAGTGATTGGTATACAACTTTTTTATTTTCATCAAATCTATATTATGTTGTATGGAGGTCAAAACACCTGTGACAAGTGGTTTTAATAATTCTATGTTCTCCAAACCACCTTCACATTTTCCTATAAAATAGAACCTTGGGCTCCTCATATATAAGTTGAGATCGGTGAAAAAACACTAGTATTTTGGAGACCCAAGGAATACCTCTCATAATCAATTTAGTTTTATAGTCCCTTATCCTCATTGGGGGATCAAGGAAGAAGGTGATGTTCAACCCGAGCTTCCTCAACCTCTCAATGGAGAGCTAAATGGTGGACAACCATTTTGGGAGAGCTACAAAGACATGGGAGGAATTTCTAGCACATGTTCTTCTACTGGTTTTGTATAATTTGTGTGTTTAATATTTATCTTATTTTGTTTCTTGACATGATACCCCCTGAATACATTTCATTTGATATAATTAAGTAGAACGCTTTTTTATTTCAACACCGATTAGGATGAGATTTCAAGTGGAAATCTTGGGTTATTCTGATTGGACAACACAATAATCCTATTTATCTCACACATACATAATAATTAATTATGATTTGGTAGACCTCTTATTCTATGTTTTATATCCAATTCATGGAAACATGATTGATGTTCCAAGGGGTGGATCCTTAAGCATAATTTGAAGAGGCAATAGGGGAGTCAAGATCCTTACAACCTTCAACCAAAGAATTAAAAAAAGAATGTTAATGTTTTGAACAATGATGTATCCAAGATGTATAGTGAACATGAAATGATATTTTTATATAATAATTTTTAAATACCCCCCCCCCTATTAATCAACTATTTTACTCTTTAATTAAGTAATTTACTTAAATCTGTTTTAAAAACCTCCCACAACTTTTAGTAATTCTTATTAAAAATACATACTCAAAACCTATCAACGCTCTATGTGAGATGACCAATGGTCTTCCCTAGACTATAAATAAATCTTAAAATCATAATCAATTTGATGTTTCATGAAAACATGGTCAAACATCCCAGGATTTTAATATATATTTATCTTCCAAAGAATATCTTGTGATACACATAACCTCAATTCAAAATGATGCAGAATATAGAATATTTGTATAACCAAGACATTAAATTTGCAGTTATGACTAATAATAAATGAATTCTGAAAAATATATGTATATAATAATTTCATTGATATTATATTTATTATAAATGTAAATAAAATTCTTTTGAAATAAAAAACATATTTTTTTCAAAATAAAATGTATTTATATGGGAAACATGATATTATTTTAAAAAATTCAATAAATCACCATTGGAAAATGATTTTAATGAAACGTATTGGATAAAAATTGGAATAAGTTTTATAGAAATCATCTTTTTTTATGGCATGAGATAGGAATAAATAAAATGTTATCTATAAAAAATAATTTGTCTAAAAAATAGTTTTAATCCTTTTTCACACTGATTGTAAAATTAATTTCCTCCACTTATAGGTTTTGAATTTGTAAATGTGGATTCAATATTTGGATAGATTAGTTTTAAAATATTTAAATATTTACATTTTATTTTTATCCACTATGAATAGTAATTATTGTAAAATTTATCACCTTAGTGTAGGGTAAATTGGGTTAATGTTGGTTAAAAATAAGTGTTCCGGGCCTAATGTATCATCTAAATTCATATTTGATGTATTTAATTATACTCTTATCATGTTAGGATCTATATTTAATTATTAAGGGGAAATATTTCCCTATAAATGATGAATAAAATATTTAAAGAAAATAAAAAAACAAAATTTTAGTCTCTTAAATTTAAATATCAGTACTACATTGACATAGAGAAAAAGAAAGAGGTCAAAGAAACAATATTTTTAGTTTGAAAATAATATAATTATTTTTATGATGATATATTATTTATAATTTTTAGGTATCATATGATTACGTTAAATTCTTATCCAATCACTAACAAAGTATTTTTTCAGTAAATTAAAATATAAAATAAATGATTTTAAAAATATTGACATTAATACAATTTCTGTGATTTGTTATGATATATATATATATTTAAGAGAAATATAATATATCATATATATATTAATTGTTTATACTATAATTAAAACTTTTACATTACATATTTAGAGTCAAATTAAATGAATATTATCAAAAATTACTATAATGATATATTATGGATATAATATTTTTTTATATTATTTAAAAATAATTAAAATATTGATATAGGAAAAGGGGGATAATATGGGGACATTAATTTCATGTTTTTTCCATTTATAATTCAATTTTAACTTTATATGTAAATTTATAACCCATTAATAATGAATAATCATTACCGAGGAGAATATTAAAATATGTTAACTAAGGGATTAAACAAAAATATAAGGTTTAAAATACTACATACATATGTCCAAATTTTTTAATGTATAATTTTTATTTACAATTATTTTTTATCCATCCTTCGAAAAGTCAAATCATATTTCTTCTGTATTTATGGCCTACCATCATAATGAAAGGTGTAATTTATTTTAAATCTCTCAATTTTATTGATTACACTAAAATAATATATAATGAATATATATTTCATTTTTAAAATATATATAATTATGAATATGGGGGATCTAGGTAAAAAGTAAAATAACCTAATCTACAAAACCAATACATAAATGCATTACTAAGATGTTATTACCTGAAATATTTATTTTAACATAAAATTGTGTATAAACTGGTGATAATTGTTTTTAAGAAAATAATATGCGGAATTATGGATTTGAATATGGTTCTAGAATATATTAACAATAAATATCTATTTATTATATATGAGGTTTCAAATAAATATAAATGAGTTTGAATTTGATTAATCGTTTTATTTCACAATCTCATTATTTCTTGGGATTGTTTATGGTTAACTCTATTTTAGAGGAATTAATGATCATTATATATTAAACACAATATCTATTCATATAATAAGGTTATTTATAAAAATTGAACATTTTTATCTCATTTTACACTCTTTATGCACTTGAGATTATGAAATAATTCTTTTGGGGAAAACAACATTATTTTTAACATGATCAAAAATACTTTTCCTCCAGAACTACATTTTTCATATAACGAGTAAAATGATGTTTTAAAAATAAAAAAATTGATTAATTAAATACATTTTTTGGAATTTTTTACTTTTATGAAAATTTTAATAGTAATATTATTGAAAATTATCACAATAAGGTGCTTTTTGACCTTTTTACAAAAGGGTGAATGGAATGTTTTTTTATCATATACAACAGGAACATAATTTCCCTCCATCATGACTACTCGGTTAATTAAAACAAAATTTACAATATTACAAGGTTTTTAAAAAATAAAATTATTTCCTCAATATATGGGAATAAATAGATTATAAATGTCTTTTTAAATACTAAAATGGGTATTTTTCATAAGAAATATTTATGGGATATTTATCATGTATTTTCATACATGTCAACATATTTAATAAATGTTATGCATTTATAGGGTTATAAAAATATCATAAAATAAAACATATGTATTTATATGGTTTTTTATCATCTTCAATGGGTAATATAGGGAAATTTATTATATTGGATATTCATGTACATATAGTTATTTATTATTATCGCATGAGGATTAAGTTGTATTGATTATTCATTTAATTGAAGCAATATAATTTTTTTGATGAGGGAGGTAAATGGAATTACATAGCCCATCAAGGCATTTATAGATCCCATGAGAAATACTATATTGGTTTTCAGTCATGGAATTACACATTTATATAAATTACTTATCATGAGACATGGATGATATTTTTATATTTCATGGAACAATGCCTCAATAGTAAGTTTTTATGTCTATAATTACGCATTCTATCATTATAAAATCACTTACTGATATCCATGTTTTTTTGAATAATATTTATAACCTTGTATATGATTCAATTAATGTGATTATTTATATTGCATTATATTTTCATTATTTAACCATTTTGTATTATTTATGTCTTATTTAGCTTATGATGTATTTATTACCTTAATATGAATCTGATATCACCAATATCATATGTATCTTTTTATCCAGATATCTGTATTTGTTTTATGATTGATATACAACTATATAATAGAAGTATTAAATTTTTTCAAAAATAATATGTTATGTATTATTTTATTTTTTATTTTTTATTTGGTATTCATGTAAATATCTAATTTACCAAGACTAATATTATTCAGCCCTTGGCGGTGTGATTACTTGTATATATTACCAATTTAACTAAGTAACCATAGGATCCTACATACCGTTATTGAGGTCATTATAGTTGGTATCAAAGAAGGATTATGGGAAACAATGGTAACTAGATTTTTGAAAATTAAGAATATTCAAATTAACCATATGATGAATCATGATAATATTCCCAAATAATCGATATTATTAATTTTGGGATTAGTTATACATAAATTTTTTCATTCTGTATTCTTTTTTAGTAGTTATATTAATATATATTATGGTTCATAATTTTATGTTCTAATGTTGCATAGGTCATTTTTTAGAAATAGCGCCAAGTTGAATGAATAAAAACTATATCAATGCACATCATCTTTTTAGGAATTTCCCTCCCCAAAAATATGAAGAAGCCATAATTGGAGGAAGAGCATGAGATGGAGATGGATCTATATAAATTGTAAATATATTGGTTTAAAAACTCTGGTTATGACTAGTTACCATTTCTATATAGAGGAACCCGCTGATCCACAATGTGGGGTAATGATATTAGGTTGTTTCAAATGTCAACAACCCCCATAATAAATTATGACTAACAATACATCTTTTTCTTGGAAATGGATAAGTTATATTGAGAATATATTTATAAATTTTTATTAATAAAAGGGGTAGGGATTTTATGGCATTTATTTCTTCTATCAGGTGTAGCAGATCAATGGTGTTCATTGATTAAAAACCCTAAGGATTAGGAGGAAACACAAATAATGTAATAGGATGATTTGAATACAATTTTATTGGAATAATATTTTCCTTGAAAAAAATAAAAGGATATAGAGATAGAATTATTGAGACTAATACAAAAGGAAGAGTATAATTTTACTAAATATGAATCTAAAATTACAAGTGTTGGGAATAGATAGTATAGACTATGTATGAAATCCACTATGTATGACTGACTGCATCGTTGATAGGTTATATCAAATATTTTAAAGGGAACTAGTCCCCCAAATATTTTAATCATATGAGGATATAGTTTCATGTCCGATCAAGAAAAATAAATAATAATCAATGTCTTATGGATTCAAAAGAATGAAAGAGATAAATATGAATGCACATGAAAAAATAGATAATGCAGAGAGGATAATGAAATTTTTCCGAACATGTGATTAATGTAGAAGGAAGCACCTTGATACATATATAATTGGAAATTTAGCTTTCTTCAAGTTTGTATAAAAAATCTATCTTTGTCATTCATGAAATGTTATGGGTGAAGAAATAAGTTTATATTGATTTATATTTAATGATATGGGGTATTATTCCTCCTAATTCCAAAAACATCAATGGAACAAACAACGAAAATATCAAAGGAGTGAAAGCCACATATATGCAATTACTACAACCAAAATGGATATTCTTAGAGACTTGGTAAATTTAACGCATATCATCAATACATTAGTTGAAATTTTTTTAACCATGTTCTCACCACTCGTTTATAGATGGAAAATTTTCTAACGTCATGTTATCACCACCATTATAATTAGATATTGATTTGGTGGTGAAAAGTCCTAATGATATAATTACCAAATATTATGTCTATATATCTTCTATGGTATATTTTTTTCGTAATGTAAATCATGTGAATATTATTATTCCTATTCTAGTTTAATTTTAAATAATTTCATATATGTATTGGCTGCCTCTATATACAACACATATAAATTATAGAGGAAGGGAACATACATTTTCTATTCTGAACCAGCCTTCAATAGTCTACCCATGAATAGATGAACCAAACACGCCATATAAATTACCTATATCATATGCGAATTTATATATATTTATTAGGGTTATTTATCTCAATTTGTGGGGGAGATACTCATCATTTAAAATATATTTAGTTTTTAGGATTACATAGATGTATTTTATAAGGACATTTAAAGTATTCTAATGAATCGTGACGTTTTGTTTTGAAGTGAACTCATACATGGTAATACACCTATTTCAAAAACTCCAAATAGAATGGATTTTATTGGGTTATACTAATTGATTATGAAACTCTATGATAATATAGATAATTCATTCAATAATCCATGTTCTTCACCATTGGGATTACATGATCTTTTAGTTACTAAGAAATTTGGGAAATGAGTCTTTGTATTGATTAATGGAAATGTAAAAAAATACTATAAAGAAAAAGTATTACCTACCCCATATTGATGGTCTATTTCATCATTTACGATGTGATCTATATTTTTCAATAATTGATATTTGATCAAAAAATCATCTACTAAGGATAGAGGAGGAGGATATAAACAATATATCTTAGAATATGAGGTGTGATCATTATGAAATCGTTGTTATTCCATTTGAATGTACCATAGATCCTTGTATTTATAGGTACTAAATTAATAGAGTTATTAGATAATACCTCAACAATTTATTGGTAGTATTTATAGATGATATTATTATATATTCAAAGAGAATCCATGATAATAGAGATCATTTGAGAATTGTTTTAAAGACAATGGTGGAGGCTTTTCTGTTAAATTTAACAAGTATGAATTCTTTATATATAATGTTTCGGTAATGGTTTATATAATATCAAGTGAGTGAATACAAATAGATCCTTCAATAATGGATATTATGGCCTAATTTCTTAAAACAACAGCAATAACTAAAATTTGTAGATGTTTTTCGAGTTCATATATTTCTATAATACCATGTAGTTGATAAGGAATTTGTGATTTTTAGTGATTTTTAAAAGAAGTGAATGGGATTTATCCTCATGCATAATGATATGGTAGTATTGAATTCTTCACACCCATTAATAGTTCTTGAGCAATATATATTAACTTCGGATTTGGAGTGAGAAATTTTAATTTTTCAAAATGGTGGAATTATTTGTAAAGTTAAAGGTATGATATATATATATTGATAATACAGTCATTAATTATATATTTATAGTAGAATATATTAATATGAGAAAGAGAATATTATTGGAGTAAATCAATTATTATGATCGCGAAATACATTTCCACCATCAGAATATAATAACATTTTTTGATGCTCTGAGTCAAAAAAACATTATAAACCTCCCATTATGAGAATTTTAATAGTTTAAATATATATATATGTATTAGATGAATATGGATATTGAAATCATGGGAAAAGGGGAAAGATGTTATATCTCTTAGATAAATATTTTACCTTCCATCCAAGTGAGGATTAAGAAGGCATAGAAGGAAAATGTTAAATTACAAAATAATGCATGAAATGAACTTAATTTCGACAATAATAATTCAGAAGTGATATGGTTCATGATCCAAGTATGTGTCCCATCAATTATAGAATTAATGAACATGATATTTGATGAGCCACATTGAACAACATTCTCTATTTATCCTATAAATACAAATATATTTGGATATCTAAAATAATATTTTTTTTGTGGGAAAACATGAAGAGATATATTGTAGAGTATGTTAGAAATTAAATATTATTTCATCTTGTTAAGGATAAGAGACTGAATTCTAAGGGTATTTTACAACCACAACTCATAAAAAAATTAACATATGAAAATATCACCAAGAATTTATTCATCAGAACCTCCATAATTTTAAATGGGAATAATGGTATTTGGAGTATGGTACATTTCCTTAATAACTCATTACAATTTATTTATGTTATATAATATTTCTTCATTCATTAATTTCATAGAATATACATTAAGAAGGTGGTCATGTTTCATTGATTACCACAACCTATTTTATTTTATCGGGATTTGAGGTTTACCGTGATATTGTACTGAATACCTAATCATGCTTCGGATACAAAATTATGTTCTTATACTACTCATCATAATACAATTTATTTTAAGACTGATACTACTATTCAATATCTAGAGGTCATTTTTATATCTTTTTCTATGTATTTCTAAGATTTTTGGGATCGAGACCTTCCTCTGGTCGATTTTTATTACAACAATATCATCCACTCAAGCATTTAGAAAGAACCTTATGAATCCCCTATATAATGAATTATATAACTATATTCAAATGTAATTAAGTTAAATAAATAAAAACATTTTTACATGTTCTAGATAAGGATATGACATATTAAGTTATATCCATTCGACAACACATCATGTGTTTTCTAAACATTAATGGAAAAGTAATTCTAACAATCAATGATCTTGTGTATATTTTTATGTTGGTGAAATAGTTTTTCGTTGAATTAATCTCAGTAAAAAGGTTATCATATTCTTAAATAAGGGAATTGTCATCCCTGATTATATTTTCCCTTTTGATATTCCAGATCGAATATGGACAACAGTCTCTCACACAGAACATAAAAAACCCCTCTCAAGTTCACAACTTGTCCCGGGTATCTATACAAATGAAGTATGTACCAAATAATTTATATGAACAAAACTCAGTGGATTTACTATTAGATAATGATATTTACTCTGGGTAATATCTAGTTTATTTCATCGATCATACTGAAAAAGTTACATGGAACAAGACCGTTCACCATGTAAAAGTTCTCTTGAGGAATAAAAAATTATAAGAAAGTACTTGGGAACCTATGGATATAATAAACATAGATATCATCCTTTTTTAGATATATTGAAAAAAATTCCAGGATAAATTCTTTTTAAGGGTGTAGAATGTAACACACTGATATTTTAGTAAATTTTTTTATTCCAAAAATTATCTTCTTTCGATACATGAAATACCGAGTTTGCATAAACTATAAAATAGAAACCCATTATAACATAAAAAATAAATTGGTTAGTTTCATTTTAAGTAACTAAATAAATAAATAAATAATAAATTATTATCAATGGATCATAAAAGGAAATAAACATCATTTGAAAGTAAAAGAGATGTTTTTTTGAAAAATAATTTTAATGTGCACAATATGTTCTTAACATAATAAATTAAAAAATAATTATAATTTAAAGGAAACATATATGACATATATGTAATAAAATGTTTTTATATTAATCTAATGTTTCTTAGGCATGAGATATAAATAAATCATATTATATTTCTAAAAAAATCACATTTAGAGCATTTATTTTAAAATTAATTTCTACTACATATAGTTATTGGATTTTATAAAATTGATTCCATATTTGGAAATATGGGATTAAAATTTTTAAAAGAGTTCTCTTTATTTCAAGGTTTTATAGATAGTAATCGTGGTAAAATTTATCACCCTGATATAGGGAAATTTTGGTTAGTATTTGTTAAAACTAAGAGTTAATGTCACCATTCATCATCAAAATTCCAACTGGACAAGTTAATATGACACTTATCCTCATAGGATCCAAATTTAATTTTTTGAAGGATATAAGTCCATGAAATTGGCCAATATTATTATTATAAAAAAATATTAAATGTTATTATCATAATTTGAAAAATTCTTTATGTTTTCACATAGTGAAAAAATAATGTTGAAAATAAATATAGAATTTTATTTTGTTAATAATAATTTTTTAATAATAAAATTTATTTCTATTTGTTTATATTATTTCAAGAAAATCGTATGCAGTGCTGACATATTTTTCATTTAATTTATTAGAGAAATAAAATGATTGTGTTTAAAAATATAGAAAAAAAGTATTTCACGTGATTTATTGTGATTAAGGAATTTTTTAGAAAAATATAGAATAATGGGAAATTTTAATGGTTTAGATTTAAATTAAAACATTTTCATGATGTATTTGAAGTCAAATGAAATCAATAGAGATAAAAATGAAAATAATGATATTTTGTGTGGGTAATGTTTTTAATATTATTTAAAAATAAATAAAATGTTTCAATAGTAAAAGGGGTATAATGTATTATTGATAGTGTCATCCAATTTCCATTTATCATGCAATTAAAACATTATATATATAATTATCACCCCTTAATTGTGAAAAGGAATTACTATAGATAGGATTAAAATAGGTAAGGTAGGGTGATAAATGATAATATATAGTATGAAAAACAACATAATGCTTGCCAAATTTTATTATTTTATGAAATTAAATACATATACCATGTTTTCTCAAAATATATGGTTATTTGAAATAATTTATCTTGATAAATAATTTTTAATACATTAATATTGTTTATAATTCCATGAGTGTGCTTTCCCTCCCTTATAAAAGAACACACCTTAATTAAATTCATTACACCAATTAAAGAAACATATCCCAACCAATCCCTTGGAATATCTATTCCAAAAACAATTATATATGTTTTATAGTATCTTTTATCTTCATAATAACAAACCCTATGTTCTATAAGAATGGATCTAAAGGAGGCCTCCTGAGGAAAATATAAACATCATAATCACCCACTTTCAATTTATTTTTTCTTTTAACCACTATATATTTGCTAGATTGATCATAAAATAATAAATTTTGTATTCTGAATAGATGAAAAAGTCATTATGACTATAAAAACATAAATATCCACCCTTTATTCTATGAAAAGGAGTGTGAAATTATTGTTCCTATGTTTTTTGGACTTACCATCTCCACATAGCGATACAATTCTATATTCAACACTATATTTTATAGATGGATATTATGAAGAGTTAAATATTGTTAAATTATATATCAGAAATAATTTTTCTTAAAATAATATCCAATATTCATTCTACATTCCAATCCATTCGTAAAAGATGATCCCACTCGTGTGTACATGCGGACAACCACCTCGACGAAGTGATGTGATATGTTTTTCATTTCCATTTTACTTGGATGGTAATAATAAATTATTTAAATAATATAAATAGTTAATATGATAATATAATTGTTTTTAAATGGTGAATTATTATTTAAATTTCTTTTATTTCATTCATTAAAAACTAGAAAAAAAATTTATTTATGCATACGTACGAATTACCATCTCCAAGAACGATATATTTCTTTTTCTGTCTATATCTTTATAGATTACAATAAATACATATCTATTGAATATATCTGATATTTAGATCATGATTAAAATTATATAGATTATGGGACATTGAAAATTTTAAAATTAATGAATCAATCAAAAAAATACATGAAAAGGGAAGATGTTCACACATGGAAAAATACTTTTAACAATGAATTGTAATTATGTGAGTACTAAAATATTTTTATTAAATAATATATCATATTATATATATGAATAATTTTATAAAGTAGGTTTAAAATAAATTTATATTTATTATATAATAGTTTCATACATGTATGAAGGAGTTTAAACATGACGTAAAAGTTCATTTGACAATCACATCATTTTAAATGTGTGATTATATTTCAGTCACCGTTGTAGAAATTATTTAATATTTATACTATTAAACAAATATATTTCAATATCCTATGTTTATATCTATAAATTAAATGTATTAATTTAATTATTCTATATTAATGTACTCAAGATAGTGAAATAATGTTTTTATGGAAAACTGACCTTGTTTTTATGCTACATAAGGAATCATTTTCTTCCATGTCCATATTTTTATTAAAACAACTAAAATGTTGTTTTTGATTTTATCCAGTTGTTTTTAAAATACATTTTTAAGTATCTTTTAATTTTTTATAATTGTTTAAAATAAATCTTCATGTCATTTTCCAAGCACGATACCTTTTAACTATTTTAAAAAAATATAGGAATGTTTCCTAACTTATACTGCATGTAAAGAATAACCTACCATAATGAAAAATAATTTTTTGAAGAATAATTTATATTCATACAAGTTTAATATAAATGAAATATTATCCGTAAAATTATGGAAATATTATGATTTTAAATAAGTGTTCTCGCATTGAAATAAGGTGTTTCCTTTAATAAATTTTATTGTGAGGTTTTGAGATTATTTTCATCTATAAAAATATCCTCTCCTAAATTTTATAAATTACTGAGGTTTTATTATTATGATACCATCCAACATGATTCCTTAGATGGTTTATGGTCATCAAGAAATGGGGAGGTATTGATATTACATATTCATGTTCTTCCAATATGAATTGTTATTGATTTATATATATTTTTTGATTAAGATATGTTTTTTATTCATCAAATGAATCCATTTGAATTATTATGTTATGGGTGGTGCATGGAACTTCATAGACCCTTGATTAATTTTTAGATATGAATATAAAATAAAGGATAGTTATTTATCCATGGCATTAACCATTTATGTAGATGTCTTGAAACGGGGCATTGAAAATATATTTAAATGTATTATAAAAATTTGTAAATAGTATGATTTTGTTGTATTGAGTTATACAATCAATAATTGAAATCATATTTTATGACCATTAGTTTATTTAAATAATCATTATATCCATTGATATGTTTCAAACCCATGTGATTATTTGTATGGAATTGTTTGATCAATAATTATTCTTTCCATATTATGCATCCCTCATTTAGCTCCTCTTATATGAATTCTCTTACTGAGTATATTATCTCACTAATTTCATATTTTTACATTATATTTGATTCCAATATATTCTATAGGATTCATATAAAGGGATATCATATAGGGAAATAAATATAATCCAAAAAAATACTATGTTGTATTTTATTTTTTAAAATGTATTTTGGGATTGATGTATGTATCTAGTTTACCAAGAATACTATAGTATTCAGTCACATAGGATGTGAGAGTTTGTATATAATACTAATGTAATAAATTTAATAGTATATCTACTCTACTATTGTTGGGTTCTTTTATATTTTAGTGCTTTCATTAATCGGATATGGAACAAAAATGAAAAGGTATATTGTTATTGTTCATTGAAAGCTAATTCACTAATAAGTGAAAACATATAATTTATATGATTATTATTTACACTATAAAAATATAAAAATTATAAATTTAAAATATGTAAAATTTTGGGAAATATATTATTAATGAAAATTAATATAAATTTATATTTTTTGTATGATTACATTTGATTTCTGTTGAGAAATAAATATGTATGGTCAATAATGTGTTCATAATATAATAGTAATATTTTATATTCCACACTAAAATGGATATAACCTTGGGTAAATTTATATAATAAATTTTTTCATACAAATAAAATTTTTATCTATGATATTTAAATTTAAAAAAATGTATCAAAATGTGTTTAAAATATAAAACTGGTATATATAAATAAATAAATTTTTTATTAATCATTAAAATATTACATTGTTTATATAATATTTCGCATAAAATAAATAATTTTCTTAAAGTAATATATCTAATAAAATTAAATTGGAATTTTCAATTCTTATTGATTTATCAAATGAAATATTAAATGTTTTGTATAATCAAAAAACAATTATAGGAATATTTTTTTTGTTTTATATGCAAAAACCATATTTTCTAGAGAGATACTGAATAATTAATACATTATTTTTAACTCATACAGATCCTAAAAGAAATATAAAATAATTGTAAAATACTATGTTTTATTATACAGTAAAATAGTAAAGGAAGATAACCTTTTGGAATGATTCATTATGAGTTTTGGTTTTTTGTAGCCTTCAGAAGGGATGGAGGAAATGATATGAGAAGATAAAGGTGAATAAAAAATTGTATGTGTTGATTCATATTGTGAATGACTACTTGATAATTTCAATTAATGTTCGCATCATGGGACAACAGGTTTCTGGAATTTCATTCATCGAGTTGATCATTGTTTGAATTAATTTTTTGTAACATTAATGTTTGTTGTTGAGTTTTTGGTGATTTTATCTTCAATGATTTCATGTTTAGAAAAGATATTTTCATATCATGGATCCTCTTCAATATTGTTTTGGATTCAATTCAATATGTATTAAAAAATATGACCAATTTTAGTGCCATTAATTAAAACATTCATTCACCTAGTAGATGTGGTGATTTCACAAATTACGAGAAGTTAAATCCTCTCTCCAACATGCACCCATTCTCCCACAATACATATTAAATTTTTGTTGACCCATATGAAATTTTAAGATCCCTAATGGTATTTTATCTTTGGAATTAACCATTTGATTCTAGGGACCCGGTATCATTGATTCTGGGTGATCCATTCATTAGATACTCTTTTTAATTTTTATTACATATTTAAATGTAATGTAGCTTCTGTATTGTATAGAGTTATTGGTTTCTATAGATATGATTTTAACGAATCATCTATGTATTTCATAATGATTTCTAGATCATGATCATAGTGGTGTCCCTATAGTTAAAACCCTCTTATTATGGCGTTGTACAAGAAAGTATAAATATTTTATTTTGGTAGGGTATTTCTATTCTCAACCATTATATTCCCATCTTTGATATTACCATTATCATTATTTCTATTTATTTAATGGTATGAGTTAGAATTATTAATATAATAAATATTATAAATGAAATTAAAAGGTTATGGTTTTATTCTCATTTTTACAAGTATTCTGTAATTTTATTTAGTATTGTTTCATATTATATAATTTTTATGAAATTATTCCTTACAGTGATTGACTGATTTGACAATACAAATTAATTTTTTATTAAATAATTAAAAAAATGAAAATACTACATTTAATATGTGTGTTTTAAGATGAACATGTTTTGTGTGGATTGGTGGCCATAGTTTTGTGTGTTTTATTGGCCTTGGTTGATTAGAACATTTGATAACTCATTATGGGGTGATAGATTGATATGGTGGGAACATGATAATGATTTTAAAGAAATTTTCTAACATGAGATAATATAATAATGGTATATTTATTAAATAAATCATTATTTGAACGTTAAGTTATTAATTTATTTGATAAATATCAGTGTCTAAATTGTTAAATTATATAACGGGAAACAGAACACAGTTTGTTGCCCTTTGTGTGTTGACTATAGGAAGGTTGTTCTATATTATATGTTGTATTTTTTATCTCAATATCAGTAATATTCTAACAATGGTTTTGGAAATGATTCTTGTTTGAACCCAGAGATTTGAGCATGTGTGAGAATATTATACAGAAACACTGCCTTATGTTTTTATGAAACACCACACCTATATTATAAAACATGGAAAACTCACAAAGACATTGGGGGTGTTTTACCTAACATCCAGCATGAGGATGACATGGATGGATAACTACCCACTATCCTTGAATCTCTCAACCACATTTCCATATATTGATAATGGCGGTGGATGATGAGATATACTGTGGGGGTTATGTGGGATGATAAGAATATATAAGGTTGATATCTTACGCATTCATGATTACATATCACCAAGGATATGTGATTCGACATATTTGGATGGATTGGTTCCCCTTGATGTGATTTGTGGTTTTTTCTTCTGTACCTGATATAAGATTTGTGTTGACATTGGTGGATATGAATGGGATGGGAGAAATTAATGTAAACACATTTGGTGAGAGTGGAAAATTAGGAGGTACATGGTTTTATAGTGACATTATATACATTATTATGATATTAACTTCCTAAAATTGGATATATTACATAATTATAGATATTTAGTGATGTAGGGAATGAAATTAACCATACTATATTGGTTCTAGATAGTTCAATGATTTTTTATTTGGTCATTAGTATGAAATTTTAATATTTTCATGAATGACATTCATTATAATTATTCAATGTATACATGTTATGCTCCCACCATTTATATATTACCTGTCATTCAAGATTCTATGAGTACATTGGTAATCCTGTAAGGAATGTAATATCTTGGAGCTTAGAGTTCTTTTTGTTTCAAAAGTATAAAAATATTGAAACATTATTAATTTGATACATTTGTATTGATTTTACATTCATATATTTCATTATTTACTTGTATGGGATTTTAGTCCATCTATAATTCATGGTGATTTGTTAGTGGGATTTTTCTGTATATTCCTAGACTATTTGTGATTAATTCCTCTCATATTTTTGTAATATACCCTTAATGATGGTCACCAACCCAAGGCCTATTTAAGGTTATACATGGGTGTCCCAATTTTATTTCACTAATATCCTATGATTGGTACTAGTGGGGCTGTCGTAAAAATTAGTATGAATCATTCAGGATAAGATTTAGGGTAGAGTTTTTAGTTATCTATTACTAGAGTCTAAATGGTTTGGTAATGAAATAGACTTATCCAAAAGTAATATGTGATGATAGAAAGGGTGAATGGATAGGAAAAATGATTTTAGGTCTCCATGTGATCCCATAAAAAGACATTCATCTCTAACAACATATTATGAAATGTGAAATTATTTACAATATAGATACCTATGATAGGTATATGAAACATAATTTCTGGATTTCTATTTCAAGTGGGGTCGTTCTATAAATGTTTAAATTAATTAATTAAATGAATTTGGATAACTCGATATCTTCAAGATTTTGGTTTCTATCGTTTGTTTATAGAAATATAATATGGTCACTACCCACATGTGTTCCGATTCACAGAGGTATAGTGGGAAGTCCCTTTAAAGTGTTTAATGGTCAATCTTGATGATGAGAATCATCAATAGAAAAATATGTAATGTTCCTTTCAGTATTAGATTGTAAAAAGTGTGGGGGAAGCCTATCCAAAATATATATATCACTTTATTAATGATTTTGAAATTTATTTTGGTTTTATGTAAGATATATATGACCATTAGATTCCCCAATTAGTTTTCTAGATGTGGGGTGAAATATATTTTTGGTGGATATCATCTATTGAGGAGAAAAATGAGACAAATCTGTCATGGGTTTTCTCCCATTAGGGTTTCTGGGTTAATTTCTAATCAATAGTAATGAAATTAATAAAGTCGAAAGAATATCTCCCCCTTTAGAATGACAGTATATGTATTTGGGGATAAGAAGTATTTTTAGGGTCCTTCTATGATTTTCCCCTAATTATTTTCCAAATAAGTAGTCCTAATAATGATACATGAAGGAGGTGTAACACTATTCCTTCTATTATTTACTCTCCTCCTTTATATTTATTATATTTTTGGAGTTGAATAGAAAGTTAGATGTGATGAAAAGGGAGTCTGAGAGGTATGGAACACCTATTTGATAGCCAACATGGATTGACAAGGGCCAATTTATTATATTGAGACATGAAAATGTCATTCTAATCAAGAATATGAATGGTAGGAAGATGTCCTTAATTGCTAATATCATGTTTCTCTTCGAAATAGTTTTTTCATACATCCATCAAGATTTCTATAATTATTTAAACAAGTCACTAAAGTAATGGTAACTATCAACTATAATTTCCATCATTATTTGAGGTATTTTATGGTTGGTACAGATCAGACCCATTCTAGATGTTTTTCTAGTAACCCCGATTATGGTGTCAGTGGTATGGAAAACTAGATTATGTTGTAAATATTTTCCAATATTCTTATAATCAACCCGAAGGAGGTGAAGTTAAAATAAATAATTTAAAGTATATCCCTATAAATTATGCACATAAAATAAGGAATGGATATGAATGTCATATATAGTGGTGCAAAGGTTCCAGTGGAGGTTATATTCATATGATGAAGGCACTAGTTATAGAGGGGATTCAAGACATTTGAGGTACGATTAGTTTATTTTATTCCTTTTATTATCCTTTATTATATTCAGTATCTTCCCAATTTATTCTTTCACTGGACATTCTTTATGCATTGGAATGGAATGTGTTGAGTATTTTTATACCCATGATGTTATCCACCCCAGTTGAGGTCTAAGCCAGATTGTTTGTGTGTGTAGCGATGGGACATCATCATTTATTGGGTTGTCTATTTGAGTTTCACACACCTCTATATAATTTTATCCTATGAATGTATTGTTATTATAATGATCATCTGATCATTAATTATTTCAATAGGATATTTTGTATATATTATATATGAGAAAATTTATGGTGTTCAGTGAGAACCGAGCTTTGTGGATGGGAGATAAGAAATAATTTAAAATTCAGTCCAAGATATATGATTTTTTGAAAGATACAATGAGAACATAGGAATTGGTTGTCGGAATAGTTATTGTATATTGTTTGGTTGTTTTTTCTATGGTGGTTTTTGTCATCCTACCTTAATGTGTTACTGATTTCAAAATAGATTTGTAGATTTTTGATACATTAAATTTTAATTATTCTTATCATATGAAACAATAAATATTTTTGGAGCTGAGTAACTATATTAATGATCTGATCTAGAAATGATTTATAAGACCTACTGTGTCACTATGAAGAGTAATAATTCTATTCCCCAACATGATTGATAGTAGTTTTATGTCTTTTATAGACTATCACATGTATAATTGTGTGATGATCAAGAATATATAAACTTTTATTAGAATATGTGTTCTCTCTGACCAATTCAGGGGAGCTAACAACTTTATTATGATTCATATGTGTTCTGGGTATCATGTTCTAATGATAATGGATGTTTATTTTAATAAGTATATTTTTATTTTTTAAATGGGAACTATGAGTTAACAATCATGTGGTTAAATGTCACAAACACACTAGTTTTGTTTATGGTACTCATGAACTCCATGTTTCATGATTTTCTGGACCATTTCATAGTCATTCTCAAAGAAGACAATCACAAATAATTTATTTTAGAGGATAATCACAGTAATAAACTATGTTTAATATTCAACACTCTTATATGCCAGCATTTGTATGTGAAATTATCCATGTGACTTTTCATGATATGAGAGGTAAAATTCCATGTGTGTGAGGTGTAATAGTAATGAGTGGTAGTGGGTCTAGAAAACTTTTTGGAAGTTGTTTATTGGGAAGAACACAAGTTTTTTTTATTTTGTATCATTCATGGCCATGTGAGTCAATATTGGAGGTTTTTGTTTGACTATTCTCACATTTCAACCGCTTTAAAATCCCATACAATGAAGGAGAGACATTTCTTTTGGACTCATTGGTGTATGGAATTTATTTAATTATTGAAATAAATGTTTTTTAGAATCCTATATCATTTATAACATGATAAGGGTGTGATTTTTGAGGTGTTATATGATGTATAATGCATGGGTTTGGGATGTGTCGTTATTCATTAGTTGTTTGTCATCTTTTATAGTTCCAAATAGTGGTTCCCATGTGAATATAACTACACTAACCATGATCAATATTTGGTAGTCGTGTTTTTATTTATTGGTGTTAGTTTCTTATTATATACTTATATGATGGTTTTTTACTTATTAGTGTCATTTTTAATGTATGGTTTCATCTTTGTATGAGAATTGTGTTACAGGTAGAGTCTTTGGTGGTTTATGATAGTCATTTCTTGCCTTGTTTGGTTAGTTTTGATTATCAAGTATGATAATTGTTTAAAAGTGCTTATGGTAACATTACCAGCCATTCTAGCATGTTTTCATGTGATTTTTGGTTATTAGTATCCATTAGATTGGATGGATTAATGGATAGGAGGTCCCATAGTTGAATCTAGAACTACAAGTGGTGATTCATGTCATGATTTACAAGTTAATTATTTGAATGAAGATTCATAGATTCAGAGACATACTGTCAGAAATAACTATTAGGAGTATTTTATAGAATGAATTTGTGTTCATTTATTGAGTGTGCATTAGGGTGTTATGGGTTTTTTCTTAGAATGAGGAATGGCTAGAAAGGATATATTCATGGTGTGAAACCCATCTCTATTTTTTTGGATTGAGTGATTTATTTTGTAAAATCTTAACCTTATGTGGTTCAAATAATGAACCAACAACTTATTACATGAATGTGGTGATTCTTGGTTTTAAATATGTTCTATACTCCCAAAGTTAAAATAATTACTCTCAAAATTCTGGTTATCTCTAGGTAATTTTTTGAACCCAAAATCCTCTGATCCTGGGGGTTCATCCATAGCATCTGTATATTAGATATTAGTGATTCTTGGTGTGTCCTTATTCACATTCTATTTAATCTATTTCTTTATTGTTAAAAGGTTTCACAATGTTTATATTGTGTCACAATCTATCTAATGATATAATGTCACACACTATTTTTTATTTCTTTATTTTATATTGATTTATCATTTGGTATTTAGATTCTATCTTCAGTCATGGGTGTTTTAGAATAAAATTTAGAATTTTGTTTTTTTCCTCAATTTCATGGTCTGTGCAAATGGATAAGGAATATTTTTTGAATCCACCTACTATTAATTCCAATTTTAATTAATTTTCATTCATTATGGTTAGGGTTCCCCAGTTAGTTCATGGTTTGATTCAAACTTTTCATCTCATTGGTGTAACCATTTTGGTCATGGGGTGTACTTGGATGATGGAACATGGGATGAGTTGCTTAGTCAAAAATGTGTGAGAATCATAAACATGTATTTCAGTTATTGACAGAACCAAACATCACGGTTAGTGTATGGTCTCCCAAACCATGTGTCTAAACCATTTGGGTTTCATGTGAGCCCAGTAAGGGATGCATAGTTAGTGCATTTATTCCTAAACAGTGTGGCCTAATGGTGTATAGTTCCCAAATCCATTAAAAATTTCTTCTTATCTTTCTTCCCCTCTTGGTTTTTAACCAAGAAACTTATTCTAATCTCCCATTTTGATAATGTAATCCTTATAATGATCCTCCCCTCTTCCTCACACCTCTCACCCACATCCAATGGTGAATCTAAGTGATTTAATTTTTATTTTTTGGTTATTTCACAATCCCATTTTCTTCTTTATTCTCCATGTTCCCCTTCATTCCTCTTTATTATTATTTCCCATTATGAATTGGTTACTTTTCCATACTGTTCATGATTCTATCATTCCAGTATTTGGGTTTTATATTCTTGAGGCTTCTCCTGTACATACTTTCCTCTTTGGACAATCATGAAGCGTATACGAGTTGTTCTTTTCCAATCGAATTGAGTTTTAGGTAGGTTCCCTTATTTATTGGGATTTAAATCTTACGAAAAACTTATTACTGGATCTTATCACCTTATTTTTTCTATTTAGGGATATTTATTATTTCAATAATTTTTTGGAATGAAATCAATTGAATCTTACATGAATTAAATTTTATAGAATTATTTTATTTATCCATACACATGATGTGTTCAATAAAGTACCTCATTGACCATACAAGTATTTTTTGGTTTTATAATGATATTTTGGTTTTCAAAATGTGCTTTTGATATATCAGGAAACTCTAAGTGGTTTTGGCCCTCTTATAAATTTTTTTTAATGGATAGGTGAGTCTCAATTGGAACCATTTAAAATTATTTTTCCTTGGAAAAATACCCTTGGGATACATATCTTTCCATGTTGATTTTTAAAGGTAATGGGAACTCCTCATTATGGGACTTTCCTAGTGATTTTATGGATAAATGGAATGGGGCATATCTCTTGTGGGTATTCAGGGTGATTCATTGTTATGTGGCTTATGTGGTGGCTAGTGTTTATCTTATATATTTTTATTGTTATAAATTGTATGGCTCACCCCCACATTAGAAATATATTTGGAACCCAACATAAAAAGTGGAATATCGATGAATATATACTTAACTAGGATATGATTATTCTCTGGCTAGTGGCACTTACTGTGGACAAGCTCTACTTTAAGGATGATTCCCCTTTGTTAGTCTACGTAGAGAATGACCATGAATTATTGTTGTTTGATTACATCCGGCACACTAATAGGATGGATCTGGGTATAATATGTTCTATACATTCTCCTAATCTTTTAGGTATTCCCATATACATTGTAACATATTTATCCATTGAATATAATTTTATCACCTCATCTAGAATTGTTTGTTATGTATTAATTTCCCTTGCCCTTTTTAATATTTTTTCTATATTTATTTTCATTTTTATTGTATATCACTTGTGAAATTAAATTCATTATTTTTTTAAATGTTTTTATGATATTTTATTTTTAAAGATCATTCTAATTCCCCTTATATGTCTCACTGCCAATTTTCAATAAAAATACACAATCCTCTCCTTCCATGAAAACCTAGTTTTAAATAGGTGGTATGGACTATGATTTTTTTAATAATAGAAATAATGAAAACCCAAAATTTAATTATTTTCCTCTACAATGAAATAAATTTATAATTTATTTGAAATAAAATTCATAGGTAATAGTTTTTTTTGTCATGCATGCTTAGGTTTCATACCCACACTAATAATTCTATATTTTTTCATAGTATCAAGTGCATGTTATTATCTGTTTCAAATTCCATTGAAAGGTGTGGGAGTTTTGGATTTTGTTAGTTACCCAATAGTTCTTGAAAATATCTATTTTGTAGATACGTTCACATTGGTTTTATTTTTAGATAATGCTTTATTTTTCTAAGTCGTTATTTTCTTTATGATGGGTTTCTCATTTATTTTTTCCACATAATTTGTTAATTTATCCTCACTGAAATCATTCTAAATATAATAATTATATTCCCCAGTTCTTGTCTCCACCCTAGGGTGATCGATAAAAAGACTCAATGATTTCAAGGGCCATCTCGAGTGGCCGGTTCAGGGTCGACACGGGTTGTTTCATTAAAAATGGTATCATATCACAATTTATTTAGAAAACCTAGAATTCCAATATCCAATTATTTTTTGTATTTTCATGGTAGATAAAATAGGACAATCAAAACATGGTGTGTATGTATGAGGAAGGGTATGGACAATACATTCTTTTTTGAACAATGTTTTACCAAGGAAAATTTGTTTTTGGGTTTGGGTCTTCTGATTTTAGATATCATTATTGTTCCCTATATTTCATCACCTCTTTAATTAAGTTTAGTTTATTTAGAATTATTTTATTATTTATGGGTTTCTTTGGGGGAATAAAGTGAGAGGTGGGATAGTGGTTTTTTATTAGCTTGCTGAGTTTTGAAAGGAGTATGGATCCAATAGACATGGTCTTTAATTATATTTCATGGAAGTGGTGTGATTGGAATAATGTGTCTAACTATTTGGCCAAGTCACCCATTTTCATAGGTATCATATATGAATATATTTTGGTTCCTTCATGAATATAATTTTATTAACCTAATTCAAGAATATAAAAGTTTTATTTTACATGGTTACATATTTTTTTACTAAAAACATAAATTAATTTTTCAAACCTATTTATGAAAAGTCTTGGAAAATGGATTTATACTATAGGTGACCTTTGATAGAATGAGTTTGGAAAAAATGAATTATTTCCTTGGTGTAAATTTTAAAATCTAGTGAGATATATTTCAACTAGGTATTTGGGGAAAATTTTAAAATGAGTTGGTTTCATAGGAAAAGGGTTGGATTTTTTGTTGGAATCCATGGAATTTTTATAGAATGAAAATTCATGGAGTGTGGGGATAGAATTGGTTTTCCATTTTGTTGTTTGTGAGGTTATATAAATGTTTTTTAGATTTTCCATATCATTTTTATTTTCCATTTGGTGTATAATTTTCATGATTTATTTATGATGAGTTGTTTTTTATTATGTTTTAGTATTATTTTTCATTTAGAGTATTCACAACACAGGATTCAATAAAAATTCAAGGTGAAACTGGTGGTGGTTCACTATTAGTGGACCATTCGGTTGATCAACATAAATATATCCACCATGAGTTTCAAAATTTTAACCCTCCTCTATTTTATGGTCAATGAAATTATTTTGAATTCGAATAGTGCATGAAATGTTTTGAAAGGATATTTAGTTTCCTTGACATTCCTATAGTTCTAAAAGTTAATTTTGTTATCATTATGCTCAAAGATCCATGTCATTAGTGGTCTATGTTTCTCATAAAGACTAAGCCTCATAAATACCTCTTGTATGAATTCTTCAAAGCCTCATTTTTCAAGTATAACCAATTTTTGGAATTGAAGAAGGAAAAGGTGATGGATTTGTGATTCTGTTAGTAAAAATATGGACTTGTGTTGGATTAAATCAATCATTGATTGATTGAGTTCCATATATTTTTGAGTTAGATGAAGAATATTCTATAAAAGATCAAAATATTTGATAATTTTCTTAATTTTGATATTTAGTTGAAGGTTTCATAATTTAGTCTAACCTCTTTTGTTTATGTGGTAGGGAAAGTGGAGAGATATGAGGCTATGTTAACTGGATATCTCAAGGGTGTTAATCAACCTTCAGTACTTAGAAGCAGTGAGGGAATTTCAGAAGAGTTATGTAAAAGCTTCTAGAAAACGAATACATTGGTGGTGGAATTATGAAACATTCAAGTCTCTCATCAGCTTCTTCTTAGAAAATGACCATAATGTCCCATAAATGTTCTAATAATGTTTAATAGATGCCTTCATGTCTATGTTAGACAATGAACTATCTTTCTTGTGTTTATTTAGGCCATCTCCATAAATTCTACAGGGGTTTCAACCGATCGAAGATTAAATTCTGTTCCACTCCCTCAAATAAGCACATAGCACATTCGGATGGACATGGGAATGTTTCGATTAGTATTTTAAGGTTTTAATGAAACTTATCTCTTTGATGTAGTGGTTTTACATTGAGTTGTTTCCTTTTTTTGGAATAATAATTAGTTTTTATATCTCCTGAGAATGTTGGAATAAGTGGAAATTTATTTTGCGAAAATTTAAATCACAAAATTATGGAGTGGAATCATGTTTATTGTGTTTTACGTTTCTATCAGTTAGTTATTTCTTGGACTGTGTGTGGTTATTCATATTTGGAGGCTTAGTGTTGGAAGGGTGGAGTTGGCTAGACATCTTGATAGTATCCTAATATGGTAGGGATTCACCCTGGCCTCCTAAATCAATTAAAATTAATCCCTTTTTTTATAATATGATTTATCTTTATTTTCCCTTTGGAAATATTTCCAATGATAATACAGTATCTTCATGGGTCAGTTATCCTTGTCTTTAACTTATCCTTTGTCATGCTTTAGGCTCATGGATTTGGTGTGATTATTGTAGTGATAGAAAAAAAAATTCTTTTGGACTGGGAATTTAATCATCATTTGAGTTATGGTTTCAGTCTAATGTTCTGGTAAAGGTTAGAGGAAATGGTTTTTCATAACAGTGGTAGTGGTATTATTAAAATTAAAGAGGTGAATTGTGTGATAGTGGGGACCTTGGTCTCTTATGTGATCAGCTGAAAACATATACACATTATAAGGGAATAATTAATTATGGTGGGGAGGATTTACACACCATGGTTTTTATTTTTCCACATTTATTTTGGTTTATTATTCTTCATTCATATTTTTGTATCATTTTGAGTTTTTTTGGATCAAAGTTTTGAGTTTTTGGAAATCTATCCTTTATTTAATAGTGTATAACCATTTTTCTAGAGAAACCATGCATCTCCCATAAATTCAAGTTCCTTTTCATGTCATCTTTCTCATTCATGATTATGGTTTCATGGGACACACCCAGTTAGATTAAAATCATGCAAAACATAGGTGTAACTATGTAGGTCTTGTGCTTTCCTTGGATGACGGAACATGTCTTAAGCTTTGTTAGTCCAAACTATGCGAGAATCATGTGCATGTGTCTCTAGATATTGACAAAACTAAATTAAATGATTAATAAAAAGTTTTACAAACTATAAAAAACCATGAGGTTGTTCTATGAGTCATGTTTGGAACATATGGTTTTTTCATGGTTTGAAAAACTATGCCGACTAACCATGCACAGTTCCTAGGTCAATTAATATAGCCTTCTTCTTTTCTACCCCTATCCATTTTTTACCCAAAAGAACTTCTTATTCTAATATTTTTAACATGATACCCTAGGTAAGATCCTCTTCTCTTCCTCACACCTACCTTCCTCTTCTAGTGGTGAATAGAAGTTGTTTCATTATGATTTTTGGGTGATTTCTTAAGGTAATTTCTTTCATTCTTCTCCATCTTCATCCTTCATCCTCTTTACTCTTTGTTTCCATTCTCTATAAGTTCCTTTGGTCAAGGGTTCTTTTTTCCATTTTCCTAATTTAATAATTTTGTCTTCCTATGGTTTTTCTTGGTCTTCTAGGTCTCTTTAGACCATCTTGAAGCTGATTCGGGTTTTTTTCCCAGTCCCCATGAGATTCAAGGATGTTTAAATGTCTATTGGCCTTTAAAATTTAAAAAACATAGATGTATTAATGTTTTCACGTTATTTTGATACTAATTAATGTTATATATTATTTATAAAATTTATATGGAATGAAAGTAAGTGAATTTTCTTTGAATTCAAATTAGTGGACTTATTTTATTTGTCCTTTAACACTATAAGTTCGTTAAAATGCATGTTTGTCCTTTATCATTAGTTTTTCATATTAGAATGATGTTTTAGTTTTAAAAATGTTTTTTAATATTTCATAAAACACTATTGGCATGTTTGGAGGCCTATTAAATGATTTTTCCACAGATATGTGACGCATATTTGTCACCTTTAATAACATTAATTCTTTGGAAAACCCCCGTAAAGATACATCTCTTGCCTTATTTATTGTTAAGGTCAATGGGAGGTCCTCAGCATAGGACATCCATTATGAATATATGGTTGACTGGTAAAGGGGGTATCACTTGGGGTGATTCCAGGTGATTCTTGGTTACTTGGATTATGTGGTTACTTGTATTTATTTGGTATATTCTTGATTGTTTTTAATTATTTAGGTCACCCAAACATTAGGCGTATCATGGGAATCCTGTATAGCTACCAAAATATCTAATTATTTATTCAACACTGGTTTAGGATTATGCTCTGTCTAGTGTCCATTTACTGTGGACATGGTCTTTTTTGGGGATGATTCCCCCCGGTTAGCCTATGTAGGGTATGAACAAGCATTAGAGTCATTTGATTGCATCAGGTGTGCTGACTTCTTGGATCAGGTTATAATGTGTTCAAGAAATTTCTTCTAAGCTCCATGGTATTCCCATGATATTTGACACCTATTTATCAATGTTGGATAATTTTTTTCCTAACCTTGTATGGTTTCTTGAGTATTTATTTCAATTTTCCTCTATGTTATTTTTTGTTTAAATATTTTCTTTAATGAATTATATCCCTTGTGGAATTAAATGGTTGGTTTTTCTTAAATGTTTTTTGTGAAATGTTTTTTTTCAATGATCATTCTTACTACCCATTTAGATATCACATTATAATGCTTTAAAAAATACTTAAACCTCTGTATTTAATAAAAAAATATTTTAAATAATGACTTAAATGGACTATTATTTGTTTTAGAATTTGATGTTTGAAAAATATTTGTTTTTAAATTGAATTTAAAACATGAAATAAATTAATTAATTAATTAAAGGAAATTCATAAGGAATAGATTATTTGGGAATTCAAAAAGAGTTTTAATACTCACTCATTGTAGTGACTCATATTTTCCCAATTTTATTTTTAGAAATAAATTATGAAAATTATAAGATATGGCACTTAGATAGCATGTTATTCCGAGGCCCGATGTGCCTATAATAGTTCATTGATAAAATTTTCAATCTATAAGAATGTATGTGATTGGTTTTCATCAAAAACTATAATAACTCTTAAATAGTTTCCCATATCATAAATATAATGGAACTGTTGTGATAAAAGTATAATATTCACCTCTAGTGAGTCCAAACATCAGTCGGCATGTGTCAGATGTGAAATATAGTATTTCGGTATAACTGTAAATTAAATAATAAAATAAAAATTATTTTATTTTAAAATAATAATAACTCATGAATGGTAATTAGGATTATAAATCTAAAACAACCATTTATTTCATAATGTGGTGTTTTCCTTAGGCATAACATAACTTTAGTTGGTGCAGGTCCTCTATGGAAAAATAAAAAAATAAAATAATCATAATAAAATAATTAAAAGATAAATTATTTTACTAATGTAGAGAAAATTTACATCAAAATAATTCATATATAGAAATCTGAAGTATAGCCACATAACCTTGGGAATTCTATAGAACCACTAAGGAGATCTTTGGAGATACCTTTCAAGGAAACGGTGGTGGAGTCATAGATCGACGATCGACGAATGTCGTTTATGATGGATCTCACCAATGATTATGAAGCGGTGACAGATAATCAACATAGGGAGATCACACTCAAAGGTAGGATGTGTTATTTTATACGTCTTTTTATATTCTTGTATTCCATGATGATCCCAGACCAACCATCGAATAGGTTGATCAGTAGTTCGATCATAATATTACTTAATGGGTTTTATTTTTTTCTAGGATTTATATTGGGAGTTGATCTTGTGATTATTTGTTGTCAAAATAAATATTCATTTTAATATAAATAAATCATGATCGACCCAAAAATCGATCGTGATCCATTCCTCTTGTTTGATTCATCCTTTTCTCCCCGGTTTATTATTTTTAAGGGGTATTATTCATTTGGCCCATGACCCGACATATCACAATCGATTGAGCATTGTAATCCCGATTTGTGGTACAATGATCCAATTGCACATACCTAGGATCTGTGGGACACAAATAAGGTGTAAAGATAGAAATGAAGTAATTCGGATGATAGTGGATCCCTGAATTTGACTTCATTGATGTTCCTCGGTGAAATGAAGAACGAACAATATAATTTGTTGTGTGACCGGAGAGAAAGACCAATTTCATTGTTTGGATTATAGGATGACTGCATGAAGCTAAATCTTGATTTTCCTAAAAATTCACAACCAGAATGATGGTCAGAGAAACATATCATATGACCCAAGCATGCACTATGGATTCTAGAAAAACACCCACTACATGGCATGTAATTCGTGATTACATGGTGTGTGGGACCCCTTCCATAGCATCTTGGGTTTCTGTAGTTAGTAATGTATCATATGGTGTATGAAATTATGACATAGCATGTGATCCCTTCCCTGATGCTCATCATGTATCTCGATAGTTACATAGACATTGTGTGGAGTTCCCGGCTTGCCTACACTGAGTACCCCACCACAGGGAAAGACCCATACCCGATACACAGGTTACCCCATGTGCTGGAACATAGGGAGGAGAACATGGGATTAAACTATGTACGGGAACATTTATGATGTATAGCGGTGCACCATATATAGCAGGACACGTCATGTGGGCCATTTTACATGTCATGTATACCTCTTCTACAGGACATGTTCTTATGATATGGGTCATTGAATGCGAGTAGTACCCAAGGTCAAGGGATATTTCATATGACCCAACTACATGCTATGTACCCCTTCCTACATGGCTTGATCTCCTTTTCCACAATATCTTGTAATGTTTTTGTTTGAGTTGGTTCCTCTTTCTCATTCCCCTAAATGTTAATTGTTATATTTTCCTATCCACAGGAGTATAGCCCCCTTCAATAGGACATTCTCGATAGAGTTGGGAGTCCAATACAAAAATCCTAGATAAGGGTCCTATATCCATTCATATACCCTATGTAGAGTAAGTTTATTGATGTGGCCAATCATACTAGATGTTGTTCCACTACAGAGAAGGAGAATCTATATGAGTCAAGGTATATTTCATATCCCTAGAAGTGATCCTCATCTATGTGTTGTGATATTCCCCACATATGTAGTTGGTTGTCCTGTAGGAGAAAGTGTATCGTGTCTCTTTTCAGATCCATTGGAAGATCTCTCTCATGATAGTTTCTACTGAGCATTAACTCTCAAACGAATTTCATCAGTGCTATCAGACTTTGAAGTATATTCTCCCAGATGAGTTCTTTTTGGAATCTTTGTACTGAATCTCCATTGTTGATGTATGGTCATCGTGATATACCTATAGACTAGTGGTGTGGGTTCATGTATATCTGTAAATCATTGTTATATTTTCAATTGAAACCCACTTTTCTAGAGCTTACTGTACCTCTAATTTTTTTATTTATTTGTGGATTAAGGGTTTCTTATTTTTCACACACCCCTACATAGGTTTTTTTCACATGTGTCATGTCTTTTAAATATATGATACCTTTTTTACAGAGTCCGGGGCAGACTGGTACAAAGGCCATATGGTGATTTCTGAGTTCAGATAGGCCGAGGTATTCTTACATATTTCAGTGGTAGTCCTCGTACATTTATCTTTATAGATTGGACTTAGTAGTTACATACTCTTTTGGTGGGATTTTATTCTAGCCTATTTAATATAATTACACTTCACATTACATGTTGTACTCTATTGGTGGGGTTTAGTGGTATGCATGCATTTTTTTCATAGTGTTTATTAAATTTCATTATTTTTGGGATTGGATATTTCTGCATGTGTACAGGTACATAGAAAATGCCTCCCATATTGGGGATATACCTACTCAGTGCTAGTAACCAGCCCCTATCCAATTGGAGGCAGGCTGGATGAGTCATAGAATGGCCCCCACTGGGACATTTCATGATATATTGGTATAAAATGGGGTTGGTTTTACCATAGGACTAAGAGTGTCTGAGATTTGTTAGGTGGAAAAGTGTAAAGTGTTTTGAGTTTGGATTTCAGGCTAGGGACTATAGTGTTGGTGCGGCAACTGATGTATCCATAACCCAGGAATCTGATAACTTTCTTTTCAACTTAGTACATGAGAACACTAGTTGAAGGGAATAAATAGTTTAACACTCAAAAGAATGGGTTGTGGTTTCCATTTCCTTATTGATTCATCTCTCCAGATATACTCAATTACCATGGTACTACTTGTACTCTTACAGGATTTATTTTCAATGTATACAAATTAAGATTCTGCTACATGATCATGAGAATAACCCCCCAGTGAAAATTATCTGATATATGGATAAGTTCCCCAATGGTTTCCTCTAGGTGGTTCACTAGCCATTCCACCACATATGGAGAAGCACATGGTTCTCACAGCACATGTGGATGAAGAGAAAAAGCTGAGGGCGCTTCATGTGTTTTAGTAAAAAATGCCCCCTATGTTTTGAGGCAGGACCAACACACATGTAGCTGAGGACTATCTTGAGGTGGTGAATTAAGTTTTCTATCTATTGAGGACACAAGAAGATCATATGGTGGTTCTGGAAATAATTCTTCAATTTGGCTCATCATAGAAAGGGTGGATTTTAGTTGCCTGATCTTATGATGACATTACCCTTATAGTGGAAGAGTTTGAGGACCTTTTATTAAAGTATATCAAACCTTATAAGTTGATGTTTGTGCATATCTCAGAGCATGTATAGTTCTGGAAATAAGACATGTCAGGGTCTGAGTATTCATCGAGGTGTACCTACCTCTCCAGGTACTCTATGGATATGACACATGATCATTACTATAGGGATTGAACCATCATTCATAGTATGCATAGAGTCTTTTGATTTAGTGTGTCCTCTCATTTCATTCCTACCAATGGTAGGGAGAAATAAAATTCATTGGTGTTTGAGGACTCCTTCTATGTAAATATAGCTGGTGGTAGTCAGTAGTGGTAAATAATGAGTAGATACCTCAGCAGTGGGAAGCCAACGTCAGCCTCAGAAACATAGATATAGGATATTTCACCAGAAGAATCCGGAAAACATGGAGTGTACTATTTATGACTCACAAGGTGGGTCTAGTCAGCCTAGATCACGGTGATACTATTTGTGTGGTAATAGGGGACATCTCTCTAGATATTATAAAACCCATCGAGATACAGATTGTGAGGTAGTGGATGGAATTCCAAGGTAGATGTATAAACAGTAGAAGGAAGATCCCCAAGGAAAATCATTTGGTAGATTGGTTGGGAGAGTAGCAGGAGTTGGTCGACTTTTCATCATGTTACCACCACCACCCCAGTTTTCCACTGTCAGGCATATAAAGATGGAGGACAGGGGTTGGAATAGTTTTGTTTGGTCGAGGCATATGACCCCAAGGCTCAAATAATGATTCATGTTATGATCTATGTCATTCTTACATTAACTGTTGTAATTAATAAACACGGATACCAGTCATTTATTCCATGTCACAAATCATATAAGAGACCTTTTGATTCCGGTTCGACTATTCAATCGAAACATACACATGGAGATACCAACATGAGGAGACCTGATGATCACACGTATGCAGATAGATTCATATGAATCATTGAGGTGATAGTTTCAGTTGGATTCTCATGGTGTCAGTGTTGAGGCCTTACGATCTCATTCTTTGTATGTATATGGTATATTCGGCCTATTCCCAAATTGACTGTATTAGGCCAAGGGTGAAGTATTCCCATATCAATGAATGTGTCTTTACTTTGTTGGTGAAAATGAAACTGATGCAACAAACGATGGACTCATGCATAGTAGGGTGTAGTCTATTACACATGTGTCAGCTAGCCTGGCCCTCGAAGCAGTAGGTGCAATATACTTTTAGTTCCTTATTTTAGTGGCGAAGTACAAGTATGTCATTCCAAAGATGTTCCAGGATTACCTCCCCATCGCTAGAACGACCTATGCATCGATTTACACCCTAGGATAGCACCGATATCAAAACCAGCATAACAGATGAATCCCACAGATCCCTGAGATCTGAGGGTAAAATTTTAGGACTTTCAATGTAAGGGCATAGTAATACTTAGTGTTTCACACTAGGCATCCCAGTTTTTTTTAACAAAAAGGGGGGTAGATTCTGTATTAGGGTTTTATATGGATTTCCAGAACATAAACCTAGTGACCTTGGAGGATGATCCTACACTACCAACAATATATTTCCTCCCAATTTTGTTGAGATGGTCACAATGGTTCTCAATGGTTGACCCCAGGTCAATGCTTTCTGAAGTTGAGTTAGAGTTTGATCAGTTCCCTGAATATGAGATTGTTGGATAAGGGTGTCTAGTACATAGTGTTCTGTGATGTATCAGTGACTGGACCTAGTTGTTTCCTAATTCAGAGTCAAGTGGTGATTTCCTATGGTTCACTCAATTTGAGTCCACATGACCATAACTATGTGACCCATTATCTTGAGTTTGTAGTAGTAGTCTTCACATGGAAGATGTGAAGACACTACTAGATTAGCAAGCAGTTTATCTTATACTTCGATCACAACAGTCTCAAGTATATCATCTCTCAAAAAGACCAAAATATGAGACAGAGGTGATGGATAGAGTTCTTGTAGGGATATAACAGTGATATTTTGTATACTCCTAGGAAGGGGAAGATTTTGAAATATACTCTCTGTAAGAGATTGAGTTCACAATTGATGAAAGAAGCTTCAAAGTATTTTCCCCCATTACAGTTATCCTTTACAGATGGGGATAGTGCATATTACTTCCAGTTGATAGTTTTCACCCTCAACACTAATAGTGTGTTATGGAAGAACATCTTGGGGATACCGACTGTGAGATCATATCATGTGTCTACAGGTCATTCCATATGGGGATATTCAGAAGGTGGGGAGAACATCATTCTTTTTAGAGGATGCACAATTGTACTAGTGCTACTGTGAAAGGTGGTTT